>JAWNNL010001341.1:0-415707 GCA_035045005.1 Liodrosophila aerea
TATGAAGATAATAACGAGTATGGCGCACGCGCGCGTTAACTCTAGGAAAGTCACCTGCTGCGCCGGACTCCGGAGAGCTCCGAGAGCCTAGACCCCGGAATCTGATGACTACCCGCAACAGAGTATAGTCTTAACAAAGCCTCATTCACACTGGCGCCCCGCAACTCCCTCGTAGAAATGGTAAACAAACTCAAGAAAAAAACTTAATAATAAATTTTCATAGTTTTAATTTCGTCTGAAAACACATTGTAAATCATCTCAAGCTGGAGCTGGAGAGTCTACGTCTCTCGTGTTATTAATTTAGTTGAAATGATTATTAATTTCACAACATAAATCTCGGCTTGAGCCCGTGCCTAGATCAGAGATGCCAGATCAGTTAACCTCTGGAGTGAAACTCCACATGATTTTGGGATACGTGTGGGTAATTAGCTCTGAATACCCCAGCTGATTCTTCAACAAATTATGCGTATTGTTGGCGCTTTGAGAAAAGCCATGAAGTTGCTACAATCTTAATTCAATAATGACTTCAGATTTCTAAATTTTAATTTTAATTAGGGAGGTATTTACAACATATACTATATATGCACAAGCATAATATGGAGTAGTATCAAGTATTTGCGTGAAGAGTTCTTGAAAATTAAGTACTCAGGGGGAAAAATGAAGAATTTCGTTCGTGAAACCTTACATTTCAATTTTGATGTCTCACTTAGAACGGAAATACTGAAGCTGCAACGAAATTACTTAAATCAAGTTCGTACAAAATTCTTTTACAAGTATTGTATCGAATCTCAAAATACTAGTTTAATGATTTTGTGGAATTAGATTTACAATATGGCTTTATTTAATTCACACTTAATTTAAATTGTATTTTACTTGTAACATAATAAGAAATATGAATGGTAATAAGAATAGAAGATCGCTCATATTGCGCGTATGTCTTCTTCTTCTTCTTGAGAGTGAACTTGTTCGATTGCTGGCCCGGAGCTGGTTATCGATATGTGCTCGTGAGTTATCGTGACTGCCAGAAAATTTAGAAAATTTTATGATTTAATGATTTTAATAATGATTTTGAGAATCAAAATTGCAAATTATGAAATAGAGTTAATTTCAAGTTAATTTTAAAATACCATTTCAGCCCCTGTTTAGATACTGACAGTTCCAACAAAGGATTTACTCTACTTCATAAAGGAAGTAGAGGGTCGTTTGGACCGATAGGCACAAAAGACTGGCCGTTCGCAGCGCTTTCATGGTGTAACTCCCTAATTACTTATTATTATTATTAAGAGTTATTTTTAAACAAAGTAAAGTAGGCTCTAAGTAGCCACATTTCAGTAAAGGATTTCACTCTACCCACAGATCTTTTAAGGAACCCTTTCACATGAATTCCAACAGCAACATTCACCGGAAACTTCAGAGTTCAGTCATACGCCTTCTCTTCTGCTGTTAATTGGTTCGGCAATTCAATTACCAGTTCATGTTCAGTGTCTTCTATGGAGGAGAGAGAGATGTGGAAAGAGGAGAGAGCGGGCAGTAGATTATGCAATTGCCATGTAATTTGCCACAATTATTCATATTAAAAATGAGTTAGGCACTGCACTCCCATTAAAGGGGAGTGGCAAAAGGAGGGAATACTCGTACTACAGGGTGAGCGGCAGCAAGTGAGCAATTTTCACGCGTAGGTAACTTTAAACGGAGACCGTACACGGCATAATAATCACCGGGCACATAAATATTACAAGCATCTGACAACTGAAAATTATCTGCTTCACTCACGAGCCATTTAAATCAATTTTACACTTCGGATTTCACATACTACTATCAGAAAGGGTACAGCATGTGAGAGGTACTATACATAGTAGTAGTGTGGCGGGGAAGGGTGCTGGAAATTGAAATTTATTGAAAAAATGATGACAAACGAACGAAAATAAGCGCATGCAGCAGCTGCAAGGTGGTCCCGGAGGTGTGACGTGAGAAGCTACAACTCACGAGGTTGCCAGGTTGCCAGGTTTTCATTTTTAATCTGCAGCAGTTAATACTTGAGTATAAGATTTGGTAATTACATTTTAATATTATATATAGTGTATAAAGTACATAATTTATAATAATTATAAAAGAGTTAATAAACCTATATATGTACTTGATTACATAATTTAGATGCAAATAATACCTAGCAAGTAAAAAAGTATTATAAAATAAACATACATAGGTAGAAGCACACGTATTGACAATCAATATTAATAAAATTTACTGCAGCCCTGATAATGCAGCCTTGAAGCAAGAGTTTTAATCGATAGTGGAGAGTCGATAGGCAAAAGGCATTGTGCGTAGCAATCGAAAACAGTCGTCGCGTTAAAGTATATTTTTTGAAATAAGATATTGAGAAACTTTTACACCTATCATTAAGCCAATAAGCGTATTATATAAAAATAAGCATGGCTAAAATAATAATATAATCGATACAATTATAACTTTTAATATGAGGATTTGAATCTGCCTTTGGCTAAATATGTATCTAAATTTCCAAATAACTTTGGCTCTATTGGTTGGATGCACTATTGGAGGTTCATAGCAGTTTGAATGATATATTCGGTGCGCGGTATTCTATACTATAGAATTTTTAACCCTAAAATTTAAATTTTACGAAGCGTTAGAGAAGCTTAGCCCATCCGCAATAACATTTGGTTTCAATAAATTATTACTAGTAAAATGTGTTTGTTACCTGCAATTAAAATTGAACATTTGGAATAGAATAATTAATATATAAATTGAACATTTGAAAGTTTTTACTAGGTAAAATTTCTCTAACGTCTTAAATAAATCATAACCATTTCATATTTTAGTTAACATATGCGAATATATTCTCAATTTTTTATCTATGTAGTACAATCATTGAATGCTGCAACTTTTTCTCTGTTTTTGTCTTTGTTTACATCCATAATTTACACATTCATCGCCGGGTCTTGCAGCTTGTGGAACGCAGTCAATTCTTATCTCCCGTTGCACAGGTCCAGGACATGCTACTTGCAACGGAGCAACAGGTCCAGGACATGCTGCTTGCAACGGGGCAACAGGTTCAGGACATGCTACTTGCAACGGGGCAACGGAACGGGTACATGTACATTCCGGTATTGTCGCTGGCAATCCACAGTTTGATTTTTGTGCATTTGAAGACATCTCAGTTATTATTACCATAAAACTAGTAGATAAATTTTGAGATTAATTCAACCATTAACAATTTAAAAAAAAAAACATTCCCAAAGACCAATCGAATTTTGTTGAAATATTTAAATAGTAGAGAAAAGTTAAAGCCCCTATAAAAATTAAAGGTTGCTTTGGTTTTTCAAAGAGGAACATGATTTGTTAACTATATTGTTTTATATCCTCTCTTTCCATTGTTTTTAGACTGTTTAGTATACATAGGCTTATAGGTAAACCATTCGGAACGATATTCAGGATATTTCAGTGTGACCAGCTGTGAGTTTCTTAGGGCAGAAAAGGGCTCTTTTCGATTTGTCAACCATCTGGAATTTAAATCGGAAAGAAGCTAATGATTGAACTATATCCATAACAGATATTCGAATTAATTATGTTACCATATAATTTGTTGGGTGAATGTTTTAGCGTGTTGTGCTTAATTTTGATATCAATTGGTTATTTGATAGCTGTTATCATTCGATTATTACCTTTATTATATATTTTATACACATTTGATTAATCAAAGTAAATTCCTGTTATATGTGGCAACTTTATATGGCCTGACAACCCTGGAGTTGCCTTCCATTTCGCAGTGGTGTCATAAATGTTGTCTGCCAGTCGCCGTTTAGTTGTCCAGCACGCGGCTGGGCCCCCCAACTTGGACACTTTGCGAAACGTTTAAACCAACAATTACGTGAACATAAATCAAACAGTCGAGTAGACCGAAGCGTCGGCCCAGGCGGGCGGTCCAGGTGAGAGTCGCGTGCAGCTCACTGGGATCGGGACAAGGAACTGGAACTGAGACCGAGACTGGGATCGAGACCGAGACTGACTGGCGATGGTGTGGCTGATGATGCGATGTTTGTGCTGCTGCTGCTGTTAAACGCCGCGCCTACTGCCAATGACGATCTGAAAAGGTGCCTGGAATGTTACACCAGCTCGGACTCCAACTCCAACGTCGACTTCGACTTTGCCTCCGACTCCGATAGCAACACCATCTGCTTTGACAGCAGCAACGCCTCAACTACTGCTCTCTCTCTCTGCTCATTGGTTTCAGGTGTCAATAAATAATAGCGCTGCCTCCAGTCACAGCCAGAGATCTCGTTGAGATTAGATGGTGCTCGGATACGCATCCTTTCTGCAAAAAATTTAAATAAATTTTATATTAATTAAACACTTTAAAAACAATTTGCACTGCCGCCAATTTAAATAAACGTTCGTGTTGAGGAGAGTTGTAATTGGCAAAGCGCACCTCATGTATAACCAATTTGTTCTCTCTCACTGCTATTACAGTAGTTACAGTTATTAATTGAAAAGAGAATTTAACATAAATTTAATATGCATTTGAATTTAATACGATCTGCATTCAGTAAACATTCTTCTTCCAAGAGTAAAATTAATTGAGTAATTATAATTTAATTTGAAATATGTCATTTATGAATTACTTTAGTAAGTTACTTAGTAAGTTATTTATTTATTATTCATGTTATTATAATACTGACCCTAAAATAATTTAAACTATCGAATGTCTAGCATTCGTTTGGGCAAGAGCAACACTGCCGATCAGTCGCGTGCACCCGACACCAAAGGCTAATCTTCATAAACTCTGAAAAGTAATTACATGCATACATAAATAGCTATCCATACATATGTTCATACTCAAAGGAACAAAATATAAAACTATAAAATATGTTGCAAATTTGCAAATATCTTTAATAAATACCAGGCATTTTCCCCACCCAATACCCAAAAAAATGTTGTTTTAATTCCACAATTAAGATTTCAGAATACCTCTTTCTAGCGCGAAGAAGAATAGAAATAATAAATAAAATAAATAAAAGCTACTATACTAGAGTTGCATCTTCAATTTGTCATTCACACAAATTAGTTACGAGCTGTATTTCAAGTCTGCCATTCACACAAATTACTAACGAGCTTATAGGCTGTTTACACTGGCCGAACATTCGAGTTTTCCCGTTAGAATGGAACCTTCGGCCGTGTTTGCCATAAGCGGCCTGTGGGTAGAAGAAGAGTCGAATCATTAAAGATTCGAGTATGATGCGAAAAGTGTGGCTGTATCTTGACTAATATATCGATAGAAATCAGTGTTTGCTAACGAAAAAAGTGCGATTTTGATAGAAAACAGCTGATTTTGACCGCTTCTTTCAAATAAATTCAAAACAATTAATTATTCAACATGGCTCAAAAGCAGAAGAAAAGAAAATGGACCGATGCGGAGGAAAATGTTTTAATACCACGTATATTTAGAGATGGTAGAGGAGCTTGCACAGCAACAAATTAATGTCTCTGTGCAAGAAATTAAAACGAAATTAGACAACTAGCGGCGAAAATATGTGTAAGTAATCCACAAACAAATTTATGTATTGGAACTAATTATTTGCTTTCAGGTTGGAAAAATGTAGTGTGGGACCGAGTGGCGGCTCACCCTCGGAGTGGAAACACTTCACCAAAATTGCACAAGTGCTAGATGCTTCGAAAAGCATCAACTTCCAGGCCTACGTAGAGGAGAGCACAGGTAAGACAATAAACAAGAAACAAATTAAAAATAGTTTTTAAAAATTCATTATTAACAATTTTAGACGACACCCCGAAGAGTCTTGCCACGGTTCGGTACTCTGCCGACGACCCCATCGTATACAGCGCAATGGCCACCCTCTTGGCCAGTGGAATGCATGGCCTAAAATTTGTGTCCTGCTTTGCCATAGATGGAAGCTGCTGAACGATATTATCGAATGTAGTTCGACTCATTCTGAAATGTCCCTTGAAGAACACCTCATTGTTTGAAGGAACGTCCAACTCCCAAAACTGGCCAAATCTGTCCTAAATAATTCAATTATTCAGTTATTTAATATTATGGATTTAATAAATATAAATAAAAATACTTACTACGGTCCACACAGTTCTTTGGCTACGTCCAAACTCATCTTCAAAATTCGAATTGGTGGCACTTCCATGCTGTTGTGTCATGGAAGCGAGAATGTGTTTTAGCAAAACACTCTCCTCCGCTATCACATGCTTTATTAATAATTTAGAGCCAGCCATATAATGTTTAATTGCACCAAGTGCCGCATTATAAGGTAAATTTTCGCTCATTTTTCTTTTTAATTTCGTTTTTGCTTTGAAACTCTTCTTCTTCCTGCTTATGTTTGTTTACTTTTGCAGGGCGAACAGCTGTTCGTGTGATGCGAGTTTGGTGTAAACACCTCGCATCACAGTTTCGAATCTTTCAAGCAGATGCGGTTGGTGTAACTACCCTATTACGTGAAGCAAATTGATCCATAGGTTAAAATGTGGAACAATCGGGACGAATCCGATAATTCCGGGACAAATTTATTAATATTTTTATTGCTTGACTGTAGATAAAATTCCGAAATTGTTCCGCCGAATTTGGTTAGTCGCCTTACAAATTCCGCTGGCACCAAAAAAGCTGTTATCCACTGTACATATTCCCACAAATTATTACATCAAAGGAAAGGTGGGAAGCAATAGGTGTTTATTAAAGAACTGCTTTGGCTTCTAAGCGTCATTTATGACGTATTCAGCATAGATTAATATACATATTATACTTGAAGCTATAGATCTGTACATACTACATATGCTGAATGAAACACAAAAATTTAATTTAGGGTAAAAATTGAACATACTGATCGGCATACATACGAGTATATCAAGCACCAATAACATAAACCCAAAACTGATAATCGTTTCATTTTAATCCCAGCTTGCAATTCCTTAACTCTAGGCATCCATTGACAGCTTTGGCTAAAGATTCGATAGACTATTCCGGCCATCTGAGAACTCATTTTTGTGGGTGAAATGGCGTTGAAGGCAATAAGTTTTCCCCGTGAGGATCACATAACTTTAACTGTGTTCAATTTATGCAACAGTGGCATTTATAAATAACCAATTTCCTTTCGATGCTCGGCATTCGGCATTGGCTACCCGTATTGCTGAACTCCATGCAAAACCCACACACAGAGAGAGCTCAAGATAGCCGAGATCGATGTCCAGTCGGAGGGGCATTCTCAAATTGAAACTGTTGAATAAATCAACGCCACAAATACACAAAAATTGAATTGTGGCCATGCCCTGCGGCGCTTGACCCGCTGCACCGCCCCACCACACCCCGCCTACTCCACCACCATCCACGAAGCCAATGGCTGCTGCCAAAGGTGTTAATATTCAATTAAAATTCTAGGGATACGAGTCGTCGAATGCCTAATAAATTAATGCTCAACAAGCGACTTGCCAATTTCAATTTGTTTTCGTATCATTTTTCTGCGTAAGGAGTCGAAGTCGGAGTCGAAGTCTGGATGTGGATAAATTATTTATTGAGGTGCGCAGGTGGCAGGCAGCTGCAGCTGTGTGGGGCAAGGTATTGAGGCTGGCTGGGATTTCTTCAGGTTTTCGATTGCTTCTAGTTTAAATGCCATGTGGTGCGAACTTTTCACACACTGTATTTGGTTTATGTAGAGTTCAAAGTGTGGAAGGGGTGAGGATTATGCAAATTTGTATAGTGAATGCTAGAGATATAGTGAATCTAATCAATGACTGACTGACTGGCTGATTGGTCATACTATATATAGTATCTTACTTGCAACGAGTAGGTAATTAGCCAGCGTTAAGGATTTACTTTCCACACATCTGCATTAAGAGCAATACATTTTACCTGTTAGTCCTTGAATTTTTACTCTCGAAATTCATTAATAATCATTAAACGATGCTCTATATTGTATCAAAATTCCGTCTACTTATCCTAAATAAGAAATTCAGATAGAGCTTACTTTTGACACAATTTAAAGATACTAACTTACTCTTCATAAATACTAAATACTCAATAATATTAATGCTAATTTAATAATAATTTTATTACTAATATATTTTTTAATCTTTTTAGTCGAATCTAACCTAAAATCCGCTCTACATTTAGCATCAACTGATCTGCATGGAAATACTCGTATCATAGGATATCTAATAAGCCAAGTTGTCAATTGCAAACAAGCCCAGGCGGTATCTGTTCGAATTTCATAGATTGAAGATCAAGTCGTAAGTCGAGTCGCATGCCTCGTGCCACATTTGGCCCCGCTCTGCGTGTGATCTTGTAATCGATGTTGTACTTAGTTGGACATGGACATTTGTACTTACACCCAGACACGCCACGATATCAATTTAATGAACCCACAGCACAGCCACCTAACGAGCGATTGACGGCACGCACTCTGTGTGTATGTGTGCTCCAGCAGAGATAGAGACAGCCAGACAACAGAGATAGAGACAGGCTGACAAGCTGAGATTGAGATTGGGACTGAGGCAGAGACTGAATCGCAACTACAACAAAGCGATATTTATCGCCGATAGTGTGATCCCTTCTCAATTGCGCTTCAAGTGCGTTTAAGTGTGATCAACTTGGCTGTTTTAACGCCAAATTTAGAGCTTTTAATATGCGATTGTGAGTAAAATTGTTTAATAATGATTAGCGAGAAACTTGACTTCATTTTAATGCCAAGTGACTTGGTAAAAAGTATCTGATATTGCCCATTATAATCAAGATATAATGTTACAATTATTATTGAACCTTATAATCAGTGCTGCCAGATTTTAAGAGATAAAATAAGCTAGATTAAAGAAAAAAATAAGCTAGAACAAGCTAAAAATTAAAAAAAAGAAGCTAAAAATAAGCTAATCATGGAAAACATTAAAATAGTTGATTTTTTACTTTTATTGATACGATATTGATATGATATTTATATAACTATTATAGTAAAGAAATAATTTCATCAACTTCATCATTAGATTCCATATATTTGGGGGATGATTGAACTAAAGCGAGGTATTTCGTTGGAAGTCCATATCTATAACATTAAAAAAAAAATACTTAGTATATTTTAAATAATTTAAAATTTCAAAAACAAACCTTATTCTTAATATTGCGTTCAAGCTTTTTAAACACATTTTGTTGCGCAACTTTGTTTTTACGATGTTCATTTGGCTGAATACCCTCTCAACCGCGGCATTCGACCATGGCAGTGAAAGTATATGCAAAGCAAATAACGCCAGTTGCTCGAAAGCTTTGTTTTGGCCAGCATCCTTGTACATCAATAACTGTGTGACCGAAACTTGCTAACGATTATTATTAAAATACCAACAACAAATATGACTTTTGTCCAAATTATCGATAAAAATGACCAAAAATTATAATACAATCGAAAAACAAAACATGTTTTGTTATAAATTTTTTTTAAGCCGAAATTAGCTAAATGAAATTTGAAATAAGCCAGATTTTAACCTATATGCATTTCAAGTATTTTTCAAGCTATTTCATTATAAAATATGCTAAGATCTAGCTTGAAATAAGCTAAAATGGCAACAATGCTTATAATAATCTATACAACATATATACATATGCATATGTACATATATCCATATACCATTCACTATATATTTTTCTCTATTTAAAATTGCTTATGGTCATGTGTTTTTATTGATTTCAAAGGGTAAAATTCATTCAAATATAAACAATAGAAACCTGAATAATTGTTAAACTAAAACTAATCAAAAAAGCTAATAAATTTAATATCTTCTTTATTAGTTTTAGTTTTAAGTTTTATAATAAATCACATAAGCGTTAAATAAACCTTATAAAGTAAACTAAAAATAGCTAAAAGTAACTTTTTAATACACAAAGTAATTAATATTAGTCAGGTTTAATGATGTGTAACGCCATTTGAAGCATGAAATGAATAGATAAACTTAGTTAGTCGCTGTTCATAAACATATAGAATCCTCATACTTCCTATGCGATAATTTTGACAACAAATGATGCAATGCTCAGTCGAGCAATTACACCTGGTGTGGTACTTAGTACCTTCGCCTACTTCTAAATTATCACAAGCTGTAATAAAATTAACTTGGCCATTATTTATGAGCGCTCATTAGATGTGAATGTGTGGGTCGGCCTGGGCAGAGATGCAAGGAAAAGTCACATTAGGAATATTAAAATAATTTCAAAAGACATAAATTTTGAATTATGGCCACCAGACAGACCAGTGCACGATGTGTGTGTGAATTTTGAAATCAATTTCGTTGCCCACCACCAGTCGGATGGGATTAGTAAGGAGGCTGTGTCCAAGATCTGGGATGCGGTGCGCCAAGTGTTTTCTCTCTACCATAATTACAGACAATTTCAAACGTTTGCCGGCGGATCGTGCGAATGGGCCACCCACTGTCCCCCCTTCGTTGCCTGCCCCTTCCTGTTGCACTGCTTCTATGCCAATCCCCCGTGCCCGGGGGACTCCACTTAACTTGATTTATGAGCGCCTGATCGAGCGCATTTGTCAGTCCGTCGGCAGTTTGGCTCCGTCTGCCTGTCCGTCCCTCTAGTACTTGCAATTTCCATTAAATTTGCATAAGTGGGCGCACTTCTGACAGTGGGCGTGGTGGCCGTATCACAGCTGCCATTGCTACCGTTGCCAGGTAGCAGGAAGGTTTTGAGTAACCCTTATCAGTCAGGGTCTGGCAAGACAGGAAGCGGGTAAGACACGGCTTGGTGGCCTTGGCCTAATTTTTATCTACCCTCAAGGGATGGAGGGTCAAGGGGTCACTTAAGACAATGCCGGGTTTAATGAGGAGAAGATCGTCTCAAGACGTTTTTGGCATTTGTCAACGATTCTATCTGTTCGCTCAAAGTTTTTCAATTTGTAATTTAATCAGCGCAACATTGTCTTTGCCATATTTTGACTTTGGCTAATTTACTGACATTTTTACGACAATTGTAGCAATTGTTAGCCAGACATAACCTCAAAGTGGGACAGCTAACTAACTAACGGTGAAGCCAATAACAAATCGAAACAAATTTGATGTATGTACGTGTGTGCGTGTGTGTGAGTGTGTAGTTGGCAAATGCAATAAATGAGCAACTTTTTGAAACGAAAGTGTCGATAACAAGAACAAGCAGAACAATAACAAAACACTGAGGAGGGGAGCAGAAGAAAGGCAGCGGGAGAGGCAGCGGCAGCGGCAGAGACAAAACTGAAAAAGGAAGTGCTATAAAAATGCAATTTTAGATTTCATCAACTGATAAGAAAAGTTTTCAAATTAGCAACCAAAATGGAATATGAAATGCGAATGTTGCGAATGGAAACTGTAAAGTGAACAACAAGAATAAGCACAGCCAAACTCACATGCTTGATTAGAAAACAAAACAAGGACAACGGCACATAGGAAGAGGCACACACAGAGAAACAGAGAGCGGAAAGGCAGCCGATGGCAGTCGGCCTACAAATTGCCGCCGTCACGCCAAAATACCGTTAGAAAGTTTTTTCTGAATATCCCTAAAGCTGCCAACTTTATCTGTGTGTGTGTGTGTGTGTGAGTGTGCGTGTTAGTGAGTGCAGGAGTCCAAGAGTACGACCACCCACGCGCCCACTTCTTACCGAATGCAGAGTGCATAGCAATGCACACAGCGAGATTTAGAGAAAGTACAGAAGGCAGCAGTCGGACGCAGTCGAGAGGAGCAGACCCAGTACCTTGCCTCTGCATAAAGACTAAAATTGTAGTTGTACGCAGTATCATAAAATGTATGGCTTAAATCATATAGTAAAAATTAAATGCAAAATAAAAATATGATTGATAATAATAATCTTTCGATTATTTTGTCTATATTATATGCCTAAATTTATTACTTAACGTGAATGTTAATAGCCAAAACAACGCTCTACGCACAGTGCAATATAACTTGAATAGCATAGATACCTTTTACATACCTGTCTCAAATACATTGACTTTATAGACCCTATAGCACTTTTCAAGTACAGGGTCTAAAATAACAAGTATCAATTTCACTTTATCAAACGCCAGCAATCGCAGAACCAAGATTATTAAAATAATCAAAAAGGATAAGAGAAGAAAAGACTGCACAAAGAAATTCACTCAACCGAACTGTCGGCGAACGAAGGAAAATCTGAAAGTGCAGATCTAGATTCAAAATAGAGCAGGCAGTGGCACCAGTAGACACCGCTCAACATAATTAACGCCCAATAATAGCACCGCTCCTGCATTTCCAAACAGACGCACACACACACAGTAGCTATTCAGAAGCAGGCGCCTGAAGGATTTATGCTAAATGTTAATGATGATCTGGGCAGTTCGCATTGCCTAAGAAACCAGTAAGTATTTGTTGGTATGTAGTTAGCAACGAAATGTTTGTGTGCCTTGTGTTAATCCAGAGGGCGGCTTGTTTGTTTTGTTTTCAAAATGATTCGCCAAACGTTGATCCGATTTAAATTATTGACAAAGTATTAATAATATAAATAAATAAATTATATTAGATCACATAACTGGAAATGCATAAAATGTAAGAGATTTTCTTATAAATTATATTAAAAACAAATTTTTCATTTATGTCGCGCACATTTTAACCTCTTTTCATTGATCTGGCAGCACTAGTTAGTGTTGCACAAGGCCTAAATAATGCCATAAACATCAATGTCAATTTCTGTTGTAGCTCGCGCCATTGCCGGTTACATCTCGCTTGGCGAACGAATATGTTTAAAAAGATGCATAAAACTGATTTACTAAATAAATTACGTTAAGTGTGGCAACAAAGTGAGACAAAGCTTAGAAAATATATACAACCGTATCAAAATCAAAGCAAAAATTAATTTTACCTCAAAGCGCCATCTAGCGCATTTATTGCGCATCACACACGCCAAGTTGGTGCGACAAAAAGAATCGAAAAGCAAATGCATATTTTACAAAATTGCCAATCGATAACAGAGCAAAACATATGGAAATACATCAATGCTTGGCTACATTTTGCCAATACCCAATACTCTCAGCACAAATTTCTCTCTAAATTTAAATGCTATATGTAAATAAAATAAAATAAGTAAGATCTATTAATGTAAAAGAGTTTGTAGCTTTGAAATTACCAGCTGATTCTTTCTCTAATAGTGATGGGAAAATGAGTGAAGTATCGGATACGTCAAAAAAAACCATCGATGTTTTTACGATTTTGGTCAACATCGATGTTTTGTTGTGATATCGCTGTTTGCGCCAGCACTAACTAAAAAAGTTTTTAACAAGTCGTTCGTGGGTCGCGTAAATCTTGTAAGAACAAATATTTTAATCTTATAACGCCTATATAAAATAAGAAAAAGAACTTGCAGTGTATTAACCTTCAACGAAATAAAGTGCTTGACAAAAATGCAAATATATTCACAAAGGCAACAGCCACAGAATGCGCACACACACATACATAAGTACACGAAATACGCGTACATATAGGCATACATATGCATATGTATATTTTCCGTCTACGTTTCAGTTTGATTTTCGGAAATTTCACCTTCGCTTTGCTGTTTTCGGCTATTTCAAACTTGTTTTTCAGCTGTGTCTGTTTCATAGTCTCATTTTTTTCATTTACCTCTGCCAGCCGCTCACTTTTTTTCATTTGCTTACGTATTACGTGTGGCAGTGTGCGTGCGTTTCACAAAATTATCGCTAATTTACACCAAAATGGGATGTAAAGTGGCATAATTTGATACGTATTCAAATACCTAATTACGTACGTCTGTGTGTGTGTGTACTGACGCACACAAGTACATGTGTGTGTATCTATTACTTGCTACCTGATCAGCTGTAATTTACATAAAGAAATTGGCAACTCTTACACGGCACGTGTGAGTGTAAGCTTTTGCATAAGTATTTTAGCATATGCTGGCGAAGGTGTGTGTCTGTGCCTGTGTGTGTGTGTGTCTGTGTGTGCGTTCGTGTTATCGCCTTGTTTATGTACATAGTTGCATTCGCGTGTGCGTACTCATATTTCCTACAAATATATACATACATCTATATACTCGGAGTTGCGAGATTTTGGTTATCTACTGATATTTGTACTGGCTTGTTTGCTTTCATTTAACTGGGCTATATAGACAGAGAATACAAATAATATCACATGAATTCGCAATTGATCAATAACAGTGAAATGTGTTTACGATTTGCATAAATAATGCGTAGTTGCAAAATGTGTGTCAATATGTGAGCCAGCAGGTGCATTCCATTCGCTAACACTGATTCAAAGTTCAGTGTTGTAAAACGCAAAGCTCACACATGTTTGTATTTATGTGCAAACGTCGTTTGTGTGCGTGTGAGTGAGTGAGCGCGTTTGTGCGTCTATGTGTTAGTGCAAACATATGGACAGTATCGAAAAAAGAAATACATACATACATATGTACCAATAATAATTGTTGCATTCGCATTCCTGTCTTCGCAGCGTCAACACCTAATATGTTGCAACAAATCGAGTGATGGGATCGTAGCGCAAATGTAACTCCTCGTCAACAACAACAACAACAACAACAGCTGTTAGGAATACCGAGAATGCGAGGGAGAATTAGCGTAAAGTCAACCCTGAAACAGATGCGAACGGAGTGCGTATAAATTAAGGCAACAACAGCAGCACAACAACACTTCCACTTGAATGTCAACTGAGGCGGCTGTCGGAGCACTCACTTAGGATATACTTTTTTTTTCGTTTCATTTGACATTTCGTTTTGCATCGGTAAAAACGTGTTTTTTTTGCGTGCAACACTTTTTTCCGCCGTGTGAGACGTGTGTGGAAAAAGTCTTGCAACGTTTAAAAAATACACGTCGATTAGCACGGCCGCAAAAATTCCCAAATCAGTGGCAACTACCAAACTGCAGCGCCTGAAAGCCAAAGCAGCTGCAAGTCAACATTACGGCGGCACTTATCGCAAGTCAAACACCAACGGGAACGGGGGCGGCGGCAGTGGCAGTGGCAGCGGCGCTGGCAGCGACTTGAACCAATTCCAAACATCCAGCGGCTACAACTATCAACGCGGTGGCGCTGCGGAGGAACGTAGCTTTGCTGCAACAGCGGCGACGTCAGCGTTGGCGTTGGCGTCCGCAGTCACGGATTCACACATTGCTGACAAGTCATATCATTACAACAACAACAACAACAGCAGCAGCAACAACAACAACAATTATCAAAAGTCAAACTATCCCAGTGCCAATTATAATAATCAACAACAATCGTTACAAGCAAACCCCCTGCCTTACCAGCAACAGCACAGCACCGCCACCGCCTCATACTCCTCCGCCTCCACCACTGCTCACGGGAACCAGAACGGAATCGGAAACGGGATTCCGATGATGATGACCAAGCAGAAGCCTTCGCTCGCCGAGCGCCTCAACATTGGGGACGAGGTGCGCGAACTGAAATTGGGTGCCACATTTAATCCGAAGAATACGTCAACTGCATTTCACACTATCAAATGTGAGTTCCCCCCTCCTCCCCTTGGTCATTCTATGAGTTCTAGCTCTAACGCCAACCTATCCATTCCATCTATCGCTTTCCACAGATGACTTTAAGCCAGCGAGTGTGGACACTAGCCGTATGGCAAATGTGGATGTTGGCTCCAATAATCAGGTTACTGTAACCGTGCCAAATTTAGGTAAGTGCAAGCATACATCATCATTAATCTAAGGACAAATGGGGTCTATCAAATGTATAGTGTATCTAGAGACTTGTATCTGTTACTGCTTCCCATAATCTATATGACAAAATATTGTATCTAAAGAAGGATCTCTAACTTATCCTTACTGGACAGACTGTACCTGTAAGCAAATGGGGTCTCTCAAATGTGTAGCGCATCTAGAGACTTGTATCTGTTACTGTTTCCCATCATCTATATGACAAAATATTGTCATATATATTGCAGAAGGATCTCTAACTTATCTTCATTTTTCCCAAAAACATATTGGGAGTCAATTTCCTCTATCCAATTCTGGTTCATTCAATTAACGCTTGAATTACTGACAGTTTTTTATATGGGAGCTATAAATCATAAAAATCATAAGCTATCGATCTACTGTTATCGAAATTTTTATCGGTAAACTGCAATGCCTGCCTGTCTACCGGCGGGTATTAACTTATCATCTGTTCCATATAATTTGTGTACTTCTGAGTAAAACTAACTCACTTTCATAGATCATATAGAAACCAGATTTTCTACTTAAAAAAGGTTTAGCTTCCTGAGGTCGGTCTATAGATCAACTTTAATGAGTTGAGCAACGCCTGGCTTTAGCCTTAAACCCGTGCCTGTATAATCATTTCTATATTATTTAGCAGCCCATTAATGAATTCTATGAATTTTACCGCTGTAAATAATAATGAGGGCAATTATGCATTTACACCCAGAGGTATTTAAGGGGCAATAAAAAGATGTGAATACCCCACTCTAGTCAGCTCATAAATATTGAATTAATGGTTTTATTATCGCTTCAATAGACCTCAAATTCGAGTAGGTAGATACATGCATAGAGTGTAGAATAGGTAGATACATGCATATATATAGAATAACCCAATAATATCAGGACCATAAAAGGTTGATGTTGTTGCATTTGAGGTCATTATAAAATTCAGTTAAAACTTCATTAGCGGACACATGTTCAATCGAAACACCTCCGTGTACTTTTCTTGAAGCACTTCCCTCCTTTTTTGCGAACCCTCTCTGCAGCGGACAATATTATTCATACAATTTCGGCGAAAGCCTCTATTTAACTGACGCAAATTTACATCAAACGATGACTATGCATAGATATTCTGGCCTTTCTTAGAAATGATAACAGAATTGTTTAGTTATTTGCTTTTGTGTGTAGAGTAGAAGAAGTCATAAAATGAAGTAAGCATTAAATGAAATTTTAATTTTGATTCATAATACTAAAAAAACTGAATAATGGATATATATTCTATCAAGTAAAATCCCATTTTTTTAATGTCCGTTTTAGAGAGTTTAAACCGTATATATTAGAGTTACTAAAACTGCTAGAAGAAGATGTGGATAGTCGGGTTTCAGTTTTTAATTTTAGAAATCATAAATATTGCTCTATATAAAAATAGAATTGCAGACCTAAAGAGTCACACACACACACTCGCACAACTAATTAGCATAGTGTTTAGCTGGCACGTGCGGTGACTCGTTGAGTAATCTAAAAGCAACAACAAAATGAAGCCAAGTTAACATAGTGTATAGTATATCATGTCAACGATTCCGTCAGAAGTAATAATTGGGAACAAGTTTTAGTGAAAGTAGAATTGATGAATCGCTAATGTTGAGCCACAATCAAAAACCGAAACAGAAAGAGGAAAGGCATTTAGTACCTAATTGTTGCCAGGCTGAAGACACGCAATGAAATCGATGCAAATTCGAAATGAAATCAAATTATATACTAATCAAGAGAACTTGTTCTTGCTGTACTAAATATCAGGATATATAATGAGTAAAGGTGCGGAGACCCGACTCCGACGGGCGTTTATCGATACCGGTTTATCGAATCCATATCCATGCACAACGACCTTTGCGATCAGCTGATCAGCTCCGCTCTCTGCCCCAAGTGAGTCACATTCCCTTGCTCGAGCGGAAAATCAAAGAAAACATGGAAGTGAAAATGCAATGTGCATTAAACTCGAGATCCGAGACAACAAATAGTATGCCTATAGTCTAAGTTGGGCTTGGTACAGAGCGCTTTGTCTGTGTCTGCTGATGACATAATTTTGAAGCAGACACACACACACCAGGCATTCGAATATACTGGCACAAATTAATGGTTTGCCTTATGTATTATTTTGCTCAAATCAAGCAACAATTAATGCACTCGACTCTAAGATACCCTGTAACAATTATGATTAGTTAAATTATGGTTTACATTTCACTAAATCAGCTCACACTTTCATTTGATACATGATACTTTACGCTGTGCGAATACACCCCATTTGCTTGGTGGTTATAGGGTATTTAGCTAGCAAAAAATGTAACTACAGCCACTAGCAAAAGGTAGCCGACATCACTGACTGAGCTGAGGTAAAGAAACCAAATTACATCAAGTCAGGCAAATGCAACCAAGCGTTCAGGTTTATTTTATTTTTTTGCCATGCTCTTTGTGGCCAGACAGGCGCAATTGTTATTGTTATAAGTAGCGTAGTATTTGTGTTTGCAGTTGTATCTATATCTGTATTTGTTTCTATCGTTATTGTTGTTGACGTCTGTGTGCTGACTTGGCCCAAGCAACGCATCGTTGGTTGCCATCAAAGAGACAACGATTTTTGGGCTAAGTTCGCAGAGAGCTCTGGCAGAAGGGCCTGGCCCAATCGGTCAGGTATAATCAGTTAAAGAGTCATTTGTCAATTTGTTTTAGTTGCTGCCCGAAAGACTCGAGTACATCAAGTAAATCAACTAGACATATTGAATATATCTGGGTTACATATAATTCTTCTTTAATTACGTGCCCTAAATCATATCAAAAAGTCAGCCAAATGTCTTTCGATTTTCTGCTCAATTCAAATGAAAAGAAAATGTTTTTCCTCAAGCATTGTGGGTGTAGTAGAGCCATGCACTTTGAGCTAGTTATGCAGTACGTACTTGAAAATGCAACTATAGTTTCACCGAGGCTACGACTTTCAAGCACGTAAGTAAAGAAAACGAGACAAACACGAGTGAACTCTTCTTCGCTCGTTCGTTGTTATTTCACAACAGAAACCTAAAACAATCGGATTTCTGCTTATCGCATGGCGATACTGTGCTATTTACTATGAAAGGTGTGTGTGGGTGTGTGTGCGAGTGTGTGTGCTTCTTCATCAGCTACTCACTAGAGATAGATATGACTTTAACTAATCGTACGGCACGTTATCAGCTGTAATGTGAGATGAGGTACTATAGGTTCAACTTGCAAAACAATATTTATCTAATATAGATTGCGTTTATTTCCATTTATATAATAATGAAAAACGTATTTCAAGTACAGTACTTGAATGCCCAAATTATCGCTAAAGTCTATTGAAAGATCCCATAAATCTAATGATTTTCTCTTAGTCTTATAATTTTATTCTTTCTACTTTATTGTTTGACTCTACTATTTTACGATTTATTTATATGAATACTTCTATGTAGACCGCAACGATACGGGTAAACTAAAACCGAACCGTTATGAAATAATAAACCGATAGATGCCTCATAGATTATAATAGAAATTGATATAAATATTGAAATATAAATATTATATGAATATAATTCAAATAATACAAATATGTATGAACTTATAGAAATCAATACCGCAATTGCATTCGTTTCGACTTGATAAGTTATAGTATTTCTTGCGATTAATAGAGAGAATGTCAAGGGCGACTTAGGCGAGGTTCTTATGTTTGCTAAAGTGTTATTAGAATATAGAAATGCCCAGTACAAATTAATTTAAACTAAAACTTGTCTATTTGTCAATTGCGCTCGACTATAGCCTTTCCGACTTGCATTTCTAGTGTACATGCGTTAATTTCTTTGTGAATATGCCGCAATGTGTGTTGAAATTCTTCAGATTCAAGTATTATTGTCCGTGTGCATATCTATAGTATGTCTGTCTCTATTTATAATTAACAATTAGCTCGTAATTATAAGACAAACACACGCACACTCACACACACACACATTGGCCAAGTGGCTCACGGAAGTTTTTGCATCTTGTCTGCTGATATTTTGTGTTTTTTTCTGTCTTCACTTCTTTGGCACGTCGCATTCTGCGTTCTGAATTTTATTGTGGAATTTTCTCTTGATTTTTTATAGTCAGCAGACGTTCAGTGGGGTGTACTTGACATTAAAGCAACTTGTATATAGCTTCCTAAGATATTTTATTTTTGTTTGGGATATTTTTATTGTTAGTATAAATTCTTTAGTTAACAATTTAGAAAGATAGAATGACTTTATTTAAATTATAATTACAATATTTTTCATCTTTAATTATATATTCATCTGTCGTCGACTGCAACCGACTGTAGCCTATCCGCTTGCTCGACTGCAGCACGCCTGATCTGCTTGTTACTTTTCCACAAGCAGCTGTTCTTTGATTGCACACTAGGGAATATTTCCCACCCACACACATCTGTGCATACACTCACATACACTTACATACATACAAGCGGAAGAGAGGAGACTATTCACACGTGTGACCCTGCTCGCTCTCTGTGTGTATACGCAAGTGGCGTAAGAGCTAGGGATGAGTATCGATAGGGCAGTATTGATACAGTTACTGCTAGTATATGTCATTGACCTAATTTGTGACTATATTTTAATTAGTTATATTGATACATATTATTAATGGTGAATATATCAAACTGTATTAATATATATTTGATATGAATATTGACGATGTCTAGCCCCGATATCCATCCCTAGCAAGAGCCTTGTGCAAGTTCATTAGCAACTGCAGAAGGAGAATGAGATTGTGCTAACTGAACTGTTCAATGATATTATTATTGCTTGTGTATTGATGTCTGTGTAAATCTAAATACATATCAACATTTTCGATGTCAAATATGCAAACTCATTTGCCAAATACAAACACACACACACACAGTCTGCTTCTTATGGCAAGCTTTGCTAATAAATTAACACGCTAAGCTCACACTCGGCTTGTGCGCCCACACAACGGTGACTTTGGCCAGAGGGCAGGCACGTGGGGTTGCCACCTAGTTGCATTTTGAGTTATTGGCCACCACACACACACACACACACGCACACACATTGTCTATATCTTTCAACATGATCATAAGTACTTACATTAATGCGATTTGCTGGCAACAACGAAAATTCCAAAAACGCAACCGGATTTTGTTATACGATTTCGTTGAGCTGTGTTTGTTGTTGTTGTTGCTGTTGCTGTTGTCTGTTGCTCTGCTTTTGTTTGCGTTGTTGTTGTTGCTCAGAGCACGCTTTCATTTTATTGCTTTTTCTCTTTTGTGTGTCGCTGTTGTTGCTGTTGGCAGGTTTTTGCAGTCACTGCACTGGTGCATCTCAAACTGTAAGCGGGAGCTGAACAAACAATAAACCACACTACAAGATTATTCAACAGGCAGGCGAAAGGCAACAACAGCCACAAATGAATAAATAAAATCAAATAACTGAGAAATAAAACAACAGTGGCAGATACGCAAAAACAGCCATGCCTTTGTTTTGTTTTATATCTTTGTTAATCGTAGATACATACGCGAGTACTCGTAGTATTTTTATTCTATTCCAGCTGTGAAAGGTCTTAAATTGCAATATCAATTAAGTCATCAAAGTAGCGTTTTAAATTTCAACTAATAATTTATATAAATAATCTGAAAATAAATAACTTATGGTTGACTTGGCGATCGGTAGATAATGATAAATAGGTTTGCCCGTCAGTTGGTTATCTAATTGTGCTCTTATCTATCGATAACATTTTTATATATTCCTGCACTTTGATATAAAACTCTGGACAGAAGTTGTTGATTGGTATCAAGTGATATGAGGTTACGGGCAAATCTCTAGACAAAGACCTTGAAAAGTATCTTTTAGTATAACACTTATAACTTAAGTAGTCCATAGTTCTCGTTATGCAGAAGCTTCACTGTACGCACAGTGTATGCCAAAAAGCCACTGAGATAAGCATAATTTCATTACTTTTAGGGGCACTGGCACATTGCGGTTAAAGTTCTTACTTGTAATTCCACTGTTGATTTTTAATCTTTTTAAAGGGTTGATTATTTTTTATAGTCTTCATTGAATATTGTCGACTAAGCACTGCTTGACACTTGTCAATTCTTACTGGCCTCTATTCGGATTTGTTTCTAGATATTAAGATTGGTTAGATATGTGATAACCAATCAAACTCTATTTAATCCATTTCAATTTGTGCTTTTCAATTACAGAAAGTTCCGGTGTGCCTCATACAGTTTATAAGGGTAATCACAAAAAATATACAAAGGAATGCCTGATCATTTTCGACAAGGAAACGGGTGCTATCACATTAGAGAAGCTAAATCACAATATACAAGTCAAGAAGACGAGGTAAGCACACACATCTGACATTTATTGCCGCATTATACCACAACAGTAAATTCAAATCTCTATATATTACAGAAGCGAAATAAACAAGCCAAGCTTTATGCCCGCCAGCACAAACATTGCAGCCAATTCAGGTGTCAATGGTGCCCCCATGCCAACCGGTGGACCCGGGCCCAAGCTGGAGAACAGCACAGTGCGCATAACATCCAAGACGAAAGTGTCAACGGGTAGTCGTCGCAACAATATAAGTAAGTAGTCCCGATCGATAGAGCGATAGCAGTAATGATAACCCCGGCTTGTTTTCCAGTTGACTTTATGCCAAGGAATTCACCCATGCAGCAGAGCTCGCCATCGCGTCCAGTTGCCTCGCATCGCAGTCCACAATCGGCGCCAGCGTGAGTAGCACATAACGATTACTACATGACAATAAATATATCGATTCATTAATGTTGTTTTTTCTGCAGCTGGCATGCCAACAATAACCAGCAGACATTGCCTAGCATTCCGATGATAATGGACGATGATGATTTCGGCTTGGGCGCATCCCTGCTCAATGGTGGTCAGGCACATATGTCTGGCTCCTCCAGTGGAGGCCAGCAGGATTACAAGTCAACGCAGCACATGAGCAAGCAGAGGCAAGCACCAACCAATCAAGGCAAGCGACAGCAAATGACTCAACGATCTAGCCCTCCCATGCAAACGCAACTGCAGCAGCAACAGCAGCAACAACAGAGTTATGGTCGTGGCAGCAACAACTACGCACAACAGCAGCAGCAGCAACGAGCCAACTTTAGCCATAGCAACCATAGCAATAGCATGCCCATGAATCTGGATTCGCCAAGTCATCATGATCTTAACACTCAATCCTCGGTAGCGCACGCAGCAGCCGTGCTGGAGCAGGTAAGCAGAGGATGCGAGAGCTTATAAGCAAGGAGTATTATTAATTTTATATTTGTCTTTCAGCAAATTGGCGGTGCTTTGAGTGCGTCCAGTTCGAGCTCAGATTCGGACTCCAGCGACAGTGACAGTGGTAGTGATTCAGATGACAGCAGTGATGATGATCGTCCCGCCCAGCAGCAGCCACCTATGCAGCACCAACACCAGCAACAGCATATGCATCAGTTGCCGAATTTGGGGTTGGGCTCCATATCGCCAGCGTACAATCATCAGCAACAGCAACAGCAACAATTGCGGCAGCCATCGCATCATCAATATCATCAGCAACAGCAACAGTCGTCCGGCATTTATGTGTCCAATGGTGGCTTTCCCAATGATTTGCTACAAAATGATCTGCAATTGTCCTCAAATTCGTCCGATGATGATGATTAGCCGTTAAAACTGTCCTACATATTTAGCTGTTAATCTAATACGCCTTTTATTTCGACATTTCGATGATAGAAACAACAACCCAATATTTGATATTCGATATATTCATAGATCATTCACAATCATGTTCTCTTTCTAAGTTGAAATTATTGAAATGGTGAATTTAACTGCTAGTAAATTTTTATATAAATAAATACTTAGCTCTATATACACAGACCCACACACACACACACACATATTTGTAATAGTACATAAATCATTTTTAACACAAAAGTGCTAAAAACAATAACGGGATCATATGAATTGTAAATGTGTAAAAGAAGCAATGAATGAAATAGAAAAAAAAACAAAAAACCCAAGTCAAAGGTTATGTGAGAATTGTTTTTGATAAACAATCCTGTATAGTCCTGCAGATTACGCGCAATATTTATAAAGCGAACACATATGAAACACACACACTCACACACACACATAGTTATAATTGTTAAGTTAAACAAAAGCATATTTTTGCCATTAATTACGCATTTTATTCTAAGCAATTTTTCAGCTCACTTTTAGATTAAATACTTTCATAAATAGAAAGTGTGGCAAGATGAGAAAGAAAACACCAAAAGAGACAAACAATATTGAAATCTTTTATGCTATTTCCTTTTGTTACGCGATAAAATAATAAATATTATTTTATAATTTCACTTATATTTCTTATTATAATTAATTATTGATTAGTTAGTATTTAATCAGCCTTTAGTTTAGTAAACGTTAATCAATTTGTGTGTGCGCGGTATGAAGACATCTATCAATGTTTTTAGCTCATGTTTTATTTGAATTTATTGGTAATTCTTTAATTATTTTGTAAAGACTATTATTATTACTATTATTACAATTATTAAATTTTTGTTATGTGCTTGCAAACATTTGAAGCAAAGAGATGATGTGAAAATAATAAATGAATCAATTATCATTTGCCCTTTGCTTTTCTTTTAGTTCTTGCCATTTTCAAACAAATCCTATAAATGTAAATACAGATACACACATACATCAATTCCGATGAAATATACATCATAAATCAACTCCTTCCAATAGCGAAATCGAAAAGAGAGTAAAGCTTCGGCAATCCGAAGATTTCATACCCCTGCAAGAGATACCTATCTATTAAATTGAATAAACTTAGTTAGTTTTGGTTAGTTTACAGTGAGAAGATTCTCTAAATAAAATTATCAAATTACATTACATCAAATTAGGTTCTGGCTTTTCCGATTGATTCTAAACACATTTAAAAACTTGTTCTGCTTGCAGGGTTATAAATCAAATGTCCACATAAATGATTTTTGTTAATATTTATTTAAAAGGAATAAACTTAACTAACGAAGGAAATAATTTTGTAAAATACCATCCAGAAGGAAAACGACCAACAGCTGCAACGTCTACATCAAGAGAATAAAATAATTATTTTTTTAATGCAGAATAAATAGTACGATACGATAATGTAATGTTTAATGTATGTTAATTAATTTGCAGACCAATAGATATTGTTTTAGAACACCAAGTGAATGAAACGAACGAGACAAAACGAATCTGATAATCATAAGCACAATGTAGAGAGAGGAAGAGGAAACAGATGCATACAACCTAGTACTAATTATAATCAATAAGCGATACAATGATAAGACATGACAAATGATGTAAATCAACTAATGCAAGTAGTTTCAATTGATAAGCCACAAACATATACATACGTGCATACATACTTATACATACATATACATATATCCTTATACCATATACAAAATGATTATTATGATAACGATAACAATATAGTTAAATTAGTTTTAAAACTGGCCATAAAAAGTCAATCAACAACAACAACAAGAGAAAAGACAACCAATCAATACAATGACAAATTACAACTGAGTGTAAATACCATACACTGAGCGAATAATGTCCTTAAAAATGCCTTTACCATGTAAATAGATGATCGAAGAGTTTGGAGCACATACAGCCTGAAAGCCGATTATAAATAATTGAATAATTAAAATGAACGAATTATACATACAACGTTTCAAATAAATCAAACTTTGTGTACTATTATTGGGACATACAGATTTTTCGCGTCTGGAGTTTTTCCGTATTTTTAATTTTTATTTTTAGCTTAAGATGCTTTTTCCAATCCCTTTAATTTAACAATTCAATTTAAAACTGCTGATGCTCAAACGTTTTACAGCACTATTATCACAATTTTCAAAATTAGCGCCAAGAAAATGGGCACTAGTTCGATACGCGCAGTCGAACATGTTCGCGAGCCGGGCTAAGCCAAGGAATTTGTTGTTGCTCGAGGCCAGGAAAGGTAAACAAACCATCGAGTAAACATAATTTTTGAATACAAGCGCGAAACCAAAAAGATGAATGGAAACATAACTAAAAGTGAGCCAAATAGAAACAAATATTTATCAATTGTGTAGCTTAAGTAATTAACTTTAATTAAAATCAAAGTTGAAAACGTAAGAAAAGTGGCAGCACTCTAGAGCAATGTCTATCGATATAATCGCATGTACCCAAATATCGATAAGAATAGTTTGCTAACATTCTTGCAAAAATTGGCAAGGTCAAAGGCTATATCTTATTTATTCGCAACAATAAGGTACTTTTGACAAACATTTTAATTTAATATTATTTGTAGTTTTAATTTAATTTATATTGCAAATATTAATTTTAATATAATTGCTATAAATTATTTGGCGCAACTCGCAGCTGTGCGGCTAAAAGCTAAAACAGCTGATCGACGCAAACTTAATCAAAACGTGTTGGCTACAAGTTTATACAGATTTTTTCTTGAAAATAAACAGGTGAAAATACAGCATAATGGGTGATGTTACAGGATTAAGCAATGCTGAAGCGGAAGAGCTTTGCCGAAAGCCTGATGCGGGCACCAAAGTAAGTGTTTAATTGCCAGGCAATGAACTCGGAATCACTTACAGTAATTTGTGTACATTTTTTCTGTTCTAGGATTTTCTGTTCCAGCAAACCATGTATCGCATTAAGGATCCACGCAAGTCTCTGCCCTTTTACACCGGTGTCCTGGGTATGACTTTGCTGGTCAAGCTCGATTTTCCTGAGGCCAAGTTCACCTTATATTTCATGGGGTAAGGTCAAGTAGATTTAGTATTGGAATTGAGCGGGTGAATACAAGTAAATAATAAATATGACTAAAGAATAATAATAACGACTAAATATTAATCATTTCTATTGTTCTTTACATGAAGCTATGAAAACCCTGCCGATGTGCCTAGGGACCCTAGAGAGCGCCGCAGCTGGGCCATGAGTCGCAAAGCGACTATTGAATTGACACAGTAGGTGATTTATAGTGCATATTATTATACTATACTAATATACTTGTATTATGTACATTACAGTAACTGGGGCACTGAAAGCGATCCAGATCAAAACTATCATACAGGCAACACCGATCCACGCGGTTTTGGACACATTGGTCTAATGGTGCCGGATGTCTATGCTGCCTGCAAGCGGTTAGTACTCCACTGTCCAACTATTATTCCGTATAATAATCAATTTCTTTCATAGTTTTGAGGAACATGGCGTTGAATTTGTAAAGAAACCCGACGATGGACGCATGAAGGGTTTGGCCTTTGTCAAGGATCCTGATGGCTATTGGATTGAGATTTTCAACGCACATACAGTGCCGAACTAGTAGAAAAGATGCCCAGTGCATGCCCAGTGTGAAGTCAACAGTCATTTTAAAAGAATTTGTATTTTGCGAAACTTTTTACTATTATTAGAATATTAAAGCTTAATTATTGCAAAGAATGCTGCCATTTGAAGCCGAACTATTGTCTGTATATTTGACGTGACAATTGCCAATAGTGAACCGCATTCGCTGTCGGCTTTTCATTCATAAAATTGAAGGACTAATTGAAGCACTATGTGCTTAACTGATTGACGCTAATTATTATTTACAACCAGCCAAGACGGAGTTCCGTAAACATGCGAGTACATTCATATGTAAGCAGAGGGTGGCCTCTTGCAGCTGGGCAGCCTGAACTAATAATACAGGAGTGCAATATTTGCACGGTGTCAAATGAACGGAAACCGTGACAAACCGTAGACAATTAAACGGAATGTCATTCGCCATACGGCTCAGCTCAGTTGCAATCGGAAAACAGTGCGAATATCATGGAAATTTCGGAGCCCAGCATTGGCATTTTCTATGTCAGTAAAGTATTAGCGCTGGCACCGTACTCCACGCAAAAGAATGCCAAAGGACATGTGCAGATTAGCCGTAGTTGGATATTTTCCATCTATTCAGTTTGCTTATGTGTAATCATGGGTAAGCCAGTCCAGTAAGCTAGTTCAGAGTCTGGAAATTATCCTCTCCATCACCTCTTTGATTCAGTTATACTCACTTATCGCGGACTTCTTTTTGATGCAAATTCCAAAATACCAGTACGGTAAGTTGATGCATTAACTTTAATCTCTTTGTTTTGTTATTGTGCTGAAAACATGATTTATTGTGTTAGGTAAAATAGATTTTTAGTCGTATAATACTTGATATTCGGGTAGCATATATATGGTCAATTGTCCGGGAGCAGTTTCCATAGGAGAGGAAGAAAATCATTCCTAAAGTTTAAAGTTAACTAAATTAAATTTGTAATTAGTTGAAATTGTAATTAACCTTTAGCCAATGGTTGGGGACACCGGCTGAGGGTCTTTGCTCATATAGTGGATTATCAGCTACAGCATATGATTCCTTTATACACCTAGGCGAGCGGTATATTCCAAAATATGGCCTATCATCAGGGCAAGCCATAGCAAGGCCACAGATCGCAAGCAACAACACGATTGTATATTTCATCTTTGCTCTACTAACCAAAACCTACTGTTGCCTTTTGGTCGCCAATGATCAGGTTTTATGACAAACTTAGGGTGTAGATCCATGAGCAAAGCATCAGCTCAGACACTTTTTGTAGCGTACAAAGGGGGATTTTTTTTAAAAGAGTTTTACAAGTTATTGAGACAAACAAAATAAAATCACAAATATATCGATGCATGTTTATGAATCTTATCAGCAAGAGGGGGATTGGCTCTGACACAGGGGAAGTTTTCTCAACTGATAATAAATCAAATTAAAATGAGTTTCAATAAATTAAAATGATTAAATGGAGAGTTAATTGAAATGACTTAATTGGTTGGAGTAAAATCTTTAAAAAAGAATAATAATAAAATAGCTGAAAAATAAAATTATATGATTTATAATTTTTAAGATTGAAGTTAATGAATCTAGCAAAGAGTTACTGCAAGAAATTATAGATACTTTTTAAGTGTAAACTGCATAGCACAAAAATTTAGGAGATTATTAAAAATTTTATTTACCAGTTAATACAAAATTCATAAGTAACAAGTTTTGGAGATTTTATATTACATATTTAACCCTACAGTAACAGTAGATGCTAGTAAAAAATCCCTATAAAATAAAACTTTAACTAGTCAATACGAATTCAAATTAGCATAATAATTAAGGAGATATTAACTTTAATCTTACAAAAATTATTGCAGAAGAATGTTTAGAAAAAACCTTTAATAAAAACTTGTCATTTATCAAAATGTTTTTATCTTCAAAGAATTCTAAATTCTTCTTAGCATCAAACACTTTTGTTTTAAAGAAGATAGCCAATCTATCGCCTCTTAAGTAATTTAAAACGATATGTAAATGTAATGCATATGTACATACATATATTGTGAGCTGCAGGTCTTAACGAACGAATGTACAAACTGAATTGTATTGAAATTACAAAGTATGTATACTTACATACATACGATGAAGACAACATGAGAACATACATATGTATGTGGACGACATTTTAACAGATTGATCTAACAGCTGTTAACAATGTATGTTACGTTATGTTTGAATGTGAATGAATGTAAATGAGAAAGTATTTGAACATAATGAATTTAACTATAAATTTACGCTTCGGACAACTTTGTTGTAAAAATTAAATGGAAATAAAATAATTAAAGAGAGGACCAAATAAAGCGAAGACAATTTGATTATATTCAGAGTGCATCTATTGGCCCTGCATATAAGTATGGACCAGCATACATATGCACATAAATACTTTTTATATAGGTTTGTAAATGAACGTCGAAGGGAGCGCTGATAAGCTACAATACACACAAAGTGTTCGCATGTTTGTGTTTGCCATTATTATTCAGCTCGCATTTTTTTCTTCCGTAAAAAAATCACTCGTAGAAGTATTCCCCTAATACGCTAAAGATAAAGGTGAGTGACTATAAAACGGACCACATTTCAATCGATCAGCATCAGTCACTTTCGGTTTCTCATACAACAATGAAGTTCACAATTGGATTCCTCCTACTGGCAATCTGTGGCATGGCTCTGGCAGGGCATGACAAGCCACCATATCTGCCACGTCCCACATTCAGACCGGTTGCTCGTGTTGTTCGTGAAGCGGATCCTGGACACGACAAGCCACCATATCTACCACGTCCCACATTCAGACCGGTTGCTCGTGTAGTTCGTGAAGCCGACCCAGGTTACGAGAGGCCTCCATATCTGCCACGCCCAACTTTCCGGCCTGTTGCTCGAGTAGTTCGTGAAGCTGATCCTGGATACGAGAGGCCTCCATATCTGCCACGTCCCACATTCAGACCGGTTGCTCGTGTAGTTCGTGAAGCCGACCCAGGTTACGAGAGGCCTCCATATCTGCCACGCCCAACTTTCCGGCCTGTTGCTCGAGTAGTTCGTGAAGCTGATCCTGGATACGAGAGGCCTCCATATCTGCCACGTCCCACATTCAGACCCAACGTTTAATTTCGTTAAGGCAATGAATGAACGAATATTAATTTATATGCACACATTTTTATATTTAACATTTTAAATATTATTTGTAAATATTAAACCGTCAATTTAATAAAATAGCATATAAAAGGAAGTTTTAAGATAGTAGTAGTAGATATGGGAATGTCAAAAGAACTATTCAAGAATCGTGAGAATTTTAACTCTCATGAAAAACTTTGGAGACTTTGGTGGTAATGCATTATACTATACTGACATGGTTTTAATTTAAACTTTGTGTTAAGACTTAATTTAGTAATACTTCTTAGAAGAAATAAAAAGAAACCTTCAATAGATAGATGAACTTTTTCTTAGCTGTCCAGCATTAGCTACACTGATAGAAAAAAGATTCTAAAATCAAGATTTTGGTCTTAGAACTAAGAATTTTGGCCTAAAAAATGCGTCGAGAACATGGAATTCTTGAAGTAAGAATACACAGCTTGATTTCAAGAACATTTTAAATAAGACCAAAATCTTATTAACAAGACCATAAATTCTTAAAATTTTAAGACCATAAATATAAATTTAAGATTATAAGTACTTAGATTTTAAGAACTAAACATCTTATTTATAGACCACAAATTCTTATATAAAAAAAAAATTAGATTAACCGCCATTTTACATATGTTGCACATTTTTAATATGTACATATATAATTTTTTTTTATAAACTTTTTTTTATTTTATAAATTTTTCACATTTATTAAATTTGATTATATTTTACAAATTTTTTACATTTATTAAATTTGATTATATCTTTAATTTTACATACCAAATTTACTTGTCCGGCTTCTCGGTTTGAACTCACGACTCCTCCTTGGGTTGACAACACACGGCAACGCTGTTCACTGTCGACTTAGACCCTTGCGCCACAAAGCTTTAACAGTTCGCACATCCCAAAAACGAAATACAATCCTTATGAACAGATTGTAAACATGCAGAATGCGGGCGACTCTGGTTCAAGTCCAGGCAGAGAACTACGTTTTTTTTTATTTTTTATTTAATTTAAAATTTAAAAAAAAAAGTAATATTTTTCTGTCAGAACTAAATATTTTGCCTAATATACGATTTAAAATCGAAACATCGTATATTAAGTACCTTAAATAATTTTAAGATTTTATTCTTAGTTTTAACCTTTAATGGTCTTATTTTTTAGAAAAATGGTCTTATGCAGAATGCGGGCGACTCGGGTTCAAGTCCAGGCAGAGAACTACGTTTTTTTTATTTTTTATTTAATTTAAAATTTAAAAAAAAATGTAATATTTTTCTGTCAGTACTAAATATTTTGCCTTATATACGATTTAAAATCGAAACATCGTATATTAAGTACCTTAAATAATTTTAAGATTTTATTCTTAGTTTTAGCCTTTAATGGTCTTATTTTTTAGAATAATGGTCTTATTTTTAGCAAATTGGTCTTAAAATATTCTTGTTGTGCTAAGATTTTTTTAAGATGTGTTTTCTTGATTTTAGAATCTGGTCTTTTCTTCAGTGTATTCGTTCCACTTGAAGTCAGAAATTCCTTGAAAGTTCATAGCAAGTCAGTAATCATGGAAATCAGTCAGGATAAAGAATGTTATGCATACATAAATACATATCGTATATACAGATACAATGTTTAAATGTGATGTCCCACTGTCAGTAGTGCCTTTTCCGTGTGTACTCTTATTTTAATTATTTTATAAATACAAGTTAATAAAAATTCAAATTTGCGTAGTAATTAAGGAGATATTTTCTTTAATATTACAAAATTGCATCAAAAATTCCCGAAAAAATCAAATGAAGAATAAAGTCTGAATCCCTGAAAATTATTTAGATGGTAGATTCAAAAAACTTGGGGTGACGATATATCTCCGACGACATATCTCCGACGCTCAAAAATCGACATAACTCTGATCGGAGATATGACGTTTTAAAACGACATATCTTCGATGAAATCAGCGTCTGAGTATAGGTCGTGACTATTTATACTATTATCTCAAAACAATTCTAAGTTCTATCAAAAACTTTGCTATTAAAATAACATTTCTCTAATATTATTGTGCTGAAAACATGTTTTATTGTATTAGTTAATATAGAGTTTTAGTCGTATAATACTACAGTGGTATTCGGATAGCATATGTATATATGGTCAATTGCCCGGGATCAGCTTCCCTTTCTGCTCTGTTGAGACGGAATGTGGGTTAAAGTTATTTCGTAGAATAAGGATAATATTCATAAGGATTATATCCAGGCGTAGTATCAGGATAATATCCATTCTAAAAATAAATTTAATTAAAAGGGATTCAGTTGGGATGTGGCAATTGTAATTACCCATTTTTTATTATTATTATGAAAGAAAAGCTTTTCATGTCCATGATCAGCTGTCTTTACTGATAGTTTCTTATCATCTTGTACCCATCTCGGCGAGCGGACTGGAAAACGATCATTAGGATCGTGTATTGCCATAGTAAGGCCACAGATCGCAAGCAACAACACGATTGTAAATTTCATATTTGCTCTATTAACCAAAACCTACTGATGCTTATCGGTCGCCAATGATCAGGTTTTATAGGCGGACTTAGGGTTTCGATACGTAAGCAAAAAATTAGTTCAGACACTTTTTGTAGCGAAGGGGGGTTTTTCAAGAGTTTTACAAGTTATTGAGACAAGCAAAATAAAATCACAAATATATTGATGCATGTTTCTGAATTTTATCAGCAAGAGGGGGATTGGCTCTGAAAGAGGAGAAGTCTTCTTAACTGATAGTAATATATCAAATAAAATGAGTTTCAATAAATTAAAATGGAGAGTTAATTGAAATGACTGAATTGGCTACAGTAAAATCTTTAAAGAATAATAACAATAAAATAGTTGAAAAATTAAATAATATTACTTACAATATTCAAGATTGAAGTGGTGTTATTGGAGTTTTACAGTAATAGCTGCAGCTTTTGTAGATCATTCGCACAATATATGTTATTCACGAAAAAAAAATGTTCAGACTAGAATATTTAATATTTTAAAACATTTCTATACTCTACGTAGTATCCAAAATTTTGTTAAAAAAAAACCTTTTTATAAAGTTAAGAGTATTTAAGGAAAGCTCTAAAAAGTGTAAGACCATTTGATTAGAGTCAGAGTGCATCTTGGTACTATCTATACAATACAACTTATATGTTTTTGTCAATAAACGTCGAAGGGAACGCTGATAAGCAGCAACACACACAGAGTGTACGCATGTTTGTGTTTGGCATTATTATTCAGGTCGAATTTTTTTCTTCCGTAAAAAAAATCACTCGTAGTGGTATCCCCCTAATATACTAAAGACAAAGGTGAGTGACTATAAAACGGACCACATTTCAATTGATCAGCATCAGTCACTTTCGGTTTCTCATACAAAAATGAAGTTCACAATTGGTTTCCTCCTACTGGCAATCTGTGGCATGGCTCTGGCAGGGCATGACAAGCCGCCATATCTGCCACGTCCCACATTCAGACCGGTTGCTCGTGTTGTTCGTGAAGCCGACCCAGGATACGAGAGGCCTCCATATCTGCCACGTCCCACATTCCGGCCTGTTGCTCGTGTAGTTCGTGAAGCCGATCCTGGACACGACAAACCACCATATCTCCCACGCCCAACTTTCCGGCCTGTTGCTCGTGTAGTTCGTGAAGCTGATCCTGGATATGAAAGACCCCCTTATCTCCCACGTCCTACATTCAGACCCAACGTTTAATATTGTTGAACCAATTAATAAATAGTTTTAAATTTATATGCATAAATTTTTATATCTAAAATTTTTTAAATATTATTATTTAAATATTATATGGTCAATTTAATAAAATAGCGTATAAATGGAAGTGATAAGATTTGGAGGATTGCGGGTTTCCTGCTGAGATAAGGGGATATCTAAAGACCTATGTCTGAGTCGTGCGAATTTTAACTCTCTTTAACGGTCTCTAACAATAGATACAACATGAACTGTCTCTTAGCTGTCCTGCATTAGATTTTCGTTCCTTGATGTCAGATTTTTCTTGGAGGTTGAATGCAGTCAGTCGTTAAGAAAATCATTCAGGACAAAGAAATATATATACAGACATAATGTTTAAATGTGAAATCCCACTATCAGTAGTGTCTCTTGTGTAAGTAATCTTAAGTTAATGAAAATAGGGAAGAATCTGTCATTATTAACACTAAGATCTCTTTAACTATAAGAGCTACAGACTCAAATCTTTTTAGGTTCGTGTAATGCCTAGGCAGGTGAAGTTTTTTTTTCTGATCTTCTATACATTAATATATAAAAATTTACGAAAAATAAAAACGAATGAAATCTAACTAACAAAATATTTAGATGGTATATACCAAAAGCTCATCATTTACGGAAATAGATGGCATGACTATGTGTACTATTATTTTAAACATTTCTAAGCTCTAATGAGTATCAAAAACTTTTCTATTAAAATGCAATTTTTATAAAACCAATATAGCTTCTATAACTATAACTATAGCTTCTATAACAATTTGATCACAATTAAGGTGCATCTGGTGCCGTGTATATATATGTATGTATACTGAGTATACATGTGTTAGTCCAGAGTCAGGAAATTATCTTCCCCATCACCCATTCGATTCAGTTATATTCAATTATCGGAGACTTCTTTATGATGCATTAACTTTAGTTTATTTGCTTTGTTATTGTGCTTAAAACATGTTTTATGGTGTTAGTTAAAATAGATTTTAGTCGTATAATACTAGATTGGTATTCGCATAGTATATATATGGTCAATTGTCCGGGATCAGCTTCGCTTTCCGCTCTGTTGAGATGGAAAGTAGGGTGGAGTTTTCCATAGCAAAAGTAATGAATCACTACTAAAAATAAAATTAATTAAGAAGGATTCTGGAGCGATTTGGTAATTGTAATTTACCTCAAACGAGTACGGGGGGGGAGTACCTTGTTTGGGAGAATAACGACCAAAAACAAGCCTTTCACGTCCATGATCTGCTCCCCTTGTGGGTCTTTGCACATATAGTAGTTTATCGGATACAGCATCTGATTCCCTTACCGATCTAGGAAAGCGGTATTTTTCCCAAAATAGCTCATTTATCTCATCATCGGTAAATGCAGCAGCAAGGGCACAGATCGCAAACAACAACACGATTGTAAATTTCATCTTTGCTCTACTAACCAAAACCTACTGTTGCCTTTCGGTCGCCAATGATCAGGTTTTAAGGGAAACTTGGGGCTTAGATACATGAGCAAAGCATCAGCTCAGACGCTTTTTTGTAGCGTACAAAGGGGATTTTTTTTTAAGAGTTTTACAAGTTATTGAGACAAACAAAATAAAATCACAAATATGTTGATGAATGTTTATGAATCTTATCAGCAAGAGGGGGATTGGCTCTGAAACAGGGGAAGTTTTCTCAACTGATAATATATCAAATAAAAGTTCGGAAAGCTAAAGTCGAACGCAAACGACAGTAGGAAACCTTTTGCCTTAGGCTTCGATTGCATCAGCATCTACATGTACATACACACATACCGTATACACACAATAACAAATTATCCACATACTTACATACATACAGAAAAGTAATTATTTTTTATTATCCAATTGGGCTGCAACTCGCAGTAAACATTTAAAGTATAATAAGATGGAGGAGAGTGACTGTAAAACTGTAGCTTCTACGCCAGCTAAGAGCTGGTCAGCTCGTCACCCTGATCAAGAATATACATTGTACTTTGTGGGGTCTGCCACGCTTCCTCTGCCTGTTATACACAAATGTCAATTGCACAAACTTAATAGACCCTTTTGTGCATTTTTAAATAAAAGGGTCTTAAAATGATTGAATGGAAAGTTAATTGAAATGACTGAATTGACAAGCGTTAACTCATTTAAATAACAATCGTAATAAAATAGATGAATAATTTATGATTTTTACGATTTAAGTTAATGAAAATAGCGAAAAGTTATTGCAAGAAAGCTCTTATTTTTAATATTTTGAATACGTTTTGATCTTAATTGTATTTAATAATACTAATACAAAATTAAATATAACTATAAAAAGTTATATTATTTTATTTTATATTATTTAACCCTACAGTAACAGTACTGCAAAAACAGCGTCGAACATAAAATTATTTACAAGTTAATATAAAATTCAAATTTACGTAATAATTAATAATATTAACTTTATCATTAAAACACTCCATCAAAATTCATTGAAAAATTTCAACGAAAACGAATAAAATCTGACTCCGTGCACAATATTTAGATGATAGATTCCAAAAGTATATAATTTATTGAAATAAGTAGATGGACTGGCAATGTGTACTATTATCTCAAAACATTTTTAAGTTTTACATAATATCAAAAACTTTGTTGTTAAAATAACATTTAAATACAATCAATATATTTTCTGAATTAAAAAAGAGTAATTAAAGAGGGTACTAAAAAGTCGAAGACCTTTTGATTACAGTCAGAGTGCATCTTGTACTACTTATACATAATACTTATATGTATGTATGTTTATATGTAAATAAACGTCGAAGGGAGCGCTGATAAGCTACTATACACACAGAGTGTACGCGTGTTTGTGTTTGCCATTATTATTCAGGTCGCATTTTTTTTTTCTTCCGTAAAAAAATCACTCGCAGTGGTATCCCCCTAATAAGCTAAAGACAAAGGTGGGTGACTATAAAACGGACCACATTTCAATCGATCAGCATCAGTCACTTTCGGTTTCTCATACAACAATGAAGTTCACAATTGGTTTCCTCCTACTGGCAATCTGTGGCATGGCTCTGGCAGGGCACGACAAGCCACCATATCTGCCACGTCCCACATTCAGACCGGTTGCTCGGGTAGTTCGGGAAGCGGATCCTGGACACGATAAACCTCCATATCTGCCACGTCCCACATTCAGACCGGTTGCTCGAGTTGTTCGGGAAGCGGATCCTGGACACGATAAACCTCAATATCTGCCACGTCCCACATTCAGACCGGTTGCTCGAGTTGTTCGGGAAGCGGATCCTGGACACGACAAACCTCCATATCTGCCACGTCCCACATTCAGACCAGTTGCTCGCGTAGTTCGTGAAGCGGATCCTGGACACGACAAGCCGCCATATCTGCCACGTCCCACATTCAGACCGGTTGCTCGTGTAGTTCGTGAAGCCGATCCTGGACACGACAAACCTCCATATCTGCCACGTCCCACATTCAGACCCAACGTTTAATTTCGTTGAGGCAATGAATGAATAGCTTTTAATTTATATGCGCACATTTTTATATTTAAAATTCAAAATATGATTCATAATAATTCGTTCAATTTATAAGAATAAAAGAAAATAGCATATTTAAATAACTGGAATGATTACTAGGATTGCGAGTTTGCTATTGAGTTACATACTATACTGTGTACTATACTAATATATTTCTTACTTAAATGAAGTGTTTAGCTTTAATTTAATAAGAATTCTAAGAATTAATAGATAGAAAGAAACGGGTCCTAACAATAGCTAGAACATGAGCTGCCTCTTGGCTGTGAAGCTTTAGTTCTTCGTTCCACTTGAGGTCAGAGGTTCCTTTCAGGTTGATAGCAAGTTAGTCCATTAGGGAAATCATTCAGGATAAAGAATGTTATATGTGTACACAGAAATAATGTTTAAATGTGATGTCCCACTGTCTGTAGTGCCTGTTGTGTGTGTAATCTTACAATTGGACAGATACTCAATATGCGAATCAATTCCAACAAATCAAAAGAGCATCTTTCAGAATGAAATCGGCAACATCGAAGGTGGTCACCGCCTTGGATGTATCAGTTGTGGTGCTGGCCATTGTAGCAGGTGTCTACTGTGGATTATTTGGCCTGCGAGCGACTCAGGAGTTGAACATGCGTTTGCACAGGGTAAGCACAAGAAGAGATGAGCATACTTTTCTTGAGGAATCCCTAATATCTACACCAACAGATCGATAGCACTCTGAGCGCCTACAACAATTTCAAGCGGGATCGTTGGCGTGCCTTTGGCATAGCCAGTGTTTCCCTGGTGGTCATTGGCATACTCCTGGGACTGGATGTGTGGACGTGGGTGCGGAAGGCACAGGAAATGAATAACAACAAGTCTGATACGGGTTGGTTATAATATCCACAATACTTAACACCTATTTACGCTTATTTACAATTCGCAGAGGTCAACGTACAGTGGTATATACCCTTCTATGGCCTCTACTTCATACTGACCGGATTGCATATAAACTTTGCAAACACCGCCTATGGCCTGGGTAGACGTTATTGTCGTTTGAATCGGATGTTACGTACTAGCTATCTGGGAAGTATGTACAAATATACTATGTCTAATAAGTCTATAGCAGTGAGTTATCCCTCTTTACTTCTCCAGATGTCAATGTGGCTGGTGTAGCGAAGATCAATGATGTGCAGACCATCAAATTTAACCCTGTGAAACCGACGACCCTGCACGGCAGTCTGATTAAGTTAAACGGTGAGATGCTTGCGAATGAGTCGTTGGGTGAGTAGCATCATCTGCCCTGATCCCAATTGCAATTTCAAAGAACTTCAGTTGCTAATAATCGCTTTACATTTACAGCAAAAAGCAGGAGTATGGTTATAAAAACCATTGCTGATAACCACGAGTCATTGGGCAAATGTGTGCACCTACTTTCCAGGTAGGCATCAAATGACAACTGCATATTTGAAGATGATTGTGATTCCATTTGCAGCTCCTATGGCATTGCAGTTCTGTTTATTCTGGTCTCTTGTCTGCTGCACCTGGTGGCCACCGCATATTTTCTGTTCCTGGAGCTGCTCAACAAGCAAGACAATGGCTATCTGTGGGTGCAAATACTCTGGATAATATTTCACTTTATGCGTCTGCTAATGGTGGTGGAACCCTGTCATGTCGCCGCACGTGAATCCCGCAAAACCATACAAATTGTCTGCGAAATTGAGCGTAAGACTTTCGATGCCATTCTGGCCGAAGAGATCAAAAAGTTATGGCAACAGTTGTTGGTCGTCGATGCCGAGTTCTCAGCCAGTGGATTGTGCCGCGTTAATCGCACTATTTTGACATCGGTGAGTGCAAGATCTTGAATCTAAAACAGATGCAGATGAAGCTAAATATGCTCTAGTTATATATCCATAAAGTAACTTACAGTAGAAGCCTTCATCATGTTATAGCTTGTATTTCGCCACTCCTGTCCGCTGGATAAATAAGTAACTATAAGGAGTGAAGAACAGTGCTCTTAGGGCTACCTTTACATTCGATTCCTCATTATATTCAAATCTATAAACTTATATACCATCTCAACATTGTTATTATAGTCTTACTATTTGATACTATCTACTTGCAGTTTGCATCGGCAATTGCCACATACTTGGTCATACTTATCCAGTTTCAGAAGACGAATGGGTAGACAAGGCTACATGAACTTCGATACAATTCAAATTAAGATATACAAAAGGTTGCTTTTATTAACACTAAACGGAATTCTTAGATGTGTGTAAGTCTGCGTATTGCGTAAGCAAACAATAAAAAGAAGTACGTTTGATTTTTTGTTTGTGATTATCTGCGGACTAATTCAAATTGTAACATTCAAGTGTGGACTTAAATGCGTATTAAAATTAATTTCCATTTTGTTGTTTTGTGTTTAAACTAATCGTATTTAAAAAAGTCGGCCTCGCTGCTCAGAAGCCTTTCTGGTATTGTTTTGACTCCATGCGCTGTTGCAGGAGCTCCAGCTGTCGCTTCGCTTCGCATTGTGGAAAGTTATCCAGATCGTAGTACTGAGGCGCCAGGCTGAGCAACCATTCCGCTGGAAAATGAATCGAAATTGTTCAGTATATATAAAAGGAAATCATCTACAGTAGCAGTAGATGTTACTGTAAAAAAGGAAAACTATATAGTTATAGTTAGTTCACTCACGCTTCACATCCGTGACGGTGCGTATGTAGTTCTTGGTGGTTAAAACAAACTCATTGTAGATGACCCAGTCAGGTTTGTGGTCCAGACACGTGGAAGGATGCAGCTGCACGTTTTGGTTATCCTTAATGGTCAAATAGTGTCCGGTGCGCTCAAGATGCGCCACCTGCATAAAGAAGCCCTGCACCAAAGCCTTGCGTATATTAACATAGTAATCCTTGGAGGTAAACTCGGTGCTGGTACGCTTCAGGCTGAAACGATCCATAATTCTGGCCAGCTGCTGTCGCACATTGTCGGCACTCTTAAGTGAACGGAAGTTAATAAAATTCTCGTAGCACCAGTTGGGATCCTCGCTGCCTGAGATTGAGAGAAAAGTGGTAGTATTAATATATGATATATAGAAGAAGTTTAAATGTACTCACTCTGTTTGAAGGCGTGGTAAACATTCAGCAAGGTCAGATGATCCCCGTCGATGTGGGCGAAACGCATCTTGGCCTCGTCAGCCACCTTTTTTGCCTCATTGGGGCGCACAAAGCATTGTGGCACTTTGATGTCGCATTCATGATTGTGGTGATTGATGTTTAACGGTTGAATTGGTTTGTTTTCGATTAAGCGCAAGTTCAAAATGTGTGTGGTTTTTTTTTACATTAACAAATAGATTGTGCTTAGCCTTCGTCGGCAATCTAAAGGCTTGATTCAAAGATTGATTGCATTTGAGAGTTGCAGGTGCGTTCATGGCCACAGCGGCAGATATAATTTGCAACAATTAAAGATCTCAGATACTTGATTGCCGCATCACATTCCAATTGAATGTGTTCTCAATAGGAGCGCAACGCACATGCAACTTTTGCTTCAGTGTTGAATGCAAAGAACAAATAAATTGAAGAAACTTTTTTCTTTGCACTTGAATTAGATTACATGGTGCCGTCCGTTCGTACGTTCGAGGATAACTTAACTAAGAACAGCACAATGACATTAGCTTAACGTGAAACTTGAGTTTCAATAATGACATTTGCTTGAAGCTAATGTCATTGGGACATTTATACACCCACAGAAAACTAACACTTGCTGGCATTCAATTTAAGGGACAGATCCCACCCTGACTAATCTCAGCAGAGAGCAATGACTAATGTTAAGATAAGGTTGTTCATAGAGGCATTAGAACATCTACTATTAAATATATATTTTCTATCATGAACAACCCACAATCAGTTCATTATTTATTGCTCGTCTGTGCACCTAATCTACTCGTAGCTTAAACTCGGATCGCACGTTTTTCTTGTGCGGTTTGTAGCCTCACCCGACAGCATAGCCGTAATTGAGAGTATCTCATTAGAGCAATTGTGCTGGCAACTGGCGATCAACATCTTGGCCAATTGTGGATCCAGTGGGAATTCAGACATAACGGCTCCAAGGTCCGTCAGATTGCCATCATCATCGAGGGCAGCTAAATAATTGAGTAGCTCCAAGGCACGCATCAGAGTCTCAGGTGCTGGCGGGTCCATGAAATCGAAGTGCACCAAGTCATCAATGCCCAGTTTTTTCAGCTGAAGCACCACAGTGCCTAATAATTATATTAACAATTAAAAATGATTTTATAGAACAATAAAGGACGCACTATAAGCTTACCCAAATTGGAACGCAAAATTTCTGGATACGTGTTATCTTGCATTTCATTCTTGAAGGCCTTCTCCGTGTACAGTCGGAAGCATTTGCCTGGACGTGTTCGGCCAGCACGACCTGCACGCTGCTGTGCGGAGGCCTTGGATATGGGTGAGACAAGTAAACTCTCGACGCGAATACGCGGATTGTAGACCTTTTGCTTGGCAAAGCCGGGATCAATGACAAACACTACGCCATCGATGGTCAGCGATGTTTCGGCAATGTTTGTGGAGACCACAACCTTGCGGCCAATGGCACCATTAGCATTTGGTGGTGGAGCTGCTTCGAAAATACGCTGCTGCAGATTCGGCGGCAGTGTGGAGTACAATGGTATGCACTTCAGTTCACCAATTTCGGAGCCCATATTGTCAATCTCGCGCTTAATGCGCTTGCACGCCTCCTCGATTTCCTCCTGACCCGTAAGGAACATCAGTATATCACCTATAAATATGAAACGTTTAAGATTTTACATACTATAGAAATACTTTTGCTTTATACATACCTTCAATTTCTTCGCACATGTGTATCTGAATGACTGTGCGTATTGCCGCCTCAAGATAATCGCGTTCCGGCTCTGGTGTGTAGAATATCTCGACTGGATGCGTACGTCCAGGTACGTTCATTAAGGGTGCATTGTCAAAGTATTGCTGGAACTTGCCGGCATCGAGTGTGGCGGACATAACAACCAGTTTGAGATCGTTGCGTTGTCGTATAACCTCCTTGAGCACGCCCATCAATATGTCCGTAGCCAACGTACGTTCGTGAGCTTCATCAAGTAATATAACCTGATATTGTTCTAGCATCGGATCCGACATGGCTTCACGCAGCAACATACCATCCGTCATGTATTTGAGAAGTGTCTTGGGAGAAGAGCAATCCTCAAAACGTATAGAGTAACCAACTTCCTCGCCGAGATTCACATCCATTTCCTCAGAAACGCGCTGTGCCACCGACATGGCAGCCACACGACGCGGCTGTGTACATGACACACCTTTGCGACCTTTGGAAACGGCAAAGTCCACACACCATTGTGGAATCTGTGTTGTCTTGCCGGAGCCCGTCTCACCCACCAGCACAATACACTGGTGTTGGCTCAGCAAACGCATAAAATCGGCGTGATATTCAAACACAGGCAGTGTGATCCGTTTCTTATACAAATTCTGATAGCGTGTCGAATAAGGTTTATTTGTAAATGGATTCATTGTTGGCGGCTAAATAAATAAACCAACAGATGCTATTATTAGACATATGTATGGAGCAGATTTGAATATTACATACCAATTTGCTGGGCACAAAACCTCCCAAAATCTGGGCTACGGTCCCGGCCGCTGAAGCTGCTGCCGCCGATGTAGATGCCTCCGATTCTCTGCAAACGGCAAAATGTGCATTGTATTACATTGATCTGTGTAATAATATTCATATCCACTTACTTTTTCGCCTTGCTGGTATATGTTTCTCCTACTTCAATGCGGCGTTTCGACATTTTGCTGCTTTTTCTACAAATGCACAACTTATAAGAAACGTTTTGTTCACCGCAATAAAAAACACGCGCTGAAAAGCAACGTGAAATGCGAGAGATGGGAATATTATCGATTACAACACCCTATCGATAACACATTTCAAACAATTAGGTGTAGTCCTAAAGCGAAATAGTTAAATTGAAAATTAAAAACATTGTAATATTCAATTTACCATGGCAATCATAATATATTTTATAAAAAATATACGTATTTAAAATATATTTTACTGCTATGGTTTGTTTCATTTACAGTTGTATTACAGTTTAATCAAAAATATTAATAAAAGAAAAATGTGCAGAAGATAATGTTAAGCTAGAATATTAAAAATGTTTCCCAATATTTTCGGAAACAATTTAAAAGTTACCGCGTTTTCAAAATATTTCATTACAAAAAGTTTTATTTAATAAAATTTAGTACATATCGATTAAGTTGATTTGATTGCATCGATGGCGTGCATTGTCCATTTGTCGATAGGTGTTGTGTGTGCGCAGCATTATCGATTCAGCAATAAGTTTTTAAGATGAGCAAAATATACAGAAAAATGCTAAAATCAAAGTGAAAAACAGTTGCCAAAGCGACAACAAACCATGGAGATACCCATACAGGTGGCGGTGCGCATTTATCCGCACGTGGAGGTGCGAATTCAAGTGGAGCAGCACAAAGCGTCGGACAATGACGACGCTGTGATCGAAGCAGACAAACCGCAGTCGGAGCCCTCACCCTCAACGCCACCACCACCAACACAACCTACACCACCACCACCACCTCAAGAGACAACAACAGCAGTAGATGCTAATGGCAATACAGAAACAGACGCGGTCGATGAATTGCATACAAATGAATCTCCGAGCAATGTCACCTGCTGCGTGCAGGCCATACCAATCGCAGCTTCGGCGTTGGGTTTGCCTAGCGCACTGCCTGGTGGTGCGCCATTGGATAGCATAGCGGCGGGTCTTATACAAGTGGGCGCACACACTGTGCCGGTGACACATGCGTTGTCGAGCAGCACCACCCAAGGGCAGGTCTACTATCAGACTGTGTTTCCATTAATCAGCTTATTTTTGGAGGGATTCGACGCGTCGGTGGTTACTTACGGACAACGTGGCACCGGCAAGACGTATACACTTTATGGGCATGGATTTGACTGCGCTCATGGAGAGGCAGATCAGGGAGTGGTTCAACGTTGTGTGCGTGAGATCTTTACTCATATAGCTGCGCATGCAGGTGGGTGATTGAAAAATGCTTGCAAGAATCTGTGGATCACTAAAGTACTTTCCTTTCAGATCGCACCTATGTGGTTAACATCGGATTTGTAGAGATTTGCAATGGTGAAATCCGTGATCTTTTAGGCATGGGCAATGTACACTGCAGCACAGTGGAGGAAGTTTTCCATTGGCTACATCTGGGCTTAAGCGGCAAACAGCAGACTCCCGCTCACACGCTCTTTACCTTGACATTGGAGCAGCAATGGGTATCCAAAGAAGGATTCATACAGCATCGCCTGTCTACAGCTAGCTTTTCGGATTTAAGCGCCAGCGATCGCTGGGGTGAGCCACCACCAGGTCATCCACGTGACGCGGGATTGCACATGCTGGAGCAAGTGGTCAACACGCTGACAGATCCCAGCATTATGTACGGAGTCAATGGCAACATTCCATATGGTCAGACAACTTTGACCACTCTGCTCAAAGATTCCTTTGGCGGTCGGGCCCAGACTTTAGTCATGCTTTGTGTGTCGCCACTGGAACAACATTTGGCCGAGACATTGGGCAATCTTCAGTTTGGATTTAAGGTGCAATGTGTACGCAATTATGTCATCATGAATACATTCTCTGATGACAACACACCCATATCACCCGAGTCCTTGGCTAACGACACAACGGTGGCTGGCACAGCAGCGCTCATGGCAGCAGGGACTCCGGCTAACGGGGACCACTTTGGATTGGAGTTTGCGGCCAGTCAGTGGTTCAAGCTGGTGTCCAATGCAGAGGGACTCTTCGCCAAGTAAGTGAAGCTGGAAGAGAGTGTTTGACAACGCACTGATTCATTTCTTTTGTAGATTAATGAGTTCGAATGCCATAACGGAACTGGAGAAAGAACAAATCGAAGAGTGGCTCTTTTTAAAGCAAGAATGCGAGGAGTGTCTCAGTTCAAGTGAGGCACTGCGAACCCAGAAACCGCTTGTGGCCATCCAGGAGGCGGAAGAGCCAGAGGAGTCCATCAGCGAACCGGAAACTTCGTGCCAACAGAATTCTGATAATGAAACCGATAATGAGTCGCAACGTCCAGACCTTGACGACAAACTGGACAGTCTCATGGATGAGTTTCGTGTCAAAACAGACGCTCTCATTCAGGTGAAGCACGAGGAGTTTATGCTGAAACAGCCCAGAGCTGTAATGCAGAGTCAAGATAGGGATCGGGAACAAGTCAAACTGGAAGCACCCACTCCTACACAGCCTGAAAAGTGTGACGAGCGTAAGGCTAGCATTGGTGGTGAGTACAGCCATTGCTGCTGCAGATCCAGATGATAATAATCGAACAATTTTATCCAGGTCGTCGCCGTAGCATCCAGCCGGGAGCAAGTTTGAGCAGCGCTGAACTGGCAATGCTCAATCGGGTTGCGTCACAGCAGTCTGCGGGCACAGCTGAGCTAGTAGCGGAACTCGATCCGCTCGATAGCTCCTCAGACGTGAGAGGAGTTCCCTCTGCGGCTGATATAAATGGACCCATTGAACAATTGCAGAAGAAAATGCGTAAACTGCATGCTGAGATTGAGGCGCGACAACGACAGCTCAAGGAGATCGAACAGACAATGGAGCTGAAGCAGAACATAATCAGTGAGCTGGTGAAGAATCGAGAGACGCGAAGCCATGCCAAACAGCGATTCCACAAGAAGAAGGCCAAGCTTGATGCGGAGTGCGAGAAGGCCAAAAAGCATTTGGCCAAGGCACTGGTACAGGGCAAGGATAAGGCAGAGATTGAGCGCTGGGGTGCGATAGTAGCACACCTGGAGCAACGGCTGCAGGATCTGAGCTCCATGAAACACATTGCTGGCGAGAGTGGGCAAAAGCTAAAGAAACTGCAGCAATCAGTGGCCGAGTCACGCAAACAAATCGAGGAGGTGCAAAAGAAACTGAAGAAGGAGTGTAAGCTCCGTGATCAACTGGAGGTGGAGCTAAAGAATCTAAATGACGCCTCCCTAGTCAAGTTGGAACCACATCCCGAGCAACTGAAGGCGGTACAGGCTCGCATTACTCATCTGGATCACATACTGCGCGAGAAATCTGAGAATTTAGAGCAACACGATGGCAGCAAACAGTCTCCCATCGAACAGGAGGGTCTGCGTCATGAGATACGCAACTTGCGACGGACGCGGGACCATCTGCTGGAGCAGCGATGCACGCTAGATCGCAAGCTCAAGCGGGACAAGATGCTGACACAGCGCGAGGAGCGTAAGCTGCTGGAATGTGACGAGGCCATCATGGCCATTGATGAGGCCATCGAGTTTAAGAACGAGCTCATCTGTGGCCACAAATCCATTGACCTGTCCAGCGAGCGAGTGCAGCGAGAGAAGGGCGAACAGATGCTGATGGCGCGTCTGAACAAACTCTCGCCCGAGGAGATGCGCACTCTGCTTTACAAGTATTTTGTAAAAGTAATCGATCTGCGGGACTCTTCGCGCAAGCTGGAGCAGCAGCTGGTTCAGCTGGAGCGCGAACGTGATGCCTGGGAGTGGAAGGAGCGTGTGCTCTCGAACGCAGTGCGTCAGGCTCGACTGGAGGGGGAACGGAATGCGGTGCTGCTGCAACGCCAGCACGAGACAAAGCTGTCTCTTATGTTGCGCCATTTCGCTGAGGAGACCTCGGCCAGCTCAGCTAGTTATGGCGAACGTGCTCTAGCCCCTGCAAATCCTCCAGCATCCAGCAGCGATTTCGACTATGACTTGGACTTTTATAAGCCTGCGAGTGCCAACAAAGCGCTGTTGAAAGCGCCTCCGGCCAAGCCCACGCCTGCAGCTTTGGATAAGTACAAGGACAAAGAGCGCAGCGGTGGAGGACGCAATATATTTGCCAAGTTTCAAGTATTAACTCGGTACGCGTCTGCAGCTGCTGCCGCCGCAGGCTCATCCTCTACTGCCGATGAGTCGACAGCACTGATTGAGACCACCACAACGGCGGCAACAACTACCACCACAACCATGACAACAACGTCGGCCTCAACGAGCGCGGCCGTTAGAGGCAAGGACAAGGACAAGGAGAAGGCTCTGGTCCACATCAATCAGGATCAACTGAAGCGTCTGATGCCCGCACCAACATCCACCAAGGTCACACGACAAAAGAACAAAATTATCATACAAGATGCTACACGCAAAAACTAAAGATTCCACGAATTGAAAGTCATTGGGAATCTTCTATGCTCTCCCCCCTCAATACGTTAATCAATACTCACTTTGAATATGAATGCGACTCTCAGAGAATGCGTATATGTACTGAACTCGAATTCGTCCAAATCAGAACTGTTATGAGATCCCATTTCTATACCCTCACCATCAGTTCAACAGGTTCTCACATCTCGCCAACTGAAGCATTTATTTTTGAATCCCCTTTGACTGGCTACAAATCGCAAAGACTTGACAATTGTTACTTAAAATACTCGCAAACTCAAATATCCAAAAAGTGAAAACACAATTGAACTCGCTCAAATTGTTAAGTTAAATGTTATTATTAAACTTTTTGTCACTTTATGTAAATACATATGCTATATGTATACTAGTTTAGATTTAAGTTCATGTTATGTTAAGGTATTGTATTATGTCCCAGCAGTTTGATAAGTTTCAACCTCATTTTGTGTCTTCCCTCATTGTGACTTAATTTACATTATTTATGCATTTAAGACGTATATTAAACATAATCAATCTCTCAATCAAATCAAAAACATTATTTATCAATTAATGGATACATTTTTTTTAGATGTCTATTTACAATACCTTTTGGTTGTGTTTAATTATTATTTCACAAGAATCGTTTAATGCATAAGAATTTATATAATAAAAACAATGCTCAAAGTTAAAAAAAAATATATATAATTATGTGTATACATATGTCATATGTCGCATAGGATTCATATTCCGAATAAAAGTATTTTAAAATAATTAATTCTTGCTTTATTTGAGGGAGAAGGGAAAATTTAAAAAGTGAAATATTTGTGATGTAATCAACTAACAGAAAGTTGTTATAGTTTGATCCTCGTCTGGTTTACATCTACAAGCAATCTTATTGGGGTATAGAGAATAAGTTGGAATTGGAGTCTTCTTTCAATGGAGTTGGACTGTTGTCTTCAGTGTTCTGATTGGCCCAACCAGCCTCAAAGCATGCCTATTGACATAATTTTGTAGCCTCGCATTATAGTAAATAAGTAAGTAATAATGATTCTTACATTACCTTTTATTATCAATTTTTATAAATTTAAACAATTTTTTCACTTTATTTATTTCCAATTTGAATGCAAACAGGTTGTTGTTTTCTTCACATCACAATTTGTTCCCTCAAAATATCCCAAACAATTACCCCTCCACGCACACACATACAAGCGCCTGCCGGAGAGCGCTGAGCAAAATGGCCGGCCGCTGCGTGGCAAGTGCTGGCCGGAGAGCGAATTCAGTCTTGTTTGGACCGTCGAGCGGTGATTGTCGAACGTAGGGAAGCCGGAGTTTACGTCTGCGTCATTTGGCAATTTGAACTGTGTGTACGCGCATGTGTGTGTGAATAGTACGCATACAGCTCACACCCCCGCAAACCGGTTCGCCGTTTGTCGTTAGTTAGCGCGCCTTATGCGAATGCGAATTGCCATCGAGTTAAACAAAATGCAAAAGCGGTAAATAATTGATAGAAATATTATTGTTAAAAAGCAGAGCACAGCGCCGCAAGGCTGAGAGTGAGTGTAGTGTGCGTGTGTGTGCGAAGTTGATGCACAGAGTCGCCACCCCAGTGGATTAGTGGCACCCTGTTTCAATTTCCACCTCACAAATCTAGTGTTTGTGTGTGTGTGTGTATTATAAACAATAACGAAATCCAAACCAAAGAAATTAATTCATATACAAAAATCCAAACGGTAAGTTTTCGCTGTCTGGCAACATACTTGCGTGTGTGTGTGTGTGAGTGGATGTGTTTGTGTGTGTTTTGTTTTGCTGGTGTAATGCTATGAATTTTCCTAGAAATAACTGCAGAATCATGCAATGCACTTTGTGCGGAATTCATTTTTAATATAAATAAATACTCTTCTATTGATTTTTCGCCAAAAACTAAAGTTTTCTCTTTGGCAAACCAACATTTAGACTTTCCTCCGTTCACACACACCAGCATGCAAAAGGGTGTGTGCCAGATAGAGGCTGGAGAATTTCACTCCATTCGCAATACGATTATTCAAAATCCCCGCAAATGCTTAGTAATTGCTCCAAACTAGATACTATATAGTAGACATGAAGCTGTGTATACCCTGTAATAGTCGAAATGATATTCCATTCGTATTTCGCACATTTTCATTTAGAATTTCGCTTTTTGCTGAATTCATTATTTTCAGTCAATTTTTTTTTGCGCATGCGCTCTGCTTTCCACACGACAATCAAAGCAACTCTGCGTTGTCCCTGTGTGCGTGAGTGTGTGTATGTATGCAACCTGCCTGAGCCTTTGTCTCCGTCAGGTAGTTTTCCCTACTCAACAAACACTTTGATTCTGAAGCATCTTTTAAAATCCTTTGCAGTTTCCATGTGGCACACATACGCATCTACTTATTGTAAGCAACTGTAAATGTGTGTGCGTTTGTGTATGCGTATGTGAGTGTGTGTGTGTGTGAACAACCCCTGTCGAGTTGGAAACTCATCTCGAGCAAAATGCTGTGCAGCTGTCGCTTAGCGTATTTTCCTTTTGGTTTCCTTTATTTGATTTTGCAAGTGTTGCGCTGTTCCTCTACTCTTGCTCTTCCTCTTACTCCACTTCGCCTTCGCCTTGCCTTTGTTCTTTTGGGCATCCCATGCTTGTTGCTAGGGCAGTCTTTGGGATAAACTGCAAGTACTATTAAAAGTATATACATTTCGGAATTCATGCTAGTGTTATTGATTTGGTAGTAAGAAGAGAATTTCTTTTAAATTTTTTAACCAAGTTTTTTAGCCGTTTTTTATTAAGTCTGAGCATATATTGATGTTAACTACTGCTCAAATTGACAATGCTCAAAATCAAAAGGGTAAAGTAACTAACAAAATCAAAGAGCGGAGAAGAAGAACATACAGACAATAGTTTTACAAATAGTATCTTGTATCTTGTGTTTGTCTTAAGTATAAACTATAAAAAAAGGTTTGATCAGCTGTTTTCATTCTGTTTGTTTCCCTGCAAATTTCCATGTTAATTCAATTGAATTGAAATCGTATGATTCTACTATATAAATATAGTTTTAGTTGGAACAATTGTTTGGTTCTCTGATCCAGCTCCATACAAACCATTGTTGGCTTTCAATTAGATGCGGCGTTCCGGGTCCGTGCTCCAATGGAGGGGGGATGCAACCAGCGACTGCACCAAAAAATAAAAAAGAATAATTTACATTTCAGTTAAATTTCTTTCCTGCTTCTCGATTCTCCCTTTTTTTGTGACTTTTGATGACGAATGTTGAACGCGACTGCGGATTGACCCTGTCATGGCCACTGCACTTTGTGAGAGCAGACATAATGGCCAACCCTGTGCCCCCCGCCTCCACCAAATGTCTCATGTGGCATAAAAAACATATTTTGATGCAGTAAATTGCAGAATTTATTGGCTCAGCAGCCTAATGCACAGAAATTTTTAGTCATCATTCGGATAAAGAGCGCAAAGGAATGAGTAATGAAATGTATATATGTTTTAATTTGAATTTGGTAAAATGTTGAAGCTCCTGTTTTGGTAAATGAAATAAATTATATTTAATAATAAATTGGAAATGTATAAGAGTGTATGTATGTTTGTATGTAGTACATATTTATGTAAGTATGTGCGAACAAGCGTACACAGACGCCAATTCGTAATGCACTCTCTGCCTAATTCCGCTAGTGTCTGTCGCCACTGAATTGCCGCTCTGTGTGTTTGTGTGCTCGCTGTGGACGGAGAATCAATTTGTAGCAAACTCGCTGTGTATATGCACTTGGCAACCAGAAAAAAACACATGCACCTAAGGCTTATGCTTTAGGTACTCCCGTCAAACATTCGCTCACGCTCTCTTCCCAAGTAATACATCCATACATACATATGTATGTATGTAAGTTGTGTATGAGCTGACTATCCACGTACGTGAACTTATACACAGCTGGGCATGCATTAGTATTGGTGAATAATAATATTGTCTTTATGTAATATTGTTATTACTAATGTACATTTGTTTCAACTGCATGAATATTGTACAATTCGAACGGAAGACTATACATTCTAATACATAGTAATAGTAATTCTGTAGTATTTATGTGATTTCCGCACTGTTCGTTGATATACATATATACAATATTCTCTCTATAGTATAGAGTCTATACATACTCAATGTGGAACTTTCGTACTAATAGTTGATTACCAGATGTTCGCTAAATTGAAACAAATAAATTTCTATAATAACACTACATTATGAGAGCTGAATCATGCCAGATATAGAATGAAGAATAGAAATTTCTGATAGTCAAAACTTAATTTGAGCAACATACAACTATAACTCTAAAATGTTTCTTCAGTTATTTCCACCCCAAAGTCAATGACGCAGCCGTTGAACTGCGTCGCAGTTGGAGTAGAAATTGCCGTTGGTTAGAACCCTCTCTGGTAAAGTCCATTATATCAATTGAAAAGCTAACAATTTTTATCCTCCCTTTGCTGCTGGCCACGTGCCAGACATCAGTTTCCAGTTTCCAAATGTTACGCATGCGCCGCACAACCCTCAATACAAATAATCCACGAGTTCAGCTCAAAGATCTGGAAAAAACACTGGAATAAAATTCATTAGATGCTCGTAAAAAACAGAAAACAAACAAGAGCTAGACAGCTTGTGAGTCGGGTGTACTCGACTTGGAAGTACTGTGAATGAGAGTCAAGAACTAAATTCAGCTTTGGGAGAATCTATATATGCTGACTAAACTTCTATCAACTATCATTAGTCAGTGCACTAAAATTCCTTATTCAGTATAGTACAGGGTATCAATGGAACTCCTCATATTTGTTATTCACTTCAATTGTAATTAGACTAACAAATTTTTGCCAAGTTTTTGTTAAGTTTATACAGCATTTTGAGCTATTCATTGGATTAGTCGAATAGTATAGTATACCATGCTGACATCTGTGGCAAGTTCATAAAGTCGTGTCAGACAGACAGACAGACAGACAAACAGACGAACATTGATAGAAATAGAAAATGTGTGTGTGTGTGGTGTGCGTGTGTGTTTGTATAGAAGTGTGGAATCGTGACTTCCTGCCAGTCATAAAGTTTTTAAAGCACGCGAATGTTGTGGGAGGGTGGGAGATGTCGGTTTGATATTTTATGGTTGACAAAAGGCAAAAGATACGTTACGAGTACTTATAACGAAGTGTCTGTTCTGTCGGACCATTTGAGGTCTAATTAATGACATTCACTTCTCCCTTCTGCCCCTCTACCACTGCTAGCATATTCTTTCTCTCTCTATGCGCTTCTTATTTTACTTTACTTTTTATTTTGCTAATCGCTTGTATGGCTTTATAAATAGTTGACGTTGTCACTGGTTTCAAGTCGGACCCCGTCTGCGGGTCTAATATGACAATGAGTGCCATATGTGGGGGATCCGTGGACAAATTGTTGGCGCGTTTTATTTGTGGGATTTACATAAATGTGCCCGGGGATTAGCCATGACAGGGAGTGCACAGAGTTTAATTATGTAGCCCCCGACAGGGCACATGTTGTGGCTCAACAGAACTATTACAGATACGCATTAATTCAGCTTTAGTTTAATTAAAATTTAGTCTTAAATTTGGTTCTGTTATGTGTCTATATCTATGTACGATTTGCCAAGTCTGCACTTCCTCATCGATATGTTGTCAATCCTTTTCACATGGAGAACGAATTAGGGTTAAGGACCCCACACATTGACAACAAGCCACGCCCACATTTAACTATCAATTTACACTGTGCTACCACATTTGAAGAGGCGATTCAGCACGTCCAGCAGTGGGTTTATTTTTGCCGAGTTTCATTTTGCTTTAAGGGTTGTTTTAGCGTGTGTTGTTGTTGTTGTTACTTTTGTTGCTATTGTTGTTGTTACCTAATCAAATTACTTGCATTTCATTAGCAAGGTAATGCAAACACTGGGGGTCTTGTCTTTCTGGGTTGAAATCGATGCTTAGATATTGCGGTTAGTAAGTGAATGAGATTCCAGATGAGATGAGTTAAAGCAACAGTTACTCATAAGCAAACGCAAATGTTTTTGAATTTAGTTCGAAATATAATTTGCTTTAATTGTATAATTAATTTTAATGCTTGTAAGTTTAATGTAAAATGTAAAAACGGTAGATTGATTTGAGGTAAACAAAAGTAAACATTGAGCTAGAACCATTTGTGTATTTCTCTTAATAGAGGGGCATTAGTGAAATAGGTTTTGATAGAACTTTATTTAACAGTGAGAAACACTTAAATAGACTACTCTTGGTACTAATTTTGCTGTATTAACTACATACACTGCAACAAAACAAGAAAGTCTTTATAGTCCGGCAAGACTTCTATGACAAATCAAATAAATCTGCTTTGGATATAGGTATTCTTTTTTAGACAGATTGCAAATTTTCAGAATTGTAATGATTCATGCTTCCTATCTTATAGTTATATGAGGCATCTCCGAATGTGTGTAATATGTGTGTGTGTGTAGTATTATGAGTATTGCTCATGTTATGATATTTTAACTAAAGTCTGGGACAATCACAGAATATGATATGCCTTGATTTAAAATTATTCAAATTTGTTTAGTTCGTCTTATATTAAGAAGGCAAATTTTAAAATTTTTTAGTAAAAGTGTAGATGATAAATTAATATATTTATTTATAAATTATTATTATATTTTAGATATTGTTGTTATTATTACAATAAACCAAGACTTACTATTTATGATTTCTATGAGCATGTATTCTATTTAATCGTAAACTATTTCTATGTATTTATAAGTATATTTCCGATGCACATACTTATACATATGTTCATACCCTACATACTTGTATACACATTCCCTACATTACTCTAGCATCACATTCCCAGTCTACTCAAGACACTTGCAGAACACTCTACAGTCGAGTGCATACGACTGTGTTTTACTTATTTCCCACAATGTTCTCAACCAACTAATGTTAACCCTGTTCTCCATTTTCTTATTTTCATTGCAGGAGCTGAGTCACCCGTTCTAAACCGTTACATTAAACCTAACCTCACTAACGCCGCGTTCGGTTGCATAAGAGGGTGTCTTTTTCTGCTCGTTTTGCATAAAAATCGATACCAGTGAGCAGCGACCCTCGAGCGGAATAGTACTCCCCATACTCTCCAGTCCAGTTGCAGAGTATACTACTAGTAGTGTGTAAAATGGGCTTTATGATGCCAAACGAACGCCTTCAATGGCTAACGCTGTGCGCAGCTGTTGTTGTTCTTGGTGAGTAATTGATGGATTTTCCGTGGAAAACATTTTACATTTGCCCAAATTGAGGCAGCACTTGAGCATTGCTATTGGAACATCTCAATGGCAGCTTTTGAAAACATTGTACGAGTATTTGTATTTGGAACTTAAAGAGAACTTAGGGTTCATGGCTATACGAGTATATGTAGTTTGGGCTCATCGTCCTGTTCAAGAATATACATATGTATGTATACAGCAAATGGGGTTTAACACTTAGGGGGCTTAACACTTGGAATGCAAGAATCATAATAAATAGAAGCACTATTTTATATTAACCAATTCCATCCATATATGTATCTATACATACATACATTTGTATATTTTTATTTAATGCCAACACAATTCAATCCGCATAGTTATTAAAATTTGAAATTTACTATATATTTGTCCTCACTGACTGACTTAATGACTGATCATCAAAGCACAGCCCAAACTGTAATACATAGCGATCTAACTTTTCCGCGTGGTGATACCTTAAGGGCAGTTATTTTCCTCTAAGCTCTAATTCCCTAATTATAACAAACTTTACAGCTGAATTGCAATAAAAGCAATTACATTTCGATGACTAAACATTTGAAAAAAGTCTCTAATTTACTTTTTACCTTTTTAGCTTAATAGTTGTAATGTAAATATAGACTGTGTTCTCAATAAGTAAATCTTTGTGCTATACATAACATATAAACATTTATTTCTATTCAAATTAACAGCTTTAGTTTTATTAGAACAATTAGTCCCAAGACTCTTCTAATCTTGAAAATAAATAGATTATTTGATTGAATAAAGGCGGAACTAACTTTGATAGCATTTGTTAAAGTTAAAACTTTTACTTATAAAACATTCTTGGCTTTTTCCACTTTTACTTTTTCTTTTGACTTTGGTTTTACTTTATCCATTTCGTAACTTGTTGACACATTCTTCTATCCGGCAATTTCTATGAATTTTTAATTGTGCTTACATTACAACTGACTCGATGTAGCTTTTCCTAGTGTTTGCTTTTTGATATTTACTCGTCCAGATATGCAGCCAAGTATAACTGTAATGAGTATGTATAGAAGATGCAAGTACATATGTATGTCATACAATTGTATCTTGGTCTTTTCTTCAGGCAAAAGATAAACTGCGGTTCATTGCCTTGTGTGTGTAATGAAAGATAGATGGCTGGATATATTGAAAGCGTTGCCTCTGTGATTTATGTGTCTCACTGTATGTACTATGTATAAACATGTGTATCTATGTAACTTTGACTAGGTCACACTGAGTTCAAATAGTACTTGTACAACTTTGAGGTGTATAAGAGGTGGCATTATATACAAACTAGAATGTAAAACTCATTTCGAAAACAACATTAAATTCTATGGTGTGAATTGGGTATTTCTATTAGCTGAGAACTAGCTTTTAAATAAATATAAAATAAATAAATATTAAATTTAATAATTGCAGCACAAAAGCTCTCTCTGTTTATTTCTTTATTATTTTATTACTTTTCTTATCACCTTTATGAGCAGCAACTGGGCAGGGCAGCCAATTGACCCGAACTACTGGAGAAAACAAAAGCTTTGATTGTTCCATTGCCATATAAGAAATGCTCTGTAATTTGTGAATTTTCAATGTGCCTGATGCGAATTCGACGAATATTCGTTTATCATATAGAGCTGGCCATAAATTTGCTGGCAAAAAACCCATTTGACTGCGAACCACGTGGTGTACGCATAATTTCCATTATGAATTTCATTTGCGAGCAACAGCAGAAATAGCAAGAGGCAAATCGCAAAAGTTATAAATAAATTGACACAAAAATGCAATAAAATAAAAGCAGGAACAGAAACTGAAGCAGAATGTATACCACTGTGCGACGCGTGCTCAAGTTGAACTGTACTATAAGTACTATAAGCTCATACGGTTTATTAGGCAAATGAAATTGAAAACTCTAATAGAGATAGACATGATAGAAATTTCAAAATATATTTATTGCTCAGATCAAATGAATTCAAGACTTCGCGTTGAGCTGGGCAGGCATAAAAGAACAATAAAGGCAAACAAAACAATTTACAGCTTGAGTTGTAAACAGCATAAATTATGACATTCTTGATTCAGAGGCAAACTTAGAGATACAATGCTAAAATAAATGATCTTGTATAGCTGCTGCTTCGCTGCTTCTTACGCTGATTGTGCGGGTCATCATTCAATTGAATTTGATTAAAAACATTTTGCGCCAATTTTCCATGGCAGATGTGTGCCTGTGGAGGAGAGTTCAAAGCACAACGTGAGAATACTGTATGATGATAATAAAATAATAATTTATTATAATAGATGTAGTACAATTGATGTCAAAGTTTCTGAAAAAGTGTATTGAGAAATGATATTATATTTCTATAGACTAAAAGATACATACCGAATATGGCATAATGGGCATGGAGTTTAGTATGATTAGCCATCCATTCCTCTTCATTCCTTAAGTACAGGGTATCAATATGTAAACACACGTTCCTCTGATGTATGTACAATGTATACAAATGTGCATATGAATGTATATATGTACATATGTTTACATGTCTATGCATGTGCATAAGCTCTGCCTTGCTGCATCTTTTGTTTTCATTTGGCTGCTGCAATGCACTTAATTCGCATTTAATTCAATTGGATTTAAATTCAGTTCACACACACACGTACTCATGTATATTTTATCGTACATACAAGCGTGATTTTGTGATATGTATGTATACATACAGCACTAATACAGGAAGCCAGTAATTGACCCTATCACATGTGGAATAACAAATATTACAGTCGGAAGCATTCGATGGTAAACTACACTATAAACAACTCTCAATATGTCAAATTCTATGCAAGATCTATAATTTCAATATACGCTCAATAGAATATGGTAATGATGATGATATACTGTTGTTTTGTTGCTCAGTGTAGATCACTGAGCTAAACTTTCCTGCAGATTTTTAGGCTCTATTAAAGAACCTGAACCTTAGGATCCACTTGCCCAAGTAGAACTATAACTTATCTGCATAGTGTTAGCTTTTTATGCAACCCTTCAGTTTTTCTCAAATAGGCAATTGTTGACATCTCTGAGAAGTTTTCCCACTTCTTAGCTGGGTAAACAATCTTGTAATTATAAAGTCAACAAGAGTGCAAGCAGTTATAAGCTCGTTAGCCGCCTTTAAAGCGTATCTACTTGACTAGTTCTTATCTCAACAATTGACCCAAAAAGAGTATTTTATAAACGAGCAAAGAATTTAGTTTTATCATCAAATGGCTTTATCGGTTCTTCATTCAAAAACTGAAATTGTATGGAGTGACAGGTCCGAAGTGGTGGCTGAGAGCTACACAGATCGGATCACTGAACTACACTGCCCAAAAAGAAAAACAATTTCCGTTAGGGGGAAGAGGGAATGGCGTGTAATTTCAAATGATTGATGTACCGAGAACCGAGATGCCAGCGTGCTGCAGATGGAGTCGCCACACATTGGGGCTGCCTCTTATGAGACCCTGACGATGGAGGCATATCACACACGCGGCGCTTGTCCAAACAACAAAAGCCATTGGCATCGGGATCGAAAACCACTCCGGCATGCTAGAGGAGGAACAGCTGCTCTAAAGTTCTACAGATATTCTTTTCTCTCCTTTTACATGATTTATTTTTAATGGCTTTTCCCGGTTTGGCGTTTATTATTAGTTATTATGCCATGTGCCAAGTGCTGAGAAATCGTCGACAAACCACAGGAATGCGTCGAGGATACTGTACATCATAATTATCTTTATAATTAGCATCAGTGTGATGCAATAGACAAAGTTATTGTCGCAGCAATTTCGTCCGACATAATGTGAAAAGTTTGTAACCCATTTACAGACACTCTCCCAAGCAATGTATGGCAATGCATTTGAATGTTTTCCCTCTAGCATAGCATAGTATTCTGAATGCCTTACAAATCCTCAGAGAGACCGCATCAAAGAGTCACAGTCTGGCATTCCACGGTTCATTAAAAGCATTTGTCATATATTTCGAGCTCATTAACACAGTTCAAAATGCATTTTGAGTTTGTCTAGAGACAACCCAGATATGTCTAGCGATTCTTTATATAGTATAAGACTATATGGTATATAAATATGTAGAGCCAATAACTCGAAGCATTTTACGAGCTGAAAAAGTTAAGAGTCCGTTAAGTAGGGGCACAACTTTTGATGCTCTATGTATTAATAAATATATAAATTTAAAATGCTTTAAGTTAAAATCGAAGTGGCAGCTGATAAATGCAATTCAATGTGTATAAAAATATAATAAAATGTTAAAAAAATATTCAACTATGAATTAGATTAACAAATAGATATCATGCAACACATTTCTCATATCAATCACTCATAAATACAGAGAATTCCCGAAACAAATCGAATACTGATAGCGATAATCTGAACTTATTGAAATTTAGACTCGTTTAGATTAAGGAAATCAAATTTTTTTTGTATTTTATTACAGGAAGAAGAATAACTTCTTAGACTCTTGAATTTAGTTTCCATTTACAACTATTTCCAATTGAGTCTAAGAGCTTGTAGCTCACTTGATAACTGAATAGAATAAAGTTGATTGCTTAAATATATATTTTTGGGTACGAGATACTTTATGTGTAATATCCAAACTGAAAACATTGCGAGTACTGCTAAGTGCTAGTTGTGAACACGCACACACACCACATTCCTCACTTCTGCTCTACAATAATAATTATTATATCCTACGCATCATCAAACACTCAGTCAAGATACAAAATAAAAAAGAGAACTTGCCAACAGATTATTGTACTTTTTTCATACTACTTCTCTGACTGTGTCGGTGCCTTCGTATCAATTAAAGCTGAGCGTTGTTGCCACATTTCACTCAACACTCAACAAGCCACTGGGATGGGGACAATTTAGGGGAGACAATAATGGGGAGAACTAAGAGAGCTTCCGCTGCTTTCCTCACGCACATTAAAGGAATGAGTTACAGAGTAAGACAGAATTTTATTCCTATTTTTAAATTTTTTACAGTGTACACTGCACAGTATTCTTATTAATAAATAACAATTAGGCAAGAATTGAGTTTAGCATTTTGTGCTTGGCTGCAGCACACACTAAATTAGAAAATTTGATGGGATTATGTAGATAAAGTATGTGGCGTTAAATTAAAAAACAAAGGCTTATCTATGAAGCAAGTCCCGGGGCATCTGAATTGTCATCTTTATTAACACTGAGACAAGGCAAACTAAAAACGATTAACATAATTTTGGCGCCCCCCATAAAGGTATCAAGGCATAATTTGTAAAATATTTGATTGCCTCGCCCAGAGACATGCCGAACGAGGTGATATTTATCAGTCAGACAACATCTACAACGCGTACATCCAGGCATGACGAGATATACACAGAGAAAAAAACAGAGTTCTAAAATTATTATTGAGCAGTCTCGAAATATTGAAAATATTTCGGACGACATATCTCCGACAGCAAAATGTACTGGTCGATATAACTCCGATCGGAGATATGTCGTTTCAAAACGTTTTAGAAATTCTTGATTCAAGACCACACTTCTTTTTGGTTTTTCTCAGTGTACATAAATGTATGTGAATACATATACTCAAAAACATATGAACCATTGTGATGTCTGTGTTGGTTTATCACTTCACTGAGTCACGTTTCTGTTGAGGGAAGCTGCCAACTCGCGTCGTGTTTTTATCGCAGCCCTGTAATCTGGAAAAAGTAATTCTTTTATTTAACGTTAAAGACATTTAAAGTTCCATTGCTCGCGTGTTAATTCGGTTGGTTCTCCATTTGCGTCGTGTCTCGCAATGACTTCACAACGGACCTAATTAATGCAATGCGTTGCCTTTCAGTATGCAAAGCTCGTTTGCTTTTTACTTTTTCGGAATCTACCACACTTACATACATTTCTACACACATATGTATATACATTTGGATATACATACATATTTATGTAGATTAATGCATGTGTATGCCGCTGTTTGCCTGGCAAGTTGGCAGTCCGCTTGGAAGCTCTTGACACATTCCCATGCACAAGCACTCGCACTCCCAGTTATACACACACACACACACTCACACACTCTCGCACTCGCACTCGCACATACACATTCATAAATACTTACTCCCGCACGTGCGTGGATTTCGCTTATGAATGTTGTGCAACGGTTTTTGGGTGCAAGTAAACCACCCTCTTGCTAGCTCCCTTAGCATCTCCTTCTTTTCCACTCTTTCGCTCCCTCTTTTACGCTGCTGCCCCCTCTCTCTGACTGTCTCTCTTTGTCACTGTCTCTGACAGACATTTCTAGCCGTTGCCGTCATCTCTGCACAGTGGTGTGAAGTGCTTAGAATAAGCAATTTTATTATATTTATTTTAAATTCAATTGGTCTATAATTAAAGGTGATATTAAATTAAATTCAGAATTATAAAGATTAAAATTTAAATAAATTTAAATTAAAATCTGTAAATATATATGTAAATATTAAATATGACATACAAATTAAAATATTTTAATAAAATAAGAAAAAAATCCAGCATTTGCTACACTAAGATAGTTAATGAAATTTTATAAGTGCTTCAAGTGTAGCATAGTTAGTATATTTACTGTCTAGTCAGTAGAATTTAGTTAATTTTTTTAATATTAAATAATAGCTGAAGATGCTAAACAAAACACAAGTTAAATAACTGTACGTTTGGAAGAATGTTCCTCATTTATTTAATGAAATATTTCATAATCAAAAACTGGTAATGTCATCAGCCTTCTTCCACATTAATATTTGCACTCTATTTCATATGTTTGCGCACACTGTGCAAGCTGTCCAGACAACGAACTCCCTCATTATCAACGTGAGGAGCCACATTCAGCCCCTCTCAGCGTGTCTACACGTGCTCACACTTGCCCTCGCTCTCGTTCTCGTTCTTTTTCGCTTTTAATCGCTCTATCTCAACTCTGCACTCGGAGAACCCACACCAAACGCGTTGTCCCACTTTGGTTCCTGTGGGCTTAACGGTGTCTCACGTGTGTCGGGCCAGATACAGATACACTTACTGTGTCTGTATCTGTGTCTGCGTCTTGTCACCTTTCCATCATCACAAGCACAAGGTGGACAGGTTGTGGTTTCAGTAGTGGTCGGACTAGACGGTGACATTAATTGAATGTTGGATTGGCTGCTGGAATTGGAATTGCTATAGGGTATTCCTTTGACTGTTGCGTAGGCTTAGGCATACCATTTTTCGTAACGAATTAGCTAATTGCAAACATTTAGTATTAGAGTTGTACTTATACGTGACTATGTGTGGGATTTGACATCAGTTGAGTGGGTAAAAACTCAATCTCGCACAGCTGCCGAACAGGTTTAGTGCTCTGTCAGTAGCAGATGTTTGACTGCTCTTGCAACTCGTTCAATACATTTGATTTATACGCATCATCATGCTCTGTTTTGTGCACAGGTTCAGGTATATTGGTCGATATTGGTCGGTACTTATGCCATACATGGAACTAATCTAAGAGCTCTGAAATATTATTATTTGCTCTGCTCTTGTTATCGCATTGGATTGCGTGTCAGCAGACGAATTTGTTGTGCACACACACGCACACACCTCCACACCACAGTTCACCTTTTCGCTGAGTGCGTGTTCAATACTTTGCCTAGAGAAAGTGTGGAGAGGGGGCGTGTCAGTGTCGTACCTATTGCCTATTGAACTTCTGCGCTTTGTTTTTGTTTAGCCGGAAGTTATTAATTTCTAATTTCCTTCAGCAAAGAACAAAACTACAGCAATCACATTGGGTGGGTGTAATTAGGTGTTACACCCGGCTATGGGTTCATTAGACCAGCCCAGGTGGTAGCATATGGGTGTCAGCAGACCAACGGGTGTGTGTGTGTGAATGACACGCCAAGGGATCAGCCCACATAGCGCATAATAAACTCCTAAATATATTATGAAATAAAAAGTAATGAGTCAAATGAAAAAAGGTTCTATTCAAAGGGTAGAAGTGTCTTGTATTAAGAGTTTTATATACAAAAGTAAAAGAACTAATCACTTATGTTGCATATGACTTGAGCATTTATATTAAATTTCGCGAATATCGACTTGTCTTCACTTCAAAAGAAAAGAATCTGTTACAGAGTTATGTTCATCCATATATTAATTAACGGACAAATTATCTTAAGTTATATATTGAGCCAAATAAAACTTGCTTTGGTTTCTATAATTATGTGAATATTATTACAATTATGCAATTCCTACATCGAACGGATAATGGAGCTGAATTAAGTCATTAAAAATTAGGTTTTATATGTATATTATGTTTTATATTTTCGTAAATTTTATCGGAATATTTGAAAACCATTTGAAATAAATACTAATACATACATTTATCCACAGTGTACTACGTATAGTAAAGAGATTTTTCTTTTAATTTTAGATCCATTAAATTAAATTGATTTACTAAAGCTCTAGCTTTTTCTCATGAATCACAATCATCTTCTAGCTTTGCTTGCGAACTAGTTTGAACAAAAGACTCACACCACTTCTATTACTTATATATACATATATTTATAGAATTAACCATTTATTTATTTACCCAGTTCGCAAATTCTCAACTCTTAACTGATACTTGTTAGCATACCGAAATATGCCAAAGTCATAACAGAAAGTATTACTATAATTTATCACTTGACACTGTGGTGTCGCGTGTCTAGCAGAGTTCCCTACACTCTTCACATGGAGTGCTATGTATTAGTCATACACTCACACTCACATTCACACTCTTAAATGATTTTGTGTATTTGTTTGTTTAATATTCAATTCATTTGTGAGTGCGGTTTATGCTACTGTTTGTTTACAGTGGCGCTATTCAGTTGACTCCAAACTGAAGACTCATGAAGAGTCATGTAGGTCTGTAGACGCATCCCACTATTTGTGTGGCACGAATCAGCAATTGCAAGTGGCATGACCTTAACACCAACGACAATGCTGCAGCGGTTACAGAGAAGAGTAATAAGAAAAGAATGAAGAGAAAATGAAACAAAATAAGTAAAAAAGAACAAATTTCATTAAAAACATTACCAACATATTTACATTATTAATCGGATTTTCCTTTTTACTAAATTAAAGACTAACTAATCTCATAATATCAAAATATTCTGTGATATGTAACATAAATGTTTAAAATAAATTTATTTTATAATTTCAATAAAAAATGTTAGAACGAAGAAGTAATATCAAAAGCCGACTTCCAATATAAAAACACCAACTGTAGCTACCGTGGTAATACTATGTCTATACTCTCTCCTACAGACTATATATAAATCATATAGAGCCTCTACTTATACTTATCTGCATAGTAGTGTGTGTATGTCCCACGATTTAACGCATTCGGATCAAAGTTCAAATTAATTATTACTCGATTTAAAATGCTAAATAAAATATGAATGTACTTTCAATGACAAGCTCTGTCCGTCTTGATACTAATAGACAGAATAAATTGTTCAGTTTATGTAGATGTCATGCACATGTGATTAGCTGGAAAATTGCACTTTCATGACAATAACTACTAAATCGAAGCAATTGTTTTGCTTTCGTTGTTTTTCTCTTCGTTTCGCATTCTGTTGAGCAGCTGCTAACGTCATCGGCTTCAACCGACGACTTGGAACCGGTTATGTCAGTCTGTTTATGCTGCTTTTGATTTGCCCAAAAAAACTGAGCTAGGGTAAAAAGTTACCGGGGCACTTTAGTACGACCATTCAAGAAACACCTGCTGAAAATCTTAACAAAGATTAAAACTACCCAAAGGTAAAACATCAAAAAGAAGAAGGTCCAACCAAAACAATACAGGTAAAAGAAGCATCTGTCCGCTGGAGCTGCGGCAAGGAAGCAATTGCAAAAAAAGCTTTAGTTATCTCTACTATATTTTGCACAACTTTCAGGAAATGTTTGCTGATCTTGAACAACTGTTTACTCTTTTGCTTTGTCGCTAGAAGTGTTTGAAAGGGGAAGGAAACTAAAAGTCAGTTTTACTATATAGTTATATAGTCTTCTATAAACCATTGACTTTTGATGGATTAATTTACTGGAATGTGTTATACCTACATAGTATGTATGATTTGAATTGCAGCCTAATCAGCTAACAAAAACAGGAAATAATTGATAATCAATTTGCTCTACTAGTTATTTGTGGAGGTAGGCGAGGCATCGGCACAGCATGCGCTTTGTGCATATATTTGTGTATGTGTGTGACATTGTAGGCTACGCAAGCATCTCAACAAGCTCAAAATTGTTGACGATACACTCTGTAGACTCAGTCTCGAAGAAGACGAAACGTCAGAGCACATACTAGGAACATGCCCGGCAGTCAGTAGGTTAAGGCTAGCTCACTTAGGTAACTACTTCCTAGACAGTCTAGAGATAAGAGCTCTTCAACCAGGGAAAATCATCGCATTTCTGCGCTCGATCGAACTGGCGGAAGAGCTGTAACTTAGTTTAGGCAGAGAGCACTATAGATCTTCGAGGTGCTTGTCCAAGCAATGCAGCAACTCAATCTCTGCTGACGCTTCGCAGTCGTCTCTGCTGCTACTGAGAGAATGAACTAATGCTTAAGACGCGCTCAACTACACACGCACACACACAAACAATGATACTTAGTACACCCGCAACAGTTGCTGAGAGAGAGTTTCTGATTGTGGGAGAGGGAGTTTTTGGCATAGACTTCAGCCGTGTGTTTGAGTACGTGTGTGGGTATGCTTGCTCCCCTTTGCAGTTGAGCGGCTCTCCCAGAGAATAGGAAAATAGTGCGAAATAGACAGGGTCCTCAGCTGCTGCCTATTAAACATTTCTTGCGCTCTCCATTTGGTTAGTTCTTTTCCGCTTGACAATGCATTTGCATGCATGGCTATGGTATTGTGATTGAGATTCTGCCTGCAGGTTGCGAAGTCTCTGCTACAGCTGTCGACACGTGAGTCAAAGTAAAGTGCTTTTATATATTTGATCATTTATTAATTGCCATTATACCGTAATGAAAATAATGTCATGTTTGACTTTAGCTAATTAAAACGATAAAGTTAATTAAGAAATTATTAGCATTCAGTTACCATAGCCACATTATCAGTGAAATAATCTCGAGAAAATGTTAATGAAAACGGGGATGACAATCAGTTTAATTTCTACTAACATACATTCAGTACACTTTTAAATATACATATGTACATACATGCAGAGATTTGCTAAAGATAAAGCTTATCAGTCCACTTGATCTGTAGAAGTCTAATCTGCTATTATTCGCAATCTATCGTTTCCTCAATTTGAAAAGCAGATGGTGCAACAGCTGCATAAAATAATTTAATTCGCAGTATTCTCCGCTCTTGACTCGTTTTCGCATTCATTCTCATTCGTTTTCTCTACTTGAACAGACATAAGTATACATATATATACTACGTATTTACATACATATACATCTTGAAGTCATCTGGCAATCATATGTTTGCCGTTGCGCATTTTTAATAATTTTAAAGGAATTATTTTATGCACTCACGTCACGTGGCTCGCACTTCCTGCCCTTAGGGTTAAGGGAATTCTCATTGTTATGTTAAACAGTGTTATGTTCACAGCCATCGAGCGATAATATTTGGTAACCACAAAGTAAACGCCCACAAAAAGTGGAAGCCAATAGAAGGATATTAACTCAAGGTGACACACGCTATGCCTTCAAGTTTGACTCGTTGTAAAATTTATATTATTTTTTCTCAGTGCAATTAATTTGTTTCATATTAATTTGAAATACCAAAGGGGCACGCCACAAGGGACCCTAAGTTAAAGCTCTCTGGTTGTTATATCCTTCTCAGACTGGAAACTTTTATTGTGTTTCACATTACTGTACACACGCACTCACACACATGTAAATGCACGTCTGTGCTTGTATGTATGTGTGTGTGTGTGTGTGTGTGTGTACGCGCCCTGTTTTTAATTATTTTCGCAGCTAATTTGTTCTTATTGTTGTTGCGTTTCGTGCTGTTTGTTTTGAAAGGCGAGCTGAGCATTAATTAATGCGAGAATTGAAATGATGAATTAGACGAGTGCCCACATGACCCAAAAACCAAGCTATCTAAGTACTCACTCGCGCTCTGAAGGACATGCGAAATTATCGTTATTGTTACACAAAAGCTAGTTAGTATATAGTAGGAGCATTGTATATACTATACATACGCACATCTGTACATATGTATGTATATCATACAACGTTCAAAAATATACAAATAAACATGTGTGAGCTGAACCGCTATTTGGGTAAAAATGGGACTACAAAAATAAATGAAAATTAAGGAAAGTAAAGAATTTCCACTAAGATTCAATAGTTAATTGAATATGTCTTCTTCTGTTTGGCATATATTCAGCCTTGGTCTTGGCGTTATTATTTGGCTAATCAGTTTTGCGCTTCTATACAAAAACGACGATCGCTCGATACACTCGATACAACTGGCTATGTTTACTTTTTCTGGGATTTTGTTATTGTTGTGAGATTTACATTTATTTTCAGTGCTTTTGTTGTTTCTTGTTTTTGCTCACGAAAGCTGTAGTCTATATGAATATTTATGTCAACCTTTGGGTTTCAGCAAAGTGTAGCAACGGTCTCTCGAACTTAGGGCCAGTACCCGGTAAGGATTGAAGCTATGCCTACTCACCGCAAATACATTTGTAACTGGTTTGTTAAGTAAAGAAAACGCAATTATATAAAGTTCATATCAATTTACGCTGTATTTAGCTTTTCAAATACAAATATTTTATTTTATGTAATTGTTACATATGACATCTGCATGTATGTACGTACTTACACATTTACAACCGGCGAAGCCTGGCAACTCTAGAAACCGATAAACATCCTATCGATTAAGCAGATGTAATAATAATCGCAAGCAGCTCTGGGCAACTTGACTTGCTTCGCGCGCCAAAAATCATCCCACTTGATATCAGCAAATTCTTATTAAAATAAAAAGCATTGTTAATTAATATCTAGGATTCCACTCAACACGCGTTCTTATTGTGAATACCCGATATATTCAACAATGATGTTCGCTCTTATTCTCCATGCAACTAATTTGGTTTATCTTTTCTAGGCGCGAACAACATCAAATTCCTTGAGCTTGGCAACCAACATTTTAAGCCATTTTCAACCTACATGGATTGATTCAAATGAAAGAAAATTTGTGGCTATAATAATTACTGTTTTATTTGCAACGATATTGAATTGTTTAAATATTTTGTTTTTTTTTCGCTTACCAATTGATTCCTTTCAAATTAATTTTTGGTGCACTCCCTAACTTTCAATTGGCAACCGTGAGCAAGAATCATTTTAGAAAGTAATGAAAATGATTAATTAATGTCCATATAACTATCATTTGGAGCAGGTCTTTAAGCTACATTAACTGCATTCTAAAGTGTAGCATGTTGATTGGCATTTTAGAATCTGTTGTTAAATTTAAACATGCAACACCTGTGTCAGTCGCAGGCGTAGGTGTGTGGGGCATGCAGCATGTGGCATGCCAGTGCATAAAATTGAACATGAAATTGCAGGCGAATGCAAAAGAGACAAATAGGTTGGGGGATATATGTATGTAGATGGTTGTGACTCTAGACTGATCTGGGGGCTTTGTCAGTGTCAATGAACGATTTTTTTTTAGCCCCGTTTGCCTTTTGTTTGAGGTTTGTGTTTTGTGGGTGTGTGTGTAAGAGTTTGAGTGTGACTGCGCAGAGGAAATGAAAGAGCAACCAGTTTTAGTAGTTGTCACTGCTGCTGTTGTTGTTGTTGTTGGTATTGTTATTGTCGGAACAACAGCGACACACTTCAGCACAGTCGAGTCGCTGCAGGGCATCCACTGAGGGAGTATGAGTCCGAGTCACTGATCCATGGCATTCAATTGTCTACAACAACGACAACTATGGAACAAAAGCCGAACTGTTGACAATTGGCCTGGCATTCCGGCTGACAAATGTGATGGCAAATATCCATATACATATACACTCAACAAAAAACTATAATAATAAAGTACAAATAACTATAAGTAAAACAAATAATAAATCTCCCTACTGATTATCAAAGAATCAATAAATCAAAAAATTTATAAAAAATAAATTAATATCAAATATGTAATACAAAATTAACAAGATTTTTCTCAGTTAGAAATGATTCTGTCAAACCTTAAACCCATGGTTTTTTAAAGAACTTGTAATGATTTTTTTTTGTATATTTTGAAGAGCGTACTCAACACACACTTGAGCATAGACACGCATACATACATACGATACGAACATCCGTTCTATTTGGCCTCAATATTTCAATTGTTTTGATGACTTTTTAATTATTTGTACTAATTCATGCCTCTGTTTAACTCTTGCAGCCATTGTTAACAGCGCTTCTGCTGCTAACCCACCCGACTCGGACCAGAAGGGACCCGTCTTCCTCAAGGAACCCACCAATCGCATTGACTTCTCGAACTCCACCGGCGCCGAAATAGAATGCAAATCAAGTGGAAATCCCATGCCCGAAATTATCTGGATACGTTCGGATGGCACCGCTGTTGGAGATGTACCCGGTCTGCGTCAGATCTCATCGGACGGCAAGCTCGTCTTCCCACCCTTCCGCGCCGAGGACTATCGCCAGGAGGTGCATGCCCAGGTCTACGCCTGCCTTGCCCGGAATCAGTTTGGCTCGATCATATCTCGCGATGTTCATGTCCGAGCTGGTAAGTTGTCGCTGTTCTAGAGAGAGCAGGTTGAAGTCTACAGAGTGCAGAGCAAGCTGATGGGATTCGCGAAAGGAAAGAGAGTGGGGGAGAATAGCTCTTTTATTAGACTAAATTACTCGACGCTTGAAATAGAAGGATTTATTAGATAGAAATTCATTATTTGCAGTTAAAGTCGACAATCAGATAAACTGCGACTACGTTTTAGATTTATTTCAATGAACAGATACTGCTAAAGATTATCTTTAGAGTTTGTCTTCAAGTTCTTGTAGCTTATGGTTTGAGATCTTTTTTATTACTTCATATAAATAAAAGAATCTTCTCATAATAAATACAGGTTAAATAGAACCTCATTAGTACATACGCATAAGGAGAGTAGAAAGGAGTCAAGTAGACGATGTGTATAACAGGTATAAGGCATTTTATATTCAATTATAGTCATATCCGTCCTTCTGACGGAATAATGTTACACATTGTAGTACGATTTGATGATGATTGTAATGAAACAACCGACAGTAGGATGGCTCTAGCTCTTACTGTTTACGAGATCTAGATGTTCATACAGACGGACAGACAGACGGACATGCCTATCGACTCAGTTCGTTGTCCTTATCAAGAATGTATATACTTTGTGGGGTCTGCCACGCCTCCTTCTGCCTGTTACAGGGTCTAACAATGTGTATAATAGTCAGTAGCTCTACGAATTTCAACTGTATCACAAGTTTTAGTTAGTTTTTTTTATTAAAGATTTTTTATTGTTATAAAACGAATTATTTATGAAATGCATCCCAATGCTTGCTCTGCACTCAATTAAACCTTCAGATTCACAGCAAAAATTTCAGATTGGTCTACGTTGGTTGTCATATTCTCTGTCTAAATCTCGACGTTGTTTTAGAGTTAGATATATACAAAGATATTTCTGTAATGAATTTTCACGCGAGTTTCCATTGCACTTTAATGCCAGTTGGCATTTCCCTTTAATAGGTTTGCTATTTACTCTTTCGAAAGTGTGAAAAAATGTGTTGTCTCGTCTGCTTGTCTGGGCTGAACTCTGGTGGTGCCAAAGGTTCCCCCCGCCCATTCGCATATGTGGGGTGCATTGATGTGTTCGTCTACGGCATTTCACTGTAATTAATCGTTGTGCAAGCTGTTGATGATGAAGGTAATGACGATGATGATGATGCTGCCAGCCATAGTTCATGACAGGAACTCGGTTTAAGCTCTAGGTTTATATCCATGCTACTCATGAGTGTATATTCATTACTTCCGCTTGCATAAACCGGCGCTAAATAGGCCAAAGTTAATGGCATTTTAACTAATTATGTTACAATCATATTAGGCGCAACCCCTAAGATCAGCACCTGGCTTGGCTTAGTCATCGCATATCTTTCAGTCGCGCGGCAGTTGACGTGTTTGTTGGCAATTAACCCACGTCAAGAGACCTAGCCCAATCTGCAGGCACAAGCTCATTATTGTCTTTTGCTTATGCTCGGCTCATATTAACTAAGGGCATTTATCAAGTTTGTTTAGTGCCAAAAATTTATATGTATATAAAGCAGAGACCAACACTGGTTGGTCAACATAAAATACGGAAAAATAAAACACGGGCTACACCTAAAAAAAAGTCGAGACGAAGAGAGACTAGTCGAATATAAGACACCCTAGAAAAGAGTGCGGATTGATATAATATATTCGAAATTAATAAGCAAACTAATCTAGAAAAGCAGAGTGTACTATACCCCGTAAAAAATAGTAGTTTAATAATCATTTCTTTGCTTTTTTTACAACTCGTTTGAAGTTAACCATATGGCTTACTCTATTTGAGATATCAAATCGAAATTAATAAAAAAAACTAATCTAGAAAAACGGAGTGTACTATACGCCGTAAAAAATAGTAGTTTAATATTCATTTCTTTACTCTTTTTCAACTAGTTTGAAGTTAACAATGAGGCTTGCTCTCCAACGTTCTCTTGAGTCTAATAAGCCCAATTGGACTCTGTTACTTTCATATAGGGAATGTATTTATTTTGTGTTAGGGTAGACTAATAAAAGGCAACGCTTCATTTCGTCTTGTTAATTAATATCAAGCTCGACTGTGATTATGTTTATATTTTGCACTTTTCACTTAATTGGTCGTCTAATTGTTTTCCGACAAACAGGAAAGCCTAGGCAATTGCTGTTTCCAGGAACTCCACTATAGGTAGCCGAGGTTGAGCAGGTGTTTCGGCGTGAGAATCGTAGCGAACATAATATCATAATTAAACACACTCACACACACACACACACACATACTGCTTATATATGTACATATATTACACTTGCACATATGCCAACACTTTGCAGTTGTTGCCCAGTACTACGAGGCAGATGTGAACAAGGAGCATGTGATACGAGGCAATTCGGCTGTTATCAAGTGCCTGATACCATCGTTTGTCGCCGATTTCGTTGAGGTTGTCTCCTGGCACACCGATCAGGAGGAGAATTACTTTCCGGGCACAGAATATGGTGCGAAATCAAGCAACGAGTTCTCGTTTCTCTCTAGTTTTTAGCACTGTGCACTATTTAGGCTTAGGTCTGTCTACTACTAAACGCATGATAGTAAGAGCTCATCATATCCATTCATTACTTTACGTTTCCCCATCTGATTATATTGAACACCATCTATTCTATTTTATTTCTTCTGTACGTTTAGTCGTTTCGCAACACTATGAAGAGGATATACACAAGGCGTTTGTCATACGCGGCAATTCGGCCATCTTGAAATGTGATATACCATCGTTTGTAGCCGATTTTGTAAATGTTATATCCTGGCATACCGATCAGGAAGAGAATTTCTATCCAGACACTGAATATGGTGTGTGCTCTACGGGCTCAGTTCTTTCTGTGTGTGTGTGTGTGTGTGTGTGTGTTAGAAAACAACACTGCTTTTAACCAAGTGTACAATTTATGCCCAATCACAACACGACACAATACATGTACACTACTGTACAGTGCAACTACTGTTAACCAACACTAAATATTGAGTTAACCAACACCAAGTACTAAGTACTAGCAACACCAACAACACATCAATTGGTACACACAATTAACTGTAAAATACTCGAGTGTACCACTGCAATCAGCTAACTCCATTAACCAACACTGGTTAGGCAACAGTTCTCCTGGCTGCGATCAGCTCGTTTCTTTCGTTTTCTCCTCTTGATTCGTTTATTATTTATTCGTTTTTTTGTCTCATATTTATCGAAAGTATCTCTCTGCTTTAGTCGTTGCTCAATACTATGATACGGATGTAAATAAGGCCTATGTTATACGCGGCAATGCGGCGGTGCTCAAGTGTGAGATACCATCCTTTGTGGCCGATTTTGTAAGTGTTGTCTCCTGGCACACGGATCAGAATGAGGACTTTCTGCCAGGCAGCGAATACGGTTTGTTCCTTACCTTAGAGGTTATGTTGGAGGGTCATATGATGACTATAAATATTTACTATTTAGATGGATACAAGTTGTTCACTGTAGTCGGATTATTTACTTTTAATACTACTCGAAGATATCTAAAGTATCAGCTTACCTAGTGAGTAAATAATCTCATTACTGTGAACGACTTGGTAGAACAATTAGCGCTTTCCATTTTCATATTTCCGTTTAAGTTTCTTACACACTTGTCCTTCCCATAAAAAGTTGCTTGTTTTCTCAGTGCGTGTTTATGAGCCATGTTCCTAAACTATTATTAGCCCCGAGGGCAGAGACTTTCTCAGGGAAGTTGGCCAGCGCATCGCTAAATATTTATACGTTTCATCAAATTGCGCATTAAGCTGCTATTAAATGCATATGCCGGCGGTACCTATAGTACCATCTCTTATCTCCCATTTCCCATCTGCCATCAACGCTTTTCTTTCTTTCTAAGACTTATTTCAATTAGTCGTCTGGCAGCGATTTTCACAGGGCCGAACAAACACGCAAGGTGTTGGCTCACGTAATTTCTGAAATATCTATGTATCTTTTCCCCTCTGTATCTGTATCTATATCTGTAGTGGTGCAGCAGTTCTACGAGTCGGAGGTTAATAATGAGTATGTCATACGAGGCAATTCGGCAGTGCTCAAGTGCTCGATACCATCTTTTGTGGCGGACTTTGTTCAGGTTGTCTCCTGGCAAGATGAGGAGGGCCAACTCTATGGTTCATTAGACGACCAGCAGCAGGGCATGGGTACAATACTCCTCTAGATAAAAGTTGATTAACCTTTAAGATACTCGTATTTCCCAGCATTTCCCCTTCGGAATTTTCTTTTCATTTATTTACTTATTCTTTACATTCTTTGCTCATCCTTTCCCTACTTTATCCACACACATCTTACAGTCGTTAACCAGTACTATGAAGCTGAGGTTGTGTCGGAGTATGTCATCAAGGGCAATACGGCGGTGCTCAAGTGCACCATACCCAGTTTTGTGGCAGACTTTCTGCGGGTTGAGGCCTGGGTAGCCAGCGATGGCACGGAGTATATGCCCCAGGATGATTTTGGTAGATCAGTTAGACTATTTATACATAGTTATAAGCGATATTTCCCCCTAAAATCCTCACAGTTTCCCGCTTTGCTATAGCTTAATTCCTTTCTATGTTCCATCCAGTTGTTAATCAGTTCTATGGGGCCGATATTTTAATGGAGTATGTCATCAAGGGCAATGCGGCAGTATTGAAGTGTTCCATTCCTTCGTTTGTGGCTGATTTTGTTCGGGTTGAGTCCTGGATCGATGAGGAGGGCACCGAGCTGCGTGCCTCAGAGAACTATGGTATAAGTTTCTTGTAAAAGCTAGTTAAACTAGTAAAGTTTAGTCACTAACGGTACTCGGGGAATTCCAGCATCCAAATTCATATCCTGACATTTTATTATTCTTTGCATAATTTCATCTTTTCGCAGTGGTCAATCAGTTTTACGAGGCCGAAATTATGACCGAGTATGTTATTAAGGGCAATGCGGCGGTATTGAAGTGTTCGATTCCATCGTTTGTGGCTGATTTTGTGCGAGTTGAGTCCTGGATTGATGAGGAGGGCAATGTCCTGAACTTCTCCGATAACTATGGTGTGCCTAGCCTTCTTGTAGTTACCTTAGGTCTTAAGTTAACTCCCATCCCATCCAATCCAGTCCAAAAGACGTCTCCTAATTTACTTATTGTTTCATTTGGCAGTCGTCTCACAGTTCTACATAACCGAGGCTGAGAATGAGTACGTGATAAAGGGCAATGCGGCAGTGGTCAAGTGTAAGATACCCTCGTTTGTGGCCGACTTTGTGCAGGTTGAGGCCTGGGTGGACGAGGAAGGAGTTGAATTGTGGCGCAATAATTCAACTAGCGCCTATGGTACAGTCACAGCAAAACGCATTCCATAGTCATAGCCATTAAGGATAACTAGAATAAACTCACTCCTTCCACCATTTCCAATTACTTTTTACTATTCGAAACTATTCACTTCAGTTGTCATTCAGTCGTACGAATCGGAAGCGGACAATGAGTATGTCATTCGGGGCAATTCGGTAGTCATGAAATGTGAGATACCATCCTATGTGGCCGACTTTGTTTTCGTCGATCTCTGGCTGGACTCAGAGGGTCGCAATTACTATCCCGATAATCACGAGGAGACGGGTACTCCACCACTCTACTACTATCTTATTCGATTTCATAAACTTTCCACAAAGTTTTTCCCAATTTAATTTCCGATTTATCAACAGTTTTTCATTTAATTTTTTTTTTGTGCCCAACTCTTGGTTTCTTCTTCTTAGTTGTGCATCAGTTTTATCAGACACGCGTCATCGATGAGTTTGTGCTGCGTGGCAACTCGGCCACACTGAAGTGCCTGGTGCCCTCATTTGTGGCCGACTTCATAGACGTTGAGGCTTGGTTAGACGAGGAGGGTGTGGAGATAACTCGCCCTCTGCCGGACGAATCGACTGGTAAACCTTGTTGAGGCTTAGGTTAAGCTAGCTGTAGTGTAGACTCAGACCCGAATTGTAATTCCCGAAAAACTCTTATTCCCTTTGCTTTTCTAACCATGTTTCAACTCCCCCAAACTCCATCTCCATCCATCATTCTAGTGGTCAAGCAATTCTTCGAGTCTCAGGTATACGATGAGTACGTGATCAAGGGCAATGCAGCCATATTCAAGTGCCAGACGCCATCGTTTGTGGCCGATCACATCGATATAACCGATTGGATCGATACTGAGGGCGGCATCTATACCAAGAACATGACGGGTACAATAGTTTCTTAGTCCCACCAAGGTAGTCAAACATGAAGGGGGGGCCCCAGTATCCATCTGTATCTTATGATTTTCATTTATTTGTCTTCCATGGATGTCTCCATCGCTTCCACTTTCTCTCTTTCTCCTCAGTTGTGCCACAGTCCTACAGCGTCAATGTGATGGATGAGTCCATTCTGCGTGGCAACAGCGCAATTCTTAAGTGCCACATTCCCAGTTTTGTTGCCGATTTTATAGTGGTCGACTCGTGGGTTGAGGATGAGGAACGTCAGATATATCCACAGGCCGATGTCACAGCTAGCGGTAAACCATTATGATAAGGCTCCATAAAGTTAGTCCTTGATTCTAGTACACTTCTTGTCCGTTTGCTCAGCTGCTCGCAATCAATTCCTTGGCTCTTGAAACTCTTCTGATAGGTTCCTTCAAATTACTGCGCTGTTAGACATTCAACTTCTTTTCTTTTCTTTACTTACTTTTCGTTTTTCCCCTCCTCCCACACTATACGTTTTATTTTGAACTCCCATCCCACTCCAAACCAACTCCAAGAGTCACGCCTGACTTGCCCATTCACACGAACCTACCCCTTCATGTACTAGTAGTTGAAAGTAGCGTTGTTTTGTAGCCTAGTGTAAATAAATGTAAATATGTATGAACAAAAATGCTAATAAATTCAACAACAACAACAATCTGTACATATGTATGTATGCATATAAACATATACTATAACACTTAACTATTCAGAAACATCATCATCTGATAATCCACATCAGCTAAATTATTGGCATTTTTGTTGAAGCATGCCTATCATACTATAATAATTCGATCGCAAGAAATTCTGGAGAATTCTGAATAACAAGAGAGTAAATCATTGTATTCAAAACACATTCAAGTGTGAATGTAAATATTTTCATTTTATTCCAAACAAAATATCCACGATTTGCTGCGATGCGAAAATTGCTTGAATATTGGTGCATAGTTAGTGATAAGTAAAAGATTTTGTAAGACTGAAATTAAATTCATGTAAATATTCCAACAGAAATTAATCTTACCTATTCAGTCTTACAATCTCACAACTGTACATAGAGTTAATATACATAACGTAAGAGTTCTATTAATCTATATTGCATTTAGAAAGTCACATTAACGAATGATATCATATTCCATAATCCATTTCGAGATCAAAGTCAAAAAACAACAACTGTAATGCGGCTTTCAAATGTGTATAAAGCGAAGAAATTCAATTAAAGCAACTATTTTAATTAAATTTTTTCGATTGTATAGAAAATTAACTTTGTTATTAGCTTAAGTTCTCCATAGGAACAAACATGACTAACATGTTCTCATCTTTCTACTTTAACTCAATAATATCATCATCATTAGACGGCAAATATCTCGTCTTACCTTCGGGAGAGCTGCACATCCGTGAAGTTGGACCTGAGGACGGCTACAAGAGCTATCAGTGTCGGACCAAGCACCGTTTGACAGGAGAGACTCGCCTCAGTGCCACCAAAGGACGTCTAGTCATCACAGGTAAGTCGGCCTTGTTTGCCAATTTACTTATTCCACTATATAAATATATCAAACATCAGTTGTTTTCTGTAAGCCACAATATACTTGAATATCTCTCAGTTTAGTAATGAGTTGAAATGTATTTATATTTAAAATTAAATCTTTAACAATTTACTTTACTTTAATTACATGATAATTAATTTATTTTGTCAATAATAAATAATATAAAAAAATTTATTTCGGCTTCAGAACATAAACTAATGTTTGATATGGCTAACTGCATTTCACACATAATATACTATTAAATATTTAAAATATTTATTCTTGTCTAAAATAATTATAATACTCTAATATAAAATATTAGCAGATGGCTCATGTTTTGTATTTATTTTAAAATGAATGATGAAAGCTTCCATTATTTGATTTAAAACTATATAATATCGGGATATTTCTGTAAAATGTCCTAAAAATAATATTTTATTAACATTAAAACTCATTTAAATTGTTGAAAATTCTAAATATTCTTTTAATTCATATAAAGAATACCTAAAAAAATATACAACAAAATTATATTAATTGTGTGAAATGTTGCTAAGCACAAAGAAATGAACCTCAATAGAATTTCATTCAATTAAGGTTTTTTAATGAAACACAAATATTTGGAATTAATAATGAATTATATATTTAAATATTTCATCAAAATTTATATTATTAACAATTAAAAGTGCCTTTAAAAAATGTATTAAACAATCAATCGAAATTTATTTATTCCAAATATTTAAAGCAAAATAATGTCAAACTTATGATAAATTTGCCTTTATTCTGCTTAAAGTCTACGGAGATATAAATTGCTCTGTAATTAAAAAAAGGAGCAACAATATTTTGACCAAAGAATAACATTCCAATAGCAATCAATGAGATTTTTTGCTTAAAATCTATTTCTTTGTGAGGAATGATTAACATTTGTTGGAATTTACTTTACTTGTCAAATATTTGAAGCATTATTCAGTTCAAGAGATTGTTGCTTGCTTTTAAATAAATTGAAAACTGCCTGAATGTTGGGATAGGGTACTCGACAATGAGCTTGCAATAAAGCTAAATTAGACAGAGAGTTTATTGATTAGTCAGCTATGGTCCGTTTAAAACAAAAGGCTTTACTAAAGCCAGAGCCTTACAAGGGTAATTGAATGAAATGTTTTTCACACAAAATTGTAAAATTGTATTGTCCATTGCGCCCAAGGTAAGTGCTCTTACAAATCAAATTTACTGGCATTAATAGCAACTTTTTAACAATCATTTTCCATTTCGATTCATTCACAGAACCAGTTGGCAGGGTTTCGCCAAAGTTTCCCACAACTTTGACCAGTAGCAGCTTCACGAGTGCCGCCAATGATAGCTTAACTTTGCTGTGTCCTGCTCAGGCCTATCCAGCGCCATTGTTTAGGTAGTCCTTGTTCCAACTATGGCCAGTTTTTGTAGTAGTAGTACTTAGTGCTCGTTTCTATCATTTATATTCCCTCAAGAACCCATTGGAAGTGTTGGGCCACGTCTGATTTCCGGCAATGATATCAAAGTAGTGCAATATGCCGCAGAGCATACCATAACACTGCTCTGTCCAGCTCAGGCCTATCCTGTGCCCTTCTTTAGGTAAGACCTATACCCAACTAGGGCAGAGCACCCACAACACTGTGTAACTGTATACTATTTATGTCACTAGAGCCCGTTGGTAGTGTTGGACCACGTCTGACCAGTGGCGATGAGTCCCGCATCCTCAAGGTCCAGCTCAGGCCTATCCAGTGCCTTTCTTTAGGTAAACTAGCCCAACATCAGGTCAGGTCGGTTTGCCATGAGCACTTCATGCTGAGTAAACTTTTATTTCTATAGAACCCGTGGCTAGTGTTAGTCCAAAAATCACAGCTGGCGATGATGCCATTAAGATACCGAAGGTGGCAAAGGGTAACAGTGCCACATTGATGTGCCCAGCTCAGGCGTATCCAGTACCCTTCTATAGGTAAACTCCGGCCCAACATTTAGGTGTTAAACATAGTATTTAAACAATGGTTTATACATAACTTGAAATTGTACTCATGTAGAGCCCGTAGGCAGCGTCAGTCCACAGTTGAATGGGAATGGTAATCATTAGCACATTACACTCACTCGTGTGCCGCTCAAGCAGAGCGTTACACTCATGTGTCCTGCCCAGGCCTATCCTGTGCCCTTCTTTAGGTAATATACATATATCCCAACATAGGGTCAGCTAGTATTTAACACTTAAGTATATGGATTCACTTTTCCTTAAAGAACCCGTTGGCAGTGTGGGGCCCAAACTGACATCGGGCGATGATTCCCGCACCACAAGTATAAAACTGGCCAATAGCATCACTTTGCTCTGCCCCGCTCAGGCCTTTCCAGTGCCATTCTTTAGGTAAGCTTAGCTGACTCTCTATTCAGGCAGTGTTTACAGTTATGTAGTGCTGTTATTTTTAATCCGGTTTATACATTTTATAGAACCTGTGGGCAGTGTTAGTCCCAAGATAAATACTGGCGAGGATTACAAACACATTAAGGCCAAAAGAGAACAAAACTTGAGCTTGTTGTGCCCTGCTCAGGCATATCCACAGCCATTCTATAGGTAATACTATCTATACCTATCTATACCAGGGCAGTTTTCATGTAACTGAAAGATGTTCAAAAGTTAAGAGTAACTTTGGTCTCAGTCTGTTGTGTCCGGCTCAAGGCTATCCACAGCCCGCTTATAGGTATGAACAGCTATGCCCAGAATTCCAACATGTCAGCGTAGTTAAGAGATGAGATTTCATACTATATATGGCACTTGGTTATTTCAGAACCCGTTGGCAGTGTTGCACCCAAGTTGAACTTTCTCGAACGCTTCAGAATGATGCAGGTGCAGGGGGGCAGCAGCTTCAATATACAATGTCCTGTGCAGTCCTATCCTATGCCCATTTTCAAGTAAGCTCCATCTGTCCTAGACCAACATTCAGTCAAACTCAAGAAAGACTTTATAACTTAAGAATGACTAGTTGCATTCTCTAGAACCCGTGGGCACAGTGCGACCGAAAGTGAATCTTCAGGAGAAGCATCAGTTTATAGATGTAGAGCTAAACAAGAGCTATGCCTTGCTCTGCCTGGCACAATCCTTTCCAACACCTGCTTTCAGGTAGGCACTCAGAACTACAGCCATTCCACGACAGTCAGACAGTTTCATAGAACTTTAAGCTTGAATTTTGCACCTTTCTTACTATCGTAGAACCCGTTGGATCGGTCAAGCCGAAAATAAACGTGCAGGACAAACTGCAGACACGCGAAATAGCCCGGCATGTTGGATTCGCTCTGCTCTGCCCCGCCCAATCGTATCCTATGCCTGCTTACAGGTACAGATACTGCCATAAATTCTAGTAAATTGCATAATTAGAGTTATTAACTCTTTAGCCTCATTTCCAGCTCAGGCAGTTTTCATATTAGTTTAGAACAGTGGTGCCCAAACTCATATTATCAAACAATGTGCTTGTGTGCGTAGCAGCACAGCAGGCGCTGTACGTGTGAGAGCACCGACTGTGCAAGAGAAAGCAGCGCTGCAAAGCAAAACGCACATGTGATAGGAATTATGAGTTTTGGGCACCGCTGGTTTAGACACTGTGCTTAAACCAAGTTGTTTACAGAACCCATAGGCAGTGTGCCGCCCAAGGTGGGCATAGCTGATGAATTATCCAATACCAGAACTGTGCTAGGCGCCAGTTTCAGCCTGAAATGTCCAGCTCAATCGTACCCCATACCAGCTTATAGGTATGCTAAGTTTCAGGCAGTTTATCTTATAGAATTTGTATATTTTTTTGTAGAGCCCATTGGCAGTGTGGGGCCCAAGGTTAGCATCGATGATGAGGTGGCCAATGCTCGTGCGTATGTGGGCAAGAGTTTAAGTCTCAAGTGTCCGGCACAGTCGTATCCCATACCGGCCTATAGGTAGGTTCTCCACTAAGTCAGGCTCTATCCCAACGCCCAGGCTGTTGTCCTGACTTTTGCTTAGCTCTATATATGGCATCCTCTACTATTTCAGAACCGATTGGCTCTGTGCCGCCCAAGATTAACAACATTAATGATAAATTTCAATTGATGCAAGTCAATTTGGGTGTTAATTTTGCCATGCAGTGTCCGGGTCAGGCCTATCCAGTGCCTGTAGTTCGGTTAGTATTGTTGTCCATACCTAACAGTGGCAGTTTTTCGATAATATTGTAACTACTTGATGTTTAAGTATTCTAATTTGCTGTAAACCTTTTTCAAGAACCCATTGGCTCTGTTCCACCTAAAATCACAAATCTCCACGATAAGTTTCAATTTGTACAAGTCAAACTGACTGAAGATTACTCTATGCAATGTCCTGGTCAGGCTTATCCAGTGCCTGTAGTTCGGTTAGTATAGTTGTCCATACCCAACCGAGGCAGTCTTTCGTTAACTCTATTTCCATTCTTATTTACCTTAAACCTTTTTCTAGAACCCATTGGCTCTGTTCCACCCAAAATCACAAATCTTCACGATAAGTTTCAAGTTCTGCAAGTCAAACTGACTGAAGATTACTCCATGCAATGTCCTGGTCAGGCATATCCTGTGCCCATAGTTCGGTTAGTGTCAAATGCAATCGAGTGACCTCTAAACAACATTCAGTGCACAAGTATAGGGTTTTAACTTTTGAACTTTCCATCGTAGAACCTGTGGGCTCAGTGGCCCCCAAAGTCGATACAAGAGATGAATTCACCTTTGCCAGAACACAGCTTGGCGCAGCCAAGGCGCTCATTTGTCCAGCTCAATCGTATCCCATGCCAGCCTTTAGGTAATGCGAACCCAACCAACACTCAGGCCCTATTTGAGACACTTTTGTTATTTATTATTTACCTGTAGAACCTGTGGGTAGCGTGGCGCCTAAAGTTGATATTAAAGATGAGATTAACTATGCGCGGGTTGCACTAAATCACAGTCTAGCTATTGTGTGTCCTGCTCAATCGTATCCTGTTCCTTCGTTTAGGTAAGACAATCAGCATTCAGGCATAACATAGGGTTTCCATTACAGAGCCTGTGGGCAGTGTAGCACCCAAGGTGGATCCCAACGATCGTATCAAGTGGGTTGATAAGCCCGCAAATAGTTCACTCAGTTTGCTTTGTCCAGCTCAATCCTATCCAACACCCGCAGCACGGTAAGCTGTAAAACTTTCAGGTGGTTTTCAATATGTAGATTTCGCTCAGTGCAGATTACTTAGTATTAGATATATTGAAATTGCTTACAGAACCTGTTGGTAGTGTGGCGCCCAAGGTGGATGTTAAGGATCGCATCACATGGTTGGATAAGCCTGAGGGAAACGCTTTGAATTTACTCTGTCCAGCACAGTCGTATCCCATGCCTGCTTACAGGTATAAAGAGATATATAACCCACCTAATTAAGGCAGTTTTTAGTTAGGTAGAAGAAGCTTAATTCAATAATTAACACATATTCTAGAACCTGTTGGTAGCGTGGCGCCTAAAGTGGACATGCATGATAAAATGGACTTTACCATTAGAAAGTCCAACACTTCGATCAATCTATTCTGCAAAGCTCAGAGCTATCCAATGCCAGCTTTCAGGTATGCCTATACCAGTGGTGCTCAAAATTCATAATTCCTATCACTTGTGCGTTTTGCTTTGCAGCGCTGTTTTTTCGCGTACAGTAGACGCTTTGTTGAACTCAGGACTCAGAACTCAGGCAGTTTTTTAGTTATTTAGATTGTGATCAATAGTAATAGCTATGTCCTTTGTTTATAGAACCCATTGGCTCTGTGGCACCCAAAGTTGATTTGAAAGATAAAGTGGCCATATCTCAGAGCAGGCTTGGTTCCTCATTGAGTTTGATTTGTCCAGCTCAAGGCTATCCTATGCCAGCATTTAGGTAACTACAGGCAGTATTTTTAATTAATTTATTTAATAATAATTCACAATAGAACCTGTGGGCTCAGTAGCACCCAAGGTGGACATGAATGACAAGCTAAAGTTTGCTTCGAGGAGCTTGAATGCTTCGCTAAGTCTGTTGTGTCCGGCTCAGAGTTATCCTATGCCAGCTTTTAGGTGAGGCTAGTGATGGCAAAATAATTAATGAATCATATGATTAGTTTAGACTGATTAATAGTTAATTCACAGTGAGACTCCTCTTAAAAGTAAACTATACTTCAAGTATCATAGTCGAGTATTTCTGTCCTCTAGCAGTTTTTAGACTTACACTTTATAAAGAGATTTCCGTTGACTTTGCTTACAGAACCCGTTGGTTCAGTCGCTCCCAAAGTTGAGATTAAAGATAAGGCTGGCATATTTGTAGCCAGGGCCACAAAATCTCTGGCCCTGCTTTGTCCCGCCCAGTCCTATCCAATGCCAGCTTTTAGGTAAATAAACCAAGCCCAACATATTGGCAGTACAATTTTGAATAGGGAACTGTTAATAGCTGAAGTATTATACATTCACAGAGCCTGTGGGCAGTGTAGCACCCAAAGTGGAGATTAAGGATAAACTGGGCATATTTGTGGCCAAGTCGAATAGTTCTATGGCGTTGCTCTGTCCAGCTCAGTCGTATCCCATGCCATGGTTTAGGTAAGGGCATTTCCTAACATTCAGGCTCTTTCATTGTGCTAGTGCCATGTCTAAAGTCGATAACTTTTGCAGAGCCGATAGGCAGTGTTGCACCTAGAGTGAATCGTAAGGATGAATTCAATCATGATCGCATTAGCAGCTCACACGACATTGCCCTGCAGTGTCCTGCGCAATCCTTTCCAGTACCTGCCTATAGGTAAATCAGTCGAGTATCCATTCCCTCCCCTGCCAGGCAGTCTTAGTCGATAAGTTTATTAAGACCCACCCTCCCCGCCTATTGCAGAGCCTGTGGGCAGTGTGGCGCCACGTGTCAACAAACAAGATGGTCTTACACGCGATAGCATTCCACTTGGGCAAACTGTTGCTGTCTTCTGCCCCGCTCAGGCCTATCCGGTGCCCTTCTATAGGTATTATATAAATTGCCTCAACTGTCCAAAGTTCTACAAATTCCAGTCAGGCATGAGGCAGAGCCTTCAAGCATCATTGGCTGCGTGTTGTAATTAGTCAAAAGCTCAGGTTACTTTCGTCCCCTTCCAAAGTTCGTTCAGGCAGTTCTCAAAGTTTGAAATGAAATCCTACTTTAATTAGTTGTTCATTATTTTAGAGCCCGTGGGCAGTGTGCCGCCAAAGATTAGTGTTGGGGAACGTCGCAAGGATGCCGAGGTGCCCCTAAAGGGCGACTTGAGCATCTTTTGTCCAGCACAGTCCTATCCAGTGCCAGCTTATAGGTAAGACTTCGCATAGAACCCAAACTAAAGGACAGTTTTCATTAATTAGAACTAAGAAATGATTGAAATGAAATGACTTTAAATGTTTATACGCTCATCTCTATGTAGAGCCCGTTGGTTCTGTGGGACCGAAAATCAGTGTTGGGGAACGTCTTAAAGATGCGGCAGCTCGTTTAAACTCCAGCTCTACGCTCTTTTGTCCAGCACAATCCTATCCAGTGCCGGCTTTTAGGTAATGCCAACATTCAGACATTTTCTTCAGATGTAACAGAACTTTACCTTACTCAACTTTTGATTTAAATCCTAGAGCCTATGGGTAGTGTTGCCCCCAAGATCAGTGTGGAGAACCGTCTGAAGAATGCCGAGGCTCATTTGAGCAGTAGCTTCACACTCTTCTGTCCGGGTCAGGCTTACCCAATGCCATTTTTTAGGTAATCATTCCACTAACATTCAGGCAGGGTACAATAAATAAATATGCTTACTTCATTTGAATCTGCTCTTACAGAACCCGTAGGCAGTGTAGGGCCTCGCCTTACCTCAGGCGATAAGACTCGCAATGTGGATGTTTCACTGGCAGGCAGTAATACTCTCCTGTGTCCGGCTCAGGCATATCCAGTGCCATTTTTTAGGTGGGAATATGTGTCTATTATGAGTGTACTAAAAGTGGGAGAAATTCTCTTTTCACTATTAATATCTCCTTACCATAAACTCAGGCAGTTTTCTTCTCACATCCCTGCAAATTTGAGATGATATATTTTAGAATCCTCATTTGATTTGCAGAACCCATCAGTGGCGCTGCTCCCAGGGTTGCATTGATACAGAAAACAAATATCGATTATGTGCTCATTGATCAAACTGTGGCTATAATGTGCCCAGCACAGGGTTACCCAGTGCCAGCATTTCGGTAAGCTCATCTCAGGCAGTTTTCACTCGAGTTTTATCTACACATACTGAGTATTTTTACACCCCAACTAGAGCCGATTAGCAGCACTGTGCCCAGAGTTGTGTCTCTTGCCAAGTTCGATATGAAAACTTATGCTGGCTCCAGCACTTTGGCTTTATTGTGTCCTGCTCAGGGTTATCCAGTGCCGATATATAGGTAAAATTTAAAACATTTTGTCGGGGTTATAGATATCGCATTCAGGCGGTACAGTGGCTTAGGTTCAGTTGTAATTTATAATCACTTTTCAGAGCCTGTATCGAGCACAGCTCCAAAGGTACCTCCGTTGCAGTCGCGTCCTTTAATTGTGGCAGGACTATCGAGCATATCGATACTCTGTCCAGCTCAGGGCTATCCTGCACCTAGCTTTCGGTAAGCAGTTCCAGTAGCTAATCCAACATTCTGGCATTATATTTGACATCTCAACCTCTATTGATTGAATAATTGAACGCCCTTTCAGAGCCCATTGCTAGCAGTCCACCTAAGATAAACTCCTTGACTTATAAGCCAAATACGGTTGAGTTCCACGCTCAGACTGCCATACTGTGTCCTGCTCAGGGTTATCCAGCGCCCAGTTTTAGGTGTGTAGTTCAAGAAATTTTAAGTATGAGCAAAATGAAATGTCACACCCAACATTCAGAATTCAATTAGTTTAGATTTATAGTTAAAATAATTAATGTTAATTCATTCAGAGCCCGTGGGCGGCAAGTCACCTACTTTGCTCTCTAATGATATCAAACGCTCCTGGATCGAACGCCAGCTGTCCACCAATTTGGCTCTCTTTTGTCCTGCCCAAGCATATCCAGTGCCTGCCTTCAGGTTAGACTAAAAGATTTTAATGTGGGAAAAAGATTTCAAAGTTAGAATTTAGATAAGTCGCTTACCCTATCACAACTTAAGGCAGCTTGTTGTATAGTGTATTTCATAGTGTGTTACTTTCAGAGCCCGTTTCAAGCACTGCACCGCGTATACCATCTATAATGAGCAAACCATTTGAACTGAAGCGTGGTGCAGACATATCATTGCTTTGCCCAGCTCAGGGCTATCCAGCACCTAGTTTTCGGTAAAGTTCTTAATGCAACTATTTCAGAAAAATATCTTAAATATGCATTTCAGTAACAAGATATTTAAAAAATTTGTTTCCAAATTTTTAAAATTATTTACATATTTCCATGTACTTTTTCTTGATAAACTGAAGCAGTGTTTAATCTTTGGTCTAATAAGAAGCGGGATCTTTAACCTCCAAAGTGAGCGTAGTGGGATGTAGTGGGAAATGCTTCATTCATAAAAAAGGCGCACACAGTCATAAAAAGTAAGCTAAGTAAACAAATCGTAAACCGTGAATCATACTAGACCCGCCGGCACGGCATATCAAAAGCAATCAAATGCAGCTGCCATCCCCGCTCTCACAATAAACACTCACTCGCACTCACACTCTTCCGTCAAATGCGTGTCTGTGTGTGCGTGTCAGTTTGTAAACAAAACCAGCTGATTTGTGCTCTCACGCTCTCACGCGCTCTCTTGCTTAGTGCGCCTGCTCGTATTCCACAAGAAATTTCCCAAACAATTACCCCTACATGCGCGCGTTGCTGTTGGTGTGGACTGTGTGTGGACTTCATGTGGCTCGCTCGCAATACCAGTTTATGAATGAACGCACGTTTGTGGGTCAACTTTCGCTGCTTTTTATTGCTGTTTGTCTTCATCTTGGCTTTTGCCCTCCACTTGTTGCGGCAACTTGTGTCTACTGCGCATGTGCCGCTACTTGTTGCCATTGTTGTTGTTATTGTTGTTGCCGCTAGTTGAGTAACCTTAAGCTTAACATTGACCTTAATACTACAATGTGCATTGTGTGCGCCAGTTATTGTCGTGTATTGCCTTCCCCCCATAGCTCCTTCTGCTTTCTATTGAGTTCGCAAGTTCAATGTTACAGAGGGGGTTGCGTTAGTGTTTGGGTTCGTGTCAAAAGGTCACGTCTAATGCGCAAATGAACTCGTACATGAATAAAATATTACCATTGAAGTTTCTCTTCCGTTTGTTTCGCTGTGGCTCTTTTGACAGCTTTTTAAACTTAAATTAAATGAAAATGTAACGGCACTTTGTGAGTTTTAAACCGAATTTCTTAACATTATGGCAGTTTTCCTAACGAATTTCCTAGGGCAATGCTTAATCGGTATATAGTAAAAGTATGTTGAATACATTGAAACTAAATTTAATAAAATTGAAATTTTAAATTAAATATAAAACAATTTTCGATTGTAAAACAGCGTAATTAATTATTAAATGACATTAAGTTTTTAAGAAATTTAATTTAAATATGCTGTTGTTACCGAGTGATTGCCAGGTCTTTCAATAATTTCTCTCTTTTCAAGAACCCATTGGTTCTAAGGCACCCGCTGTGCCCACTGGTGTGAAAACTTTTCAGCAAAATGTCCCAATGTTTTCCACCTTTGCACTGCTTTGCCAGGCTCAGGGATTTCCGGTGCCATTTTTTAGGTAAGCTCTGGAGCTAGAATTATAAATCAAATCTAAGTAATGATTAGAATTTATGCTGTTGTTAATTTGGCTCAACACTGGTCAACTGGTTCTTAGTAAAAACTGCGACAGTTTCTCCTCCACCTCTTCAGGCAGTTTTTATACAGTAAATCCCAAAAATCTATTCACATTTTATATTGAATAACTATTTCAGAACCCATTGGCTCTAGAGCACCTACATTCTCCTCAGACTACAATTCATTTTCCTATGCTCGGGCAGTGGGTCAGAGTTTTGCTCTGTTGTGTCAGGCGCAGGCATATCCAGTGCCCTCCATGAGGTAATCCTCATTTGTATTACTATATTCAGTCAGTTTTCACAAGTTGTTATAGATTAATATATGAATGTATAAGTATATATTTCTACTGTTTTTAGAACCAATCGGAGCCAGGGCGCCTACATTCTCCACTGATTCAAATTCCTTTTCGTATACCCGTGGTGTGGGTCAGAGTTTCGCTGTGCTCTGTCAGGCTCAAGCTTACCCAGTGCCAGCTATGAGGTAGTTTTATTGTTATATAATAGTGTAAGCGGTCTGTCAAGATAATGTATCTAGGTATCTACTACCACCACCAATAGGACTAGTACTGAGGCGGTTTGTTTATTCGCTCACAAATAGGACTAGAACTTAGGCGCTTCCCTTATCCGCTTACAATACATATTCAGTCAGTTTTCACTTGTTGTTATAGATTAATATATAAATGTATAAGTATATATTTCTACTGTTTCTAGAACCAATTGGAGCCAGGGCGCCCACATTCTCAACAGATTCAAATGTCTTTTCGTACATACGAGGTGTGGGTCAGAGTTTCGCTGTGCTCTGTCAGGCTCAAGCTTACCCAGTGCCAGCTATGAGGTAGTTTAATTATTTATAGTTAATATTTCTTCAGGCAGTTTTAACTATCTTTCTCCACATGAATTGAGTTGACTTATATTATTTAAACTTTCAGAACCTGTCGGAGCAAAAGCTCCTACATTTGCCAGTGTCTCAAAGATCTCTAGTCTGATGGGTCAACTTTCCAGTGATGTAGTTTTACTTTGCCAGGCTCAGGCCTTTCCAGTGCCAATTATTAGGTAAAGCATTTAGTGATGAGAAAGCTCAAAACTGCCAATTGGTTCATGGGTCTTATTACACATTATTATGTAGAGCCCACCAGAGCCAAAAGGGGATTTATTTTAGTTAAGTTCATCCGCAGTTAGTCTGCATTAATGGAATTTAAAACCCAACTCAGTCAGTTTCAATTATTCCAACCCTTGCTTGTTTAAGATAATCCTTGCTCATTTTACATTATTTATTTTTGTAGAACCCATTGGCGCCAGGGCTCCATCTTTCTCTGGCGAATCGAAGAGTTTTACCTTTGTCAAAGAGATATCGACTAGTTTCGCTCTACTATGTCAGGCGCAGGCGTATCCGGTGCCTATCATGCGGTTAGTTCTATTCAACAATCAAAAGTTTTTATTGATGTGTCGAATCGTATTACTCCAATATTTAGGCAGTTTAGTGTTCCCTTGAGACCCCAGCTGATGTCTGATTTTATTACAGAACCTATTGGCAGTGTTTCACCAACTATATCGGGTAGTCGATTGCAGGAGCTCACTCGCAAGAGTGGTGCCAGTTTTTCCATATTATGCCAGGGTCAAGCGTATCCCATGCCTGCTTTTAGGTACCTATATCTTCCCTAATGAATCAGATTAGGTTCTTTTATATAGGATTATTGTAGGGTGTTTGTCTTTCGGTTAGGGTGCTTTCTCCTCATTGCCTTGAAGTTGGGTCACAAATTAAGCAAAGGAAGCGAATTTCGTGTAAGTATAGTAAGATCTCCGACAGAGCTGGACTATGGGTGAGTAAGAGATCCAGATCCCAAGCCACGTTTCCAGAGTTCTGCTCAATTTGTGACTCCTCTTCAAGGCAAGCTTAGAGCTTTGAATATACATACTAATCTGGTTCTCTCATTGCAGATGGTACAAGTTCATTGAGGGCACCACTCGCAAGCAGGCTGTGGTGTTGAATGATCGCGTTAAGCAAGTGTCTGGTACACTCATCATCAAGGACGCAGTTGTCGAGGATTCTGGAAAGTATCTGTGTGTGGTTAACAACTCTGTGGGTGGCGAAAGCGTGGAGACTGTACTAACTGTCACTGCCCCATTGTCGGCCAAGATTGATCCTCCCACACAGACCATTGACTTTGGACGTCCTGCTGTATTCACTTGCCAATATACTGGCAATCCCATCAAGACTGTGAGCTGGATGAAAGACGGCAAGGCCATAGGACACAGTGAGCCAGTGCTGCGGATCGAATCGGTTAAGAAAGAGGACAAGGGAATGTATCAATGTTTTGTGCGTAACGATCAGGAATCCGCAGAGGCCAGTGCTGAGCTTAAGCTAGGCGGACGTTTCGATCCTCCCGTGATACGTCAGGCATTCCAAGAAGAAACCATGGAACCCGGTCCAAGTGTCTTTCTCAAGTGTGTGGCTGGTGGTAATCCCACGCCCGAAATCTCCTGGGAACTGGATGGCAAAAAGATTGCCAACAACGATCGCTTCCAAGTGGGCCAATACGTGACTGTCAACGGCGATGTTGTCTCCTATCTGAACATAACCTCAGTGCATGCCAACGATGGAGGTCTCTACAAGTGCATAGCCAAGAGCAAGGTGGGCGTGGCTGAGCACTCGGCCAAGCTGAATGTGTACGGACTGCCCTACATACGTCAGATGGAGAAGAAGGCCATTGTTGCCGGAGAGACGCTAATAGTGACCTGCCCCGTTGCAGGCTATCCAATCGATTCCATTGTCTGGGAGCGTGGTAAGTGGCGTATATTGAATGTACTGAGATCAATCCTAATCACATTCAACTATTTCCGTAGATAACCGCGCCCTGCCCATCAATCGCAAGCAGAAGGTCTTCCCCAATGGCACACTTATCATTGAGAACGTGGAACGGAACTCGGATCAGGCGACCTACACGTGTGTGGCGAAGAATCAGGAGGGTTACTCGGCGCGTGGTTCACTGGAGGTGCAAGTCATGGGTAAGTTGATCAGTTCATCTAATGCACTCGCTCTCCTTGGGGAGTCGTGTGCCTGTTTACACCTGGGCGGGTAACTTTACAGCTGCAACGATGGTCGATCTCTCCTCTAATATGTTCGCTCGATCGCAGTGCCGCCACAGATAGTGCCTTTCTTCTTTGGCGAGGAGACCATCAACATGAACGAGATGGTCTCTGCCACATGCACCATCAACAAGGGCGACACTCCGCTCGAGGTCTACTGGACCACAGCGCCGGAACCGAGGCTGGGCGGGGCGCGTCTCATGTCCAATGATGGCATTCTGATAACCAAGACCACCCAGCGTATCAGCATGCTGAGCATTGAGTCTGTCCATGCACGCCACAGGGCCAACTACACCTGTGTGGCACGCAATGGGGCAGGCATTGTCTACCACACGGCGGAGCTCCGTGTCAACGGTATAGAACCCACACTCAGTAGAAACGAACCTTCTCAGATCCGCTTGGTAGTTGTCCATTGGTTTGGTTTGTGTAGTCTAATGTTATGTTTTGTTTAACTCCCTAAACCGATCCAAGTACTGCCCCAGATAGTGCCATTCGACTTTGGCGAGGAGAGCGTCAATGAGTTGGACATGGTCTCCGCTTCCTGCACAGTTAACAAGGGGGATCTGCCCATTGATGTGGCCTGGACCAAGAACGGCGGACGTGTCTATACCAACGATGGCATTGTGGTCACCAAGACCAGCACGCGTATGAGTGTGTTGAGCATTGAATCCGTGCGAGCACGCCATGCCGGCAACTACTCCTGCGTGGCCACCAATAATGCCGGGGAGAGCAAACATTGGGCCATACTACTAGTCAATGGTTAAGGGATTTCTCAATCACTTTGCTGTGTTTCATTTTCGTTTTTGCTTTTGTTTTCCCCCCTTCCCCTATCACTCGCCCAGTTCTGCCTCAAATTGTGCCCTTTGACTTTGGCGAGGAGAGCATCAATGAGCTGGATATGGTCTCAGTCTCGTGCACCGTCAACAAGGGCGACCTGCCCGTGGACATCTATTGGACCAAGAACGGTGGACGTATCTACACGAATGATGGCCTTCTCGTGAATCGTAATAGCCAGCGATTGAGTGTGTTGAGCATCGAATCCGTGAGAGCTCGTCATGCCGGCAACTACTCCTGTGTGGCCACCAATAACGCCGGGGCCACTAGGCAATTCGCCCTGCTGGCTGTGAATGGTTAATCTTCCGTTTAATTCGCTTAGCTAATCAGTGTTATTTTCTTTGGTTTTACTCGATCATTCTATTCCCAAACACCTCATAGTCCTGCCCCAAGTAATGTCCTTTGATTTTGGCGCGGAGAGCATCAACGAACTGGACATGGTCTCCGCCTACTGCACCGTGAATAAGGGCGATCTGCCACTCGACATTGCCTGGACGAAGAACGGTGGGCGGGTCTTCACCAACGATGGTGTGGTGGTCACCCGTAATAGCCAACGCATCAGCGTGTTGAGCATTGAATCCGTAAGAGCTCGTCATGCCGGCAACTACTCCTGCGTGGCCACCAACAATGCTGGAGAGACCCGACAATCTGCCCTGTTGGCAGTGAATGGTTTACGATACTTTCTTTACTCGGCTGTAGATTTTGCGTTATTTATGTTCTGTTCAGTTTTGATACCCGAACCCACTCCGAATTCTGTTCATTGTCAGTTCCGCCCTCCATTGCGCCCTTCTCGTTCGGCGATGATCCTGTGAATACGGGCGAAAATGCCGGAGTGCAGTGCATGGTGCAGAAGGGAGACGTTCCCATCACCATCAAGTGGACACTCAATTCGCGACCCATAATCAATGGCGAAGAGGGCATCACTATACTGAAGCTGTCGCCCAAGACTAGCGTACTGAACATAGCCGCCGTAGAGCAATACCATCGGGGTACATTCAAATGTATAGCCGAGAACATGGCAGGATCTAGTTTCACTACCTCCGAGTTGAAAGTCAACGGTACCTCTCGAGCACCTCTCTCTCCTTTGTTTTGCCATACTCGCTTAGTTTATTATTTTAATTTCTTAATTTTATTATTTAAACACAATCCAAACAGTACCACCCTATATGCTGCCCTTTAGTTTTGGCAGCGAGGTCCTCAATATGGGGGATGTACTCAGCATTACTTGCGTTGTCCTCAAGGGAGATTTACCGCTGGACATACATTGGACCCTAAATGATGATACCATTGAGACCGGACTGGAGGGTTTCACTGTACTTCAACTGAACAGCCGCACCAGCTACCTCAGCGTGGATGCCCTGGAGGCCAGACACCGCGGTGTCTATAGCTGCATATCCCGCAATCAGGCGGGCGAAGCCAAGTTTGCAGCTGAATTGCAAGTGAATGGTTCGTCGATAGGTTCTCCTACTTCTTGTCGGTGTCGCGTTTTCTCCTCTATTAACACTTTAGTGGTTTATTCGGTGTATTCGAAATAGTGATAGGATCTGTGATTCAAATTTCAGTTCCCCCTCTGATTAGTCCATTTTCCTTTGGCGATGAGCCGCTGAATCGCGGCGAGGTAGCAAGTGTTACCTGTGTGGTGCCCAAGGGGGATCTACCCTTGGATATCTATTGGACCATTAACTCGGCATTAATAGTCAACGATGAGCTGGGCTTTACCATAGTGCGGCTGAACAAGCGCACCAGCTCCTTAAATGTGGACTCCTTGGAGGCTGTCCATCGAGGCAATTACAAATGCATAGCCAACAATTCGGCCGGCTATGCTGAGCATGTCGCCATGCTAGAAGTGAATGGTTCGTCTATGCCCAGGACTTTTGTAGATGTAGCGCTTAGCTTATTTGATTGATTGATTTATTTCATTTAATTTATTGTCCCCTCCCCCCTCTAAGTGCCCCCACAAATACAACCCTTCGACTTTGGCATTGAACCCCTGAACACTGGCGAAATCGCGGGTGTATTCTGTATGGTGCCCAAGGGTGATTTGCCCATGGAAATACGCTGGACCCTGAATTCAGCGCCTGTTATAACGGGCGAGCATGGTTTCTCCTTGTCAAGGATGAATCCACGAACCAGTTCGCTTAATATTGACTCTTTGGAGGCACGTCATCGTGGAGTGTACAAATGTATTGCCTCCAACAAGGCGGGGATTGTTGAATACAGCGCTGAGTTACATGTGAATGGTTTGTGCTGCCTGTGGATGACTCTCTTAGAACTTTAACTATACTTAGTTGTTGCTTTTATTTGTGTTCCTTTTTTTAACCCCACTTAACAACCCCCTCAAGTGCCTCCCCAAGTGCTGCCCTTTGGTTTCGGTGAGGCTGCGGCCGATGTGGGTGACATCGCCAGTGCCAATTGTGTGGTGCCCAAGGGGGATTTGCCACTGGAGATACGATGGTCTCTGAACTCCGCACCCATCGTAAACACTGAGAATGGCTTTAGTGTGGTTCGCTTGAATAAGCGTACAAGTTTGCTGAATATCGATTCCTTGAATGCATTTCATCGTGGTATATACAAATGCATTGCGGAAAACGGAGCTGGAGTCAGTGAATATGTTGCTGAACTGCAAGTGAACGGTTGGTTTGAGCTAGACAAGTAATATAGTACTCTCTCTACTAAACATAAGTAGTAGCACTAAGCAATATCTGTTGTCATTGCTGTTTAATGTTGGAGCACTGTGCACTGTGAACAAATGTGTAATGTTATTGTCAGCTGAATTGAAGTAGAGGTTACGGAATCCTGATGAACCCGGTAGTACTCAAGCTCTCTTATCTCTAATAATAAGTAGTCGAGTGTGCTGCTTAGTTGTTTCGCTGAGCTCAGTTCAAGAAGTTTTGAAACGATTATAGGATTATTCCAAGAGTGGTCATTGAAGTAGAGTGCTGAATGTTTATAAAACCCTCAAATCCAAGTCCACGCCAAGTTACTTTAGCTTTTAGTTTTCCCTATGACCTTACTCAGTACCTCCTCAAGTCATGCCCTTTGGGTTTGGCGAGGAACCCTCGAACTACGGCGACAGCACGGCCGTCCAGTGCATGGTATTTAAGGGGGACACACCACTGCAGCTACACTGGACCCTCAATGGACAGCCCATAACGAATGAGAATGTGGGCATACGGATCATTAAAATGTCGCCGAAGCTGAGCTCTTTGAGCATTGACTCCATCAATGGTCATCACCGTGGACTCTTTAAGTGCATTGCTAGCAATGCGGCGGGCAGTGCCGAACAAGTCGCCGAATTGGTCGTCAATGGTTAAGCGTTTAATTATTCACTTGGATTGATTTTGTTTTGGTTTATTACTTTCCTTTGAATCCCAACTAGTACCCCCACAAATAAGACCCTTTGACTTTGGCGAGGAGGCATCTAACTCTGGCGAGACCGCAGGCATACAGTGCACGATTATCAAGGGTGATCTGCCCATAAACATTAGCTGGACCCTGAACAATCACACACTGACGAGTGGTGACTGGGATGTGGTCATTGGACGCATGTCCAGCAAATCGAGCACTCTTAATATTGACTATATATCGGCGGAGCATCGGGGCATATATACCTGCCGGGCTCGCAATGAAGCGGGGGAGAGTAGCTACAGTGCCGAACTGAAAGTGAATGGTGTGAATTGATTTCATATATAACATTTCTCATATTGTTATTATTTATTTGGTTCTTCTGTTGTTCCCCTTCCCTGACCTGTAATCCTGCTAGTGCTGCCGAGCATCTATCCCTTTAGCTTTGACGCGGAGGCCAATGAAGGCGACAGCGTGCAGTTGACCTGCCATGTGGCGAAGGGAGATTTGCCCTTACGCATACGCTGGACCCACAACGATCTGCCGCTGTTTCCCCACCTGGGGGTGATGGCCAGTAAAATAGGGGAACGGGTCAGCCTGCTGACCGTGGAAACCGTCAAGGCGGTCCACTCGGGCAACTACAGCTGTGTGGCCAGCAATAATGCGGGCAACATCAGCTACACGGCGGAGTTGCTTGTCAATGGTTTGCCATGCATTTCCATAGTACATTTATAGTTGGTTAACAGTTTTTATATTATTTGGATTCCCGCATTACACTCCACCACATTCACACCTCATTCGATTCGTAGTACTGCCACAGATAGTGCCATTCGCCTATGACGATGTCATCAACACGGGCGACTCCATTGACTTATTCTGTCAAATCCAAAAGGGAGATCGACCCATTCGCGTACACTGGAGCTTCGAGCGCAGGGCTAGCGACATTGATGTCAATCCTGACGAGTTACAGCCCCAAATGCGCACGAATCGCATCAGCGCCAAGACTAGCATGTTGTCCATACCAAGCGCTAGTCCAGCCCATACGGGCACCTACACCTGCATAGCCAGCAACCAGGCGGGCACGACTAGCTACGGCGTCAATCTGACAGTCAATGGTATACGATAGAGCTACCAGATAAATGTAGTTTAGATTTTAACCAAGAAGCTGGGGTTGTGGTTAATATTAATCTCTTTGCAAGTCTGGTTTTGATACTAATACAGCTAATGCGTATCCTTTGTTGATGGTAAACACTTAACAGAATCTGTGACCATTTGACTACTCCATCCGGTACATGACTAGTCTATAAGCTCCACTCAATCAACTCTATTCTTTTCTCTTATCTCCTCTGCTAACAATGACTGCTCCTTTGCCTTCTCTGTTCAAGTCTCACCCAAGATCGCACCGTTCGACTTTGGTGAGGAGCCGCTGAATTACGGCGAACCTGCCTCCGTGCAGTGCACCATTCTGGGCGGAGATTTGCCCATTAATGTCACCTGGCTGCTGAATAATGCCACCATCGATACCTTCCATGACATATCGTACTCTCGCATTGGCAAACGCATCAACGTGCTGTCGATTGAGTCGGTAGCCGCTCACCATGCTGGTTTCTATTCGTGTCATGCTGAGAACCGAGCGGGTTTAACAGCCCATTCGGCTCGTCTGATTGTCAATGGTTTGTCAACTGACTAAGTGTTAATAACAATTATAGCAATTACTTTGTTTTATTTGAGTTCAATTATAGTTTAACTTTTACTTTATGCAACTCCCACCACACCCCTTCAGTTCCTCCCAAGATCACACCCTTTTCGTTCGGTGCGGAACCAATGAATTTCGGTGAACCTGTCTCGGTGCACTGCACCATATCGGGCGGTGATTTGCCCGTCTCAGTCATCTGGACATTGAATCGGCATCCCATATTGCCGGAACTGGAAATCTTTACCGAGAAGCGTGGTCAGCGAATACACAATCTAATGATCGATGCCATCGAGGCAAAGCATGCTGGCAACTATACCTGCATTGCCAGCAATTCAGCGGGTCGGGCTGAGCATTCAGCCGAGCTCATTGTAAACGGTGCGTGATTACAGAGGCTGGACCTATCCATAACCCATGTAGTATTTAGTTCTATTCTTTTCACTACTCGTTTAATCTCTACTCCGCTTCGGTCAACCGAAGATATCTTGACTTATACAGACAGACTATAGAATGTGTTGTGCTGCTGGAATGTGTGAGCTTTCTTTTTTATGATACAGCAGAAGGTTTTCTCCTTATTGAACTCTATTTAAATGGTCGAAATAATCTCCTCATAGCTCTGCCCCGTATCAGCGCCTTTAGTTTCGGTGAGGAGTCCATGAGTTATGGTGAATTTGTGAATGTTCAGTGCACCATATCGGGTGGTGATTTGCCCGTGAACATAACCTGGACGCTGAATGATAAACCCTTTGAAGATTATCTTGAAATACTGACGACGAAGCGTGGCAAACGCATTAATGAGCTGACCATCGAAGCTGTCTCGGCTAAACATGTCGGAAACTATTCCTGCATAGCCGAGAATCGAGCGGGTCGAGTTAATCATACGGCGGAATTGAAAGTGAATGGTTAATACACCGACTTTTTTATACACGTATTAGTATTATTCTTTTTTATTTGTACTGTATTCGTTTCATTCCAATTTACCTTTATCCTAACTCAATCTGCAAGTGGCACCCAAAATTGCGCCATTTGACTTTGGGGAGGAACCTTCGAATTCGGGCGAATCGGCGAGCGTACAATGTTTGGTCATTTCGGGGGATTTTCCCGTCAGTTTCGCCTGGCTCTTTAACGGACGCGAGATCAATGAGAACGTATACGACGTGTCCATGGTGAAGTTGGGCAAAAAGATCAGCGCCCTGTCCATTGACATTGTGCGAGATCATCATGCGGGAAACTACACCTGCGTGGCCGTTAATCGCGCCACATCGGTTAACTACACCGCCGAGCTGGTGGTGAATGGTACACAGAATCAGTTGATTGCTTTTTAATTGTGTTTTCTGATTTATTCTCATTTTGTTGCCTCTACACCTGTCTCCCATCCCCATCCAAGTGCCTCCTAAAATTGCACATTTCGATTTTGGTGATCATGCCGTGAACTTTGAGGAATCGGTTTCGGTCAACTGTCTCATTTATCTGGGCGACTTGCCCATGGACATCACCTGGCTCTTCAATGGTGCACACGTTGGGGCCTACACGGGCGTGTCCATTGTCAAGGGTGGCAAGAAGGCGAGCATCTTGACCATTGACTCGGTGCATGCCGGACACGCGGGCAACTACACCTGCAAGGCGCGAAACGATGCAGATTCTGCGGAATATACAGCCGAGTTGATTGTGAATGGTACTCGTCTGCGAGTGAACTAACTAATTTGACTTCATGATTTGTCATTATACTTATGATTTACACAGTCCGATATCCCGATACCTACGGTACTCTCCCACAGCTCCGCCCAAGATAGCACCCTTTGATTTCGGTCAATCACCAGCCAACTTTGAGGACTCGGTCTCTGTGAATTGTTTAGTCACCTCGGGTGATCTGCCCATTGAAATCGAGTGGCTGTTCGAGGGACAACCTGTGAACTATGCCTCGGGCATTGCGGTGCTACGTGGCGGCAAAAGAACCAGCCTCCTCACCATTGATTCTGTGCACGCCGGACACGCGGGCAACTATAGCTGCTCGGCGAAGAATAAGGCAGCGAGTAGCGAGTACTCCGCTGCACTGATAGTAAATGGTTGGACAATTGATACAACTATAACATGGATATATTTTCTCTTTTACTTTAAAGTGTTTAATTTCCCCCCTTTGTTATCCCTTAGTACCACCTAAAATAACACCCTTCAGTTTTGGCGATGAGCCTGCAAACGTCGAGGACTCTGTCTCGGTGACTTGTCTCATATCCAGCGGAGATTTACCCATCGATATCGAGTGGTTGTTCAATTCTTACGGCATCAGTGCCTACTCGGGCATAATGGTCGTGAAGGGTGGCAAGAGGAACAGTGTGCTGAGCATCGACAATGTGCATGCCAGCCATGTGGGCAATTACACCTGTCATGCCAGGAATCAGGCAGCCGCTGTCAATTATACCACCGAACTGATTGTGAATGGTACCCGTGTTTGCGTTTAGTATTAAGCTAGTTAAACCTATTGTTAGTAGCTGTTTTATTTGTACTCTCTTATTTGTTGCACACAAGCCCCACCCAAAATAACACCCTTCACATTCGGCGAGGAACCTACAAATGTGGAGGACTCCGTGTCGGTGACCTGCCTCATCTCCAGTGGGGATTTGCCCATAGACATTGAGTGGTTGTTCAATGACTACGGCATCAGCTCGTACTCGGGCATAAGTGTGGTCAAGGGGGGCAAACGGAACAGCATGCTGACCATTGATAATGTCCAGGCGCGTCATGCCGGGCAGTATAGCTGCAGGGCCAAGAACCATGCTGCTGCGGTTAACTACACCACGGAGTTGATTGTCAATGGTACAAGGCATACAAATGGGTTGATAATATACTTTAATGTTTGTTTCTTACTTTAGTTTTGACCTCTACACCTTTTATTTAAAGTACCTCCCAAGATAACCCCCTTTGACTTTGGTGAGGATCCGACTAACGTAGAGGACTCCGTGTCGGTGACCTGCCTCATCTCCAGTGGGGATTTGCCTGTTGATATCGAGTGGTTGTTCAATGACTATGGCATCAGCTCGTACTCGGGCATGACGGTGGTCAAGGGTGGCAAGCGCAGCAGTGTCTTGGGCATAGACAATGTACAGGCACGACACGCTGGCCGGTACAGTTGCCGCGCCAAGAATCATGCTGCTGCCATTAACTACACAGCGGAACTTATTGTGAATGGTAGAGCGAATTGTGACATTGTGAATGTATTCAATGTATTCATGTTTTCTTGAGTTGATTTGAGTTTACGTTTGATCTCGTTTAATCCCACAAGTACCACCCAAAATCACACCATTTAGTTTTGGAGATGAGCCCACAAACGTCGAAGATTCCGTATCGGTCACATGCCTGATCTCTAGCGGAGATTTGCCCATCGACATTGAGTGGTTGTTCAATGACTATGGCATTAGCTCCTACTCCGGCATAACGGTCATGAAGGGCGGCAAACGTACTAGCATGTTGACCATAGATAATGTAAGTGCTCGTCATGCTGGCAAATACAGTTGCCTGGCCAGGAATCATGCAGCTTCGGTGAATCACACAACTGCTCTAATAGTGAATGGTATTCAGCATTATCAAATCGTGTAGTGAATAAGTAGCTTTTCTTTTCCTTTTGTACATTGAGTTGCCCTTCACCCAACACATTTCATACTCTCCTACAGCTCCACCCAAGCTAGCGCCTTTCGATTTCGGGTCATCCCCGGCTAACTTTGAGGACTCCGTTTCGGTCAACTGCCTCGTGTCGTCCGGCGATCTACCTATCGATATCGAGTGGCTGTTCAACGGTCAACCTATTAACTTTGCCTCGGGAATCGCTGTACTCCGTGGGGGCAAAAGAACTAGTGTGCTGACCATAGATTCGGTTCATGCTGGTCACGCCGGCAATTACAGCTGCAAGGCCAAGAACAAGGCTGCCAGCAGTGAATTCTCTGCTGCTTTAGTTGTGAACGGTTCTCTTGATTACATTTAACTTTATAGTATGTACATCTTATGATTTCATTTCATTCTTTGTTGTGCCTCAAGTACCTCCCAAGATCACACCCTTTGACTTTGGCGATGAGCCGGCAAACGTTGAGGATTCAGTTTCGATCATGTGCCAGATATCCACTGGGGATTCCCCAATCGACATTGAATGGTTGTTTAATGATTACGGCATCAGTTCCTACTCGGGGATAAGCGTTATCAAGGGTGGCAAACGGAACAGTATGCTGACCATCGATAGTGTTCAAGCCCGGCACGCGGGCAAGTACAGTTGTAGGGCCAAGAATCATGCAGCTGCCGTTAACTACACCACAGAGCTTATCGTAAATGGTATATGAAACGAGTCGGGAGTAATTGTACAGTTGTGTTTTCTTTTTTACTATATTATTTTGATTTCCCCAAAAATACTCCTAAATAGCTTTGTAGTTTAGTTTCAGTTTAAATGCAAATTTAACTACCATTTTTTTACTGTGTAATTTCCCATTAGTTGCACCTAAAATAGCGCATTTTGATTTCGGCGAAGCGCCGGTTAACTTTGAGGATTCGGTATCGGTAAATTGTCTGGTTAGCTCGGGCGACTTGCCACTCGACATTGAGTGGTTCTTCAATGATTATCCCATCAATCATTACTCTGGCATTTCCACATCCAAAATGGGTAAACGCTTGAGCGTCCTTATGATAGATGCCGTGAATGCCCGTCACGTGGGCAATTACACCTGCAAGGCTAGAAACCTCTGGGCTTCCACGGTGTACACATCTCAGCTCTATGTGAATGGTATTGCAAACTGATGATTGTACAGCACATGATTGTAAATTATATTTTTGTGTTTTGTGTTCTTTCTCCTATGTTACACCAACAAAATTGTAGGTCCCCCCTCCAATCAATACACTATAGTAATGCATGTTTGCTTTCGGCTTCAATAGACACACTGTATGCTATATAATTTGGCCTTAATTAGTGTATTTGTATTAAGTGTTATGTGGGTGTAAATCAAAAGACTTGGACAACAAACTCTTGAGGGGGAGAGTATGGCTGCATTCAGCAGAACAACGGGATAAGTGATTAGTGGTGAAATACTATGGAACTTTACTCGAAATAAAAACTTTCCTTCACATTATTGTTGTCATAACCATGTCATCATAATCAGCTTACTATTTCTGTTTTTGTCAATACCTCAATCTTCGATATACGTCAGAAGCTATGAATCATTATCATAGTTATTATGATCCCTTTTTACTAATCATGATGCATGCATTTTTACATCATGATTACTATCAACAAAATGTCATCACTGGTGAGTTGTTCTGCTGAATGCAGCTTTAATATTCTTTATGATACTTGTTCTACTACATTCAACTCCATCAACAAGTTGTTTTTATTCAGCAGAGGGGATCGTGGACAATACTTACTTAGTCAACACACCTATCTTATCTAATCGCATCCATGAACTCTTTCTTAGTACCCCCTCACATAACACCCTTTGAGTTTGGCAATGAACCAGCCAATTTTGGCGACTCTGTGACCGTGCAGTGCACCATCTCGAAGGGGGATCTGCCCGTGGACATTTACTGGCTGTTCAATGACTATGCCATCAATGAGTACCATGGGGTGACCACCTCTAAAATAGGCAAAAAAGTCAATGTGCTGACCATTGACTCAGTGAATGGCAACAATGCCGGAAACTATACCTGCCGGGCACGCAACTCTGCTCAGACTGTGGAGTACATGGCGGCCCTGGTGGTCAACGGTTGGGCAACTGTTTCACATTTAATTGTAGCTTCATTAATTTATAATTGTGTAGAATTAACTGTTTAATTTCATACTATTTTCTGTTGTTGCATCCCGAAAGTATTACCCCAAATAACGCCCTTCGCCACGAGTGCACAGCTCACACACCTGGGCCAGTACATAACCTATCAGTGCACCCTGACCGAGGGTGATTTGCCCCTCAACATACGCTGGACCTTTAACAAGCAACCGCTCTTCAATGACGAGGATCAAGACATATTGATCACCAAAATGGGCAGACGCAGCAGTGTGCTGACCATTGAGAACGTGGCGGCTCACCATGCCGGAAACTATAGTTGCCATGGGGAGAATGCCGCTGGCAAAGCGTCCTATACCACACAGCTGAGAGTCATAGGTCTCGCTTAGCGCTAGATTACATTAACCTAAGTTGAATCGTACTCGTACTGCTTTTGATTTACCCATATTTTGTGCACTTTCTTTTCGGTTCTCCTCATCCAAAACAATGTTCAGTTCTACCGCGCATCATACCCTTTGCCTTCGAGGAGGGCCCTGCCCAGGTGGGCCAGTACCTAACACTCCACTGTTCTGTGCCCATGGGTGATCTGCCCATGCAAATTGACTGGACACTGAATGGCCAAGCGATCAGTGATCAGCTTACGGCCATTAGTACTGCCCGAGTCGGCAGCCGTGGCAGCGTCCTGACCATTGAGGCAGTCGAGGCGCCTCATGCCGGCAATTATACGTGCCATGCCAAGAACTTGGCTGGACATCAGCGTTTTACAACACTTCTTAACGTTTACGGTTAGATACAGATACACAACGATATACACACACGCACCAACAAATAGTTCACTTACTAAGAGACTGTCATAACTCAGTGTCATTTCAAGGCAGTTAGTAGGACTCTCCTCACGCAATGACTCTTCAAGTTGGAAAGATGAAATTTTCACACAATATAAATCATTTTTCAATAAAGTTATAATGAATACTGAATTATGACACTCTTTCAGTAAGTACGCCGTTATTTAGAGTACATTTTGAGCCTGTAATCTGCGCGCTGTAGTTTTACTACTAACCCTATGTCAAGTCTGCGACTTTTGGCTGCATGTCTGTCACTGTCACTGTCTCTATTTCTACCTCTATTTGACAGCAAGTCTCTCTCTCTCTCTCTCTCTGTATTGCTTTGTAGCTTTGTAACACATTGTGACCCCTCACACACCTCTCTCAAAAGCTTGCATGGCACAAGTAACCACGAGACTGCAATTCTTTAGCTCTATTCAAAAGTACTGTGCTCTGAGAGACTGAAGTTTCTTAAGATATGTTAATCGAATTGTCATTAACTATAGTTTAAGGCAGTGGTTCTCAAATTCATACTATCGGACAGTAAGCACTGTGAAAAAAATAGCCGAATACGAGCGTGCGTATAATCGAAAAATGAACGAAGCGTGGCAGCTGTATGTGTGAGATCATCGACTGTGCGTGTGAAAGAAGCGCCGCTAAGCATAACGCACTTGTGATAGGAATTATGATTTTTTGACACCACTGGTTTAGGGATATATAAATATTATTTAAAGATACAGGTTAGGTTAAAGGCATTTCGATATATCGGGCAATGTCGATTGCTTATCGAATCAGAACCTCAAGAATCAGAAAAGTTATGTGTACAACTTGGGGGCTTTGTGCACTCTATTGGCATTTCAGCTATTCAGCTCCCCTGACAAACGTGCGAATTTTTAGTTTATTTAAATAAAATTATAATTTATTTAATTTATTTTACTTTTAACTCTTTATTTATTTGTGGTAAAAGTACCGCCTAAGCTGGCGCCGTTGCCAGGGAATTCGCCTCTTTATGTGGGCGATTACTATCAACTCACCTGCGCCGTGGTGCACGGAGATGCGCCCTTTAACATAACCTGGTACTACAATGGGGAACCCGCTGAGCATCTGCCAGGTGTCAACATACTGATGCACAGCCACCGCAGCAGCTCATTGAATATCGAGAGTGTGCAGGGCGAACATGCGGGCACCTATCAATGCATGGGTGCCAATAGGGCTGGTCATACGACCGTCGAGGCGAACCTCAGTGTAAAGGGTTTGTCTGAAGCAATACTACTATTTTATACCGGATAGCTTAGGCAGCAATAATGTATATAATGCCCACTGTATATCTCTCACTTTCGCTTTTCCTCTGTCTCTCTGTGTATTCGTCCTCTGGTGTTGGTATTGCATAAAGCACAATTAGTATAGTATGCAGAGAATCAAACGGAAATCTATGTCTATGAAATCTATAGCTAGTTAATGTTTAGGGTTAAACATTATCTATCCAAGTTAAAGCCGTTGTTTTATTTGTATTCAAAAACAAACCTTAAGTATTTCTTCAGGAGATTTCCTAAATTCGATCTATCTAAAACGATCTTTATATCTAGTCAATGTTTAGGGTACGGTACTGCAACCTTATCTATTCAAATTAAAGCCGTTGTTTATTTGTATTCGAAAATAAAACTTAAGTATTTCTTTCGACTCTCCTAAATTCGATCTATCCAAAACGACCTTCTCTGTTAGTGATTTCCGCTTTGATTATCTGCTAATAACCCATACTTGTATTCGTGCACGGCTTTATGTGTGTTGTTCCCTCCCAAACTATATAGAATTACCGCAAATCGAACAGTTCCATTTCAATGCGAGCGGCGTGAATGGTGGTCAAGCGGTGCGTGTCATGTGCATGGTCACCTCGGGAGATCTCCCCATAGACATATACTGGCTGAAAGACGGGCAGCCGCTGCTACGTTCCATATACCATAAGATAGATGAGTATACGCTAATTCTGTCGCTTCGTCAGACAACTATCAGTGATTCGGGCAACTATACATGTGTGGCCAGCAATGCGGCGGGTCTGGCCAGTCGCTGGTCCACGCTGAAAGTGAAGGGTATTTACTCAACTAAATATAGTTTTCTTTGCCATTTGTTTGTACAATATTTAATTTTATGTTGTGTACCATAGTCCAAAATGAATTACAATTGAAAAATTAGAATATCTCACAGAAGAAACAGAAGACTTAGGCAACAAACTTAGCTAAAGCAAGCTCCGAATGGCAGCATAATACTGTAAATACTTTTTATCCTTATTTGAAGACTTTGATATAGCTAATAGATATAAAGTAAACTATGGAAGTAGAACATTTTCTGCATCAGGAATACCTATTCATGGTGGTTAATTAGCACTACTGTCTGATGAATGTGGGAATCAGAAGTTAGATCTAAATGTTTGATTCATACTGAAAGAAACTTTGATTACTTATCATCTGTAATAACTAATCGCAAATCTAGAGCCGCCACTGCTTGCTGCTCTGTCGCTTTCCACGTCCACTTGCGATCTGAACGACTATGTGCAGCTCACCTGCATTGCCAGCCGAGGTGCCACGCCCATTCGCTTTGAATGGCGACTCAATGGGCGGCCGTTGCATGACGATGATGACAATGCGGATGCCACACAGGCGACCGTGGGCGAGCATACGAGCCTGTTGCTGATAAACAAAGCTCAGGCCTATCATACGGGCAACTACAGCTGCCTGGCCAGCAATCATGTGGGCGTGGCCGAGAGGCAGGCCACGCTGGTTGTCAACGGTAAATGGGTGAACTGCAAATTGCGAGAGCACAAAGATTTTGCTAATTTTCCTACAGCTCTATCAAGATTTTCACACGAGATTCGTCCTTTTCGATATTTGCCTAAGAAGACTGTTTAACGAGGTCCCAAGAGGTCTAACTATACAGTTTTATCAGTACTCCATTGTAAATACAACTGTCTCAATGAATTGAACACCTCTTCGCTTGGATGAATAGAATGTTAGCTACGACCTAATCCCCTCTTGCATCCATATGGCAAACACGCTGGGATAATCCTACATTCTTAATCAGCAGCACACTCACATAGACCCACGCACACATACCAGCACACACACACCCACAGCACTCTGTTACTACTACCACTCGGTATATGGTTTTGGAAAGGACTCACAGCTTCATGACTACTTGAGCTTCCAATGCGATATACACACGGACATTGTTTGTTTGGTCTTTTCCTTTTCCTTTACTTCAATTGAGTTTTGTACATTACGATTGAACATCGAACAGGGCTCATACTCCAACACCGAATAAACCGCAAACAACAACAACTACTAGCAATAATACAGCAATTACTACCCCGATACTTGTACTAATCGCTTTCACTGTCTAATCTAAATTACTAAAGTTAACCACTGTCCTTTGAGCTAACTGAATCTGTTCGCTTCCATTAACATTTGTACGCTGAGTGAAACACAAGTCCCTGCTACGGTCCAACAAACTGACCTCCCCCACCCCCATCCCGTCAGTTCCCACATTTAATTACTATCATTTTCATTATAGTCTATCATTTACCTAGTTCTTAAGGCACAAAACAAAGTCTGTTTGAACAATAAATTCATTGTAAAACGTATTAGAACTACAATAAACAGTACTTTGTTTTGCACAAATGCATGTGAATTATTATTAATTTTGTACTAATTATGATTTACTTAAACTCCAGCTATAATTTGTCCTTTATACTTACGTTTATTAATAGTGCTAAACTTTAGTTGTAGCTTGGCTTATTGGTTTCATTAGAGCTGTAAATCAAATGTGGAAATATTTTGACAATGTATAGCAATTACAAAATGCAATAAATCATCTTTGAATCCAAATAATGTATTAAACATAAATATAATAGATATCACTATTAAAATAAGAGTTTTACAAAGCAACTCTAATCAATTTGATTCAACTTTTTAATGATTAAATTAATAAATAAATCATTTAAATTGTGCTTTGTCACTTCTTTATTATTTTGAATAATAATGTATTGTATTAAATACACATAGAACATAAATATCACAATTAAAATAAGAGTTTTACAAGTCAAATCCAATCAAATTCATTTAACTTTTTAATGATTAACACCATAAATAAACCATTTGAATCGAAATTCCAATTTATCACTAATCTATTATTTTAACTTTATAAAATAATATAAAATTGCTCAAAATATTTCCACAGAAAAAACGCAAACTGAAATGGCTACTAAACTCATTGATTACGAAAATGATTAAAAAAAAATCATAAATCTATTCAAATCATTTCAGTTTGTGTATTGATAAAGTCCGTCCATCCGCTTTTCAAAAACATTACTCCATAGTCCGCATGCTTTTTGTTTAATATTAGTGAAACCCTGGCAAAAAACTTACTAATATATTATCATATTTCCCAAAACATCAACAAACACATCAACAACAACAGTACCACCCAGATGGATACTGGAACCCACCGACAAAGCCTTCGCCCAGGGATCTGATGCCAAGGTTGAATGCAAGGCTGATGGCTTCCCCAAACCACAAGTAACCTGGAAGAAAGCTGTTGGTAAGTTAATGTGCACATAATCATTTCAATAAATCATTTATTAACCGCTCTTCACCATCTAAAGGCGACACACCTGGCGAGTACAAGGATTTGAAGAAGAGCGATAACATACGCGTCGAGGAGGGCACTTTGCATATTGATAACATTCAGAAGACAAACGAGGGCTACTATCTATGCGAGGCTATCAATGGCATCGGCTCAGGTCTATCGGCAGTGATCATGGTCAGTGTGCAGGCGCCTCCAGAGTTTACCGAGAAGTTGCGTAATCAGACCGCCCGTCGAGGCGAACCGGCTGTACTCCAATGTGAGGCCAAGGGGGAGAAGCCCATTGGCATTTTATGGAACATGAACAATATGCGTCTGGACCCCAAGAACGACAATCGTTACACGATTCGTGAGGAAATTCTCTCTGCCGGAGTCATGTCTAGTCTGTCCATTAAGCGCACTGAACGCTCCGATTCGGCACTATTCACTTGTGTGGCTACAAATGCCTTTGGCTCCGATGACGCAAGCATCAATATGATAGTCCAGGAGGTGCCTGAGATGCCGTACGCCCTCAAAGTTCTCGACAAATCTGGCCGCTCTGTGCAGCTTAGCTGGGCCCAACCCTACGATGGCAACTCCCCACTGAACCGGTATATCATTGAATTTAAACGATCTCGCGCTTCATGGGATGAGATCGATCGCGTCATGGTGCCAGGCCACACCACAGAAGCCCAAGTGCAAAAGCTAAGCCCTGCCACAACATATAATATACGCATTGTGGCCGAGAATGAAATTGGATCATCACAATCATCGGAAGCCGTGACTATTATTACTGCTGAAGAGGCACCATCTGGCAAACCACAAAACATTAAGGTCGATCCAGTAAACCAGACCACACTGCGTGTCACCTGGAAACCACCAGCACGTTCTGACTGGAATGGCGAGATTCTTGGCTATTATGTTGGCTATAAACTGTCCAATACCAACTCCTCCTACATTTTCGAGACCATTAACTTTATCACCGAGGAGGGCAAGGAACACAATCTGGAACTCAACAATCTGCGTGTCTACACTCAATACTCTGTGGTGATTCAGGCCTTCAACAAGATCGGAGCTGGTCCACTTAGTGATGAGGAGAAACAATTCACTGCCGAGGGAACTCCCAGCCAGCCTCCTAGCGACACTGCCTGCACAACCCTTACCTCGCAAACTATTCGTGTCAGCTGGGTAAGTCCACCCCTCGAGTCGGCCAACGGTGTAATCAAGACCTACAAGGTTGTGTATGCTCCCAGCGATGAGTGGTATGGTAAGTGGAAACCTTTCTCTCTTGTTACTTCAAAATATGCTCATCATTTCATTCTTATGACAGATGAGACCAAGCGCCATTACAAGAAGACTGCCTCGTCCGATACTGTGCTCCATGGCCTGAAGAAATACACCAACTACACCATGCAAGTGCTGGCCACAACCGCAGGAGGTGATGGTGTTCGCAGCGTGCCTATTCACTGCCAAACAGAACCGGATGGTAAGTTCTCAGCGAAATCAAAGTAGAACTCATATTAAAAGTAATTTCTCTCGACAGTTCCTGAGGCTCCCACCGATGTCAAGGCTCTAGTTATGGGTAACGCAGCCATACTCGTATCTTGGCGTCCACCAGCACAGCCCAACGGAATTATTACCCAGTACACTGTCTACTCCAAGGCTGAGGGTGCTGAGACTGAGACGAAAACTCAAAAGGTGCCACACTATCAGATGAGCTTCGAGGCAACTGAACTGGAAAAGAATAAGCCATACGAATTCTGGGTTACTGCCAGCACCACCATTGGCGAGGGTCAGCAGTCCAAGAGTATTGTAGCCATGCCCAGCGACCAAGTGCCTGCCAAAATAGCATCCTTCGATGACACATTCACTGCCACATTCAAGGAAGACGCAAAGATGCCTTGTCTAGCCGTAGGAGCACCTCAGCCCGAGATCACCTGGAAAATCAAGGGTGTTGACTTCAGCGCAAATGATCGCATGCGCCTCTTGCCGGACGGTTCACTATTGATCAAGTCTGTTAACCGCCAGGATGCCGGTGATTACTCCTGCCATGCTGAGAACTCCATAGCCAAAGACTCAATTACCCACAAGCTCATCGTATTGGCACCACCTCAATCACCACATGTAACACTCTCGGCAACCACCACTGATGCCCTGACCGTCCGATTGAAGCCTCATGAAGGAGACACTGCACCACTGCACGGCTATACCCTACACTACAAGCCAGGTTCGTATAGAGAGAATGTTACTAGTATTGAGTGGAATAACTATCTTGCGTTCTTGTAGAATTTGGAGAATGGGAAACAGCTGAAGTGTCTGTGGACTCGCAAAAGCACAACATAGAGAGTCTGCTCTGTGGCTCCCGTTATCAGGTCTATGCTACTGGATTTAACAAGTAAGTACAAGAACTTGTAGAGTTATAGAGTTTCCTAATCCAATATGTATAATTTCTCTTTTATAGCATTGGCGCCGGCGAAGCATCCGATATACTGAATACACGCACCAAGGGCCAGAAGCCCAAGCTGCCAGAGAAACCACGCTTCATTGAGGTATCGTCCAATTCGGTTTCATTGCACTTTAAGGCCTGGAAAGATGGCGGCTGCCCCATGTCCCATTTCGTTGTGGAGAGCAAGAAACGGTATTATCGATAGTCTCCTACTATGCTGATATACTAACTCTAATTAATGCTTACAGTGATCAACTTGAATGGAACCAAATCTCGAACAATGTGAAGCCCGACAATAACTATGTTGTACTCGATCTCGAGCCCGCCACCTGGTACAATCTGCGCATCACTGCCCACAACTCGGCCGGATTCACTGTTGCCGAATACGATTTTGCCACTCTCACCGTTACCGGAGGTATTTATGATCTGTCTTCCAATTCGCACCCACTAAAACCTCACGTTGCTTTTGTACATAGAAAACTACGTTGATATTGTTGCGGGGTCCCCCACAACATTATCCATATACAAATAACAAGCAGGCAAATGTCGTACAAAATATTCCGAGTTGAAAATGCTTTTTATTTCAATATCACCCGAAATCACCAAATTGAAAATGAGCAAAGCTTTTTATTAATTGTTTTTTTTAATTGCACTGTATTTTATTTTGAAATTAGCTGATATTGTTTAGTGTAAAATACTATTATGATTATAGCTTTTGATTTCGAGTAACTGCCATCGGCATTCCTTTTCGAATTTCACTCCAAAAGCTCCCGAAATTACGCTGTGAATGTTTCTGTAAAATGGACCTTAAGAACAGGCTTGCTTATTGCCTAAATGCAATTTGTTTTTGTTTTTGATTTTTTGTTATTAATTATTGTATATGTACACATCCCCAAGTGAAAGGCAAACGCAAATCCCAAACTCTGCAAATAGTTACACTCACACCTCACCTCAGTTACTGCAAATGATTTTATAATTTTTACTGAACTGTGACTAGTAGACCATTGTAGTGCTTAGACAAGTACATTAGTTTTGTTTTTGATTTTTTTTCGGTTTATTCTATTCGGTTTTAACACATTTTACACACCTGTGAAGAGCTAGGCAACAAAGTGCATATGAGTTTGCACTGCCTGTATTAAAAAACTGTGAATATATGTTGTACTCATAACCCTCTGTTGCTGTTCCCTTCCGTGTATTATATAGGACACGCTAGATCCTTGAAAACTCTTGACTAATCAACACTTTATTCAAAGGAATTCGCCTTTCAAGTGAAAAGATCTTTCAACTGGATGCTAAGTTTTCCACAGCTGGATACACACTACTTTAATCACGTTTACATTCGTTTTAGTTAGTTCCTTAGTACAGCTTTTCGTTTTGATTATTGATTTATGATTTTCGATTGTGATTATAGCGAAATGCTCATTAAACCCGCTTGAAATAAAACAAAACCTGTCGAAGAGATACATCTCATTCTGAGAGTCGAGCAGAGCCAAAGCGAAAACACACACATTTCCTGAAGCACAACAACCAAAGATTCATACAATGAAACCATGAAATTAGTGAATGGAAAAGAGAGCTGAGTCAAGGGAAGGGAAAGAAATAAGGAAAGAAAGATGAAATAGATTTCCTTATGCCAATATTCATTATACACATACATTTATTTCGATTTCGATTTCGATTACAGTTTAGTTATGTCATCAAGTTACCAATTGAGTTCCACCTTAGTTAGTTAGTATTTTATTTAAAGTTAAACTCATGAGAAACGACTTATTCTACAACTTATCGTTATCGTTATCGTTGCCGTTACCGTTATCGTATTTTCCTATTCATTCAACACTTGGAATGCTGGTTAATGAATTTTTCCAATCGCTTAGCATAAACTCGAATAGTTTTTAACCATTTACTACTTACATAAATAGCTCTAAGCTCTTACAGATATTAAAAACAAAAACAAATTGCATTTGAACGTTTTACCAATAATTAATATTAATATTAAGAACTTAAGTACATATAGTTAAATAAATAGTTTTCAATTATAAATAGTCGCAACCAAATTGCGTACAGTTGTGCGCATTGTAAAATACTCTTACTTAACTAATTAATACTCTCATTTTCTAAGACACTGAAAAACTGAAAAACTCGATGCGAACTTAACTCGTAATTGTATTTGTGTTTGTGAATGTATTTGTATATGTGTGTGTCTAGGTACAAAAGTCAATGTACGCGAGGAGGAGAAGATCTTACTCTAAACATACATATATACAACATATGTGTTCTAACCGAGTCTCTCTCTACATTTCTCTCTCTTCTCTCTTACCTCTCTCTCTCGGTTTACACTTTGGTTGTTGTTGTCAATTGTCAATGTCAATGTCATTGTTGTTGTTGTTGTTCCAGGCACTATCGCACCCTCGCGTGATTTACCCGAATTAAGCGCCGAGGATACGATCCGCATTATCCTATCGAACCTAAATTTAGTTGTGCCCGTCGTGGCGGCTCTGCTCGTCATAATCATAGCGATAATTGTTATTTGTATTCTGCGTAGCAAAGGCAACCATCACAAAGGTATCTATCTATAAGTATAACCAATTAATTACATGTCTCTTCTCTTTTTCTTTCATTCGGTTCCACTCGCTATCCTCTATCCCTATACATACACACACACACACACAAATTATTATCCGAAATATCATAAATATTTCGGATCTGCCTGATCTGTTATGTTCTTGCATCCGATATCCGATAAACGATAAACGATTTGCATGCTCGATTATGGTTTGTATGTATGTAAAAAGGCACTCTTGCCCCACTCGACGATGGCCTGGGCCATGGCAACCTCCATCCCCGCATCCCACTGCCCGCCTGGATGCCCGAGTGGCTAGACCTGAACTTTATGGTGCCACTGATAGCCACAGTGGTCGTAGTTGCCGTGGGCATCTGTGTGGTGTGTGTGGCCCTCTCCCGGAGACGTGCGGACGATATGCGAGGCGGACAAAAGGATGTCTATTGTAGGTCATCTTGTGCCAAGAATTCTGCACAGGAGCACAAGTGTTTTGCCCTATTTCCACACTACGTATTATTTGAGACAAATTTTATTTCTGTTTTATTGTCAGACACAAATCAAATCCCGTCACTCTACAACAGAAGTATAAGGGTAATGCTTTAACTTTTTACCTTTTGGAATGTCTATTTGTTATTGTATATACTGCATGGCATACTTATGATAAACATAAATGTCTATATCGTTATCGTACACCAACTCAAGAGCACTCCTCACAAAAATATACCAATTGTTGAACACTTTTACAAAAATATACCAACAAAATGCCAATGAATATATCAAATATATGTGTATATACTACATACATACTTATACTTAGCATAACTATAATATAGTACTCATAGAACTGTCATCAGTTTTCCATCGCCATCAAAAATCATTGGAAAATTTTATGTGTAAATTTCAGAACTTAAATGTGTAAAAATTACCCTAGAATTGCCATAATGATATCAAACACAAAGTCTCTTTATCGGCTGTTGGTGAAGCTTGTCATATGCTATTATTTACATACATATTATAATTTGTATTAGAATTATATTAATCAAATTATCCTTTTAAGCTATGGCAACATCAGTCTTCAGCTCGATATATGTATAGAGACTATTATGTTGATCGATACATCATTATGGCATTTTATATAAAAATTACTCGTATGAGCTTTGAGTTTATATTCCCTTATTGTTGTAAATACGTTTTGCTTATACCATGAGCAATAAATACTTCCTATTCTATACTCAAGACAGATCACAGATTTTCCCACTACTACTCACTCTACAACTTTCTATCGATACTTTTTGGTTGTTGTTGAGTTGAAACATTTTCCAATCCCCTTTTGCTTAAAACATAAATATGAAACCAAAACTAAGATGCTTTTTGAAATCGTAAATGCACATTACAATGCTAATGGAATAAAAAGTAAAAGTAAATTAAAGTAAATGTGATTAAATTTGAAAACAAAATTGTTATCATCGCTCATTTCATGCCATTAAATCATGAATCGTTCTATATAGTTAATAACAAGTTGGTATATTTTGAAATCAAACGAAACACAATTTCACATAATTCCATTCCACTTGGAACTTTGTTCGCAGTCGTTGAATTGTATTTTTGAGCTACTAATTAGCACTTTAGCGTCTTGAGATGCCGCACCCAAAAAAACCAAACAGAAAAACCTTTAAATTCCTTTTTGAATCGTAACGTATTGAGAGTGACGGAACAAAGCTGATTGATACGAAAACAGAAGTAAAGTATGCGAGTTGATGTTTGAACAGCATTAAGAACGGAAAAGCATCTTCAGTGTTTCACTATTGAGTCCGCGATATCATATATTAATTCTAGACGATGTAGTTTACAATCAGACAATGGGACCCGGCGCCACCCTGGACAAACGTCGCCCGGATCTGCGCGATGAGCTCGGCTACATTGCTCCACCCAACCGCAAACTGCCCCCCGTGCCCGGCTCGAACTACAACACCTGTGATCGGATTAAGCGAGGTACAGTTATAAGTAAGCATCTAAATTTCCAATGCAACATTTATTAATGCCAGGACACATGCCAGCGAGTACCAATAGGCAATGCCAATTGCCATTTGGGTCCATCACTGTGCATTGGCTGCGGCTTAGTTTGTTTCTTCCATTTTCTTTGCAAACAAAATATCAAAAGAGAGAATACATATGTTTTGCGTTGCTTTAGCATACTCGTAACACAAATCATTAGCAGAGATCAATTGAGATCGTAAGGTCTGAACTCTCCCCATCATATACACGTCATACACCTGCATACATACATACATATGTGTGTACTAGTGCTGCATAACTATCGATAGTCAATCAGTTCTATTTTCATAGCATTTTTGATATGACAAAATTTATATTGCATACTTTTGGGGTGCTACAAGAATTCCAGTTAATATAGACCTATCATAAAATTTAAATTTTATTAGATAGCTGTTTATAAACTCTTAAATGTTAAAATTAATAATACTGAAAATACACTAGTTTATTATGGCCTTTTTTTTTATAAAAAATGGAAATAATTCTAAATGAATATTACAAGTGATATTTGAGGTAGACTCTGCCTAGAACAAAGTACATACATCTTAATACGTAACACGTGTCTCAAATGATCAACTAAATAATGATAAAATATACAATATTATTAAACAATTTCTGTTATACTGCGTCAGTTCTGTAAAGCACAATGTATAAAATTGTTTAAAATTCTACAGTGTAGAAAAATTTGCAACATTTTAATTGACTCTAATGATTCCAATTCATTGCTTAAATATTAAAAGTTTCCCATAAACCTTGTATTCAAATCGAATTTTATTATTATAACAATTATATCAAATTATGCCATCAAATGAAAATCTATCGATAACGATACTATCGGCACTAGTGCATACACTGCAAAGCTTTCTCCGAACGAACGAAATTCTTACTGTTGCTTATTAATGTGGCTTCTTATGATTTGGAATCCCATTCATTGTCCTGAAAATACGATCCATTATTAAATGTTGTAATGAATTTAGATAAATTTAATTACTATGATTTCTCAATATATTATTTTAATAATAATTTTTAATTGAATTTATTTTTTGAACAACTCCCTCAACAATCCAATCCCTCCAACGTATCGGTTGCTGTTGCTTTGGTTGCTTATTGTTTTTGCGTTGACTTCATCCCTGATGTTGTATGATTGGAAATTGGAAATTGAATAAAACACACTCACACACAAACATACATACGTACATATGAACACGAACATATGAACCGGTACAGGCCGCGGTGGTTTGAGATCGAACCACTCCACCTGGGATCCGCGCCGTAATCCAAATCTGTACGAGGAGCTCAAGGCACCGCCAGTACCCATGCATGGCACTGCCAACATCTATGGTGGTCATGCCCATGGTAATGTCGAGTGTCACTACAGACACCCAGGTAGGACAGCTCCCCCTTCCCATTTGGATTTTCTGTTAACCCATTGAGTTTAAGTACCAACTGCAGTCGAACTAAACCTTTTCGTTGAAAGTAATTTAAGTCGAGAACCCCCTAACAAACCCTAACATACCTACCGTATTAGTCTAACCGTGGTCAGAACGTGCCTACGTCATAGTAAGTAATACTACCTGCCGGCCAGGTGGCAGTACTCGTACTAAAACACTAAACCAACTCGCAAAACGCCACAGACAACACGATAGTACATTGAATCTATACTAATCGAAATCTATTGAATCTCTCACAAGGCATGGAAGATGAAATCTGCCCCTATGCAACGTTCCATCTGCTCGGCTTCCGCGAGGAAATGGATCCCACCAAGGCCATGAACTTCCAGACTTTCCCACATCAGAATGGACACACACCCGTACCCGGACATGCCGGCACCATGCTGCCACCTGGCCATCCTGGACACGTGCACTCTCGCTCTGGTTCTCAGTCCATGCCACGTGCCAATCGGTATCAGCGCAAGAACAGCCAGGGTGGTCAGTCCTCCATCTATACACCAGCACCCGAGTACGATGATCCCGCCAACTGCGCGGAGGAGGATCAATATGTAATATATCGAACTCAATTTGTATTGGACCAAACTGACTTCTCCATTCCGTTTTAGCGTCGATACACTCGTGTCAACTCTCAGGGAGGCAGCCTGTACTCTGGCCCTGGACCCGAATACGATGATCCGGCCAACTGCGCACCCGAGGAGGATCAGTATGGCTCTCAGTATGGCGGACCCTATGGACAACCCTACGATCACTATGGCTCCCGTGGATCTATGGGACGTCGTAGCATTGGTAAGCCCGAACAAATCCAATTCCTTTCCATAAATATAATCTGTTTTTTGTCTAACTCAGGGTCTGCACGTAATCCAGGCAATGGTTCGCCTGAACCACCACCACCACCTCCACGTAACCACGACATGAGCAACTCCTCGTTCAATGACTCCAAGGAGAGCAATGAGATCTCAGAGGCCGAATGCGATCGCGACCATGGACCTCGCGGAAACTATGGAGGTAAGCAGCCGATGGCCCTTAGATAGAAGTGATGCAAAATTCTTAGTTTAATTTTCGCCATGTTTGAATTGAAAACTCCTTTTAACAATGCGCAATCTTCTTGATCTCCATTCTCATAATACAAATCTAACAGAAGATTCCAATGATGGTGAGTGATGTGAAATCGAATTGAAGTTCATCTAATGTCATTTCCTCTAGAGAATTGAAGTTCCCTTACCCTCGATCACGATTCACATTCACTCAGTTAATTCGCTTCATTCTGCGTACCTCAATCGCCAGAAATCTCATGAACTTCCCAACATATTCTTATTCTTATTCATGCTCATGCCCCCCGTCATCACCTTTCATGAGTCATATCGAATACATTGCAAATGTTATTCACAACAAATACAATCTTTCATGCTGTGTTTTGCTACACGTTCAAAGTAATGTACTTTTTTTTGATTATGTTAAAAATTATAATTCTTTTTTTTTTTAATTTTAAATTTTGGTATTCGGTAACTAGTTTAAATTCTTGCTGCACATTAAAACACACGTCATTTCATTTCATGAAGCACAACAAACACACATTTAAGTTTTTATGTCTTGTGTCTAATATTATTGCCAGGTCATAGGTCATAGTTTTCATTGAACATTGAATCTCATGTGCCTAGAAAATCGCATGTGACTAGAAAGTTCTTTAATAAATAGTGGTCGGACTTTTTAGTTATATACATATGTGTTAATTCATGGTGTTCCAGAGAAATTGGATACATTTTATAAGTATAATTCAATCATATCTGTAACATAGCTGAAACGTATCCAATTTCTCTGCATTCATTTTGTATATAATCAATAAATTAATATAATTTTTTTTTCATTCATTTTACGCACGTTCTATTGACGAAAATACGTTATGCAATGTTTAAATTGAAATTTCATTTTTGTGTTTTCTTTTCTATTTTCTTTTTATATATTCTATGATATTCTAAACCATTATAAATTTATGTACGTACTTCTTTTGGTCGCTCAATGTTTCTGGGGTTTTGTGCAAATATATACATTTCTAATGCAAAACAAATGATATAATAAAACATAAATAAACAACAAACAGCTGTGAAAAGATCTCCACAACCGAAAGATCAACGCACCACCGAAGAGATGCGTAAATTGATTGAGAGGTAAGAGTTCCCAAGAGTAATTATCGAAATCAAGCGGTAAACTCAAATACCCTTTCGCAAAGGGTATACAAAGTGCACAGAAAGCATTATCAGACCTGGAATCTGCATAGTTGCGCACTCGTTAAAGTAGTTGAAAATAATACCTCAAATAATGCTATAATTCTCAACCAGATCTAACAGTCAAACCTTTTGTATGAGTGTAGCGCCTTGTATAATTTCTGTGCAATTTCTTATAGTATATCGTATAGAGTAACCCGAACTAACTTCTATGTTTATATATTGTATTATTTCTCTTATGTACTGACCTCTAAATCGCAGAAAGTTGTAAGTTCTTTAACCTAATTTAAGTATAGTTACTAATATGCTTTTGCATCTCTAACAGCCAACAGTGCATGCTTGAATAACGGTCTCTAATTTGTATGTTATTATAATTTCTGTTATCTATTCTACTCTTTGATTTGTTTTCGATTTCGTTTCTATTGAAAAGCAAATCACAGTCGTTGAGTGTTTTTGTGAACAGTATCTCTCGAGCATTATGCCAATTGCATCTACTATCTAATTACACACTTTCCGAACTATCGAACTATCGAGTGTGATGTTAACGATAACATTAATTACTGTTAACAGAGAGCTCTGCAGCTTGGCGCTTGGTACCAAATCATGCAATGCTGGGTTGCAAAAACAAGCCTAATATATAATACTGTTCCATATATGTATACATTTTCTTATATATTCATTAATCAATCTCTCACTGATCCCACACAGAAACGAAGCCGGCCCAAAACAACTCCAACTCCAACAAGCAAATGCCGCAGGATTCACAGCCTACGATACTATGGCAGTGTAATTTGTAAGCTGCTGGCGGTGGGCGTGGCACTGAAGCTTAGTTGTGTTTCAAGTCGACGAAGTGCGTGGGAGTTGAATGTCAATCACACACACACACAGACACACATACATAGATACAGTCACACTCGGATTGGGGCAGTCGAGTCAGTCATTTTTGAAAGTAAAAGTATATTATCGAAAGAAATAAGAAAACATCACAGCATTAAACAGCGCATATAGCGGATATATATATATATAAAAATATATACAATTATTAACTATTTCAAGTATTTATAAACAAATATATATACACACACATACACGCAAGCGAATATACTAAAACGAAGAGAATACCAAACAATCGTCGGACTAATGCAAATCATTCTTGCATTTAGTAGAAGTCACATTTCGAACATTTGAACATTTGATTGTATGTGGAGTTGTATTGCATAATTGAAAGTAATTTTAATATTCTATTTTAGTTGTAAGTCAAGCAGAACTACCAAAATATCAAAAGAATGAAGCGATTACGATAATGAGATAATGTCGCACGATCTGCGCCAATTAATACCTATAAGTGCATCAAATTCTTTCGATTTTACTTTGTTTTTTGCCATGAACTGTTTGCATAGCCTAAGTCAGAGTCATATTATAATATGTATTCAAAGATCCTATAACTAATATTATTATTATATTATTTTGCATCAGCTTCGTTGAGTTGTATAATTTGTGCGTTTTGTTGACTTTGCGTTGACTTGTGATCATCATGTTTATTAGCATTACGTGAGTCGATATTACATTATAATTATTTGTATTTTACTATCATTTGTACTATTTATGTCTGTATCTCTTTATAATGCGCTTCCAAATGAATGAAATACTACTGTAGCTAAAGGCAAGATAAGAAATTCTCTGTTCAAGCACAAATAGCATTAGTTCTAATCAGTCAATCGGACACAGTTTTAGTCACACTCTCTAAATTGTATTATACAAACAACCTACAACCTACCCAAGCGCACTTTTTTAGTTCTTAAACTCACAAAGATACACATCAGTTATACGCATTTCAAGCTTTAAGAATTGATCAACCCGATTTCTGTAAAATTTTAATGTATTTATTTAAGGTTTTAATTTATAAGTTTTGCAATCGTTTATGAGTTGTCAAATATATTCATAATTTGCTTTTAAAACACTCTTTTGTTATGCTTTTATTTTATTTATTTGAGGAGGTTTTCTGTTGTACATTCGACTATCTTTTTCAGCTCTTGCTCTAAGAATTCGTGCAGTTACTCACAGAACTCAAAGACTGAACTATGCAAATTAACAAAACGAAACACGAATGCTTACACGTAATTTACAGAGTTTCACAGATCACAACATTTGCTCAACCGTAGAAATAGCAAAGCATTTGAAGTAGCTCACAATTCAGCAGGGGTATTCCCACCAGACAGTTCCGATGAACAGAGACGTCCTTGGCTTTGCATAGTCACTAGTCATCTATAGGAAATGTCTGGAGTCTACTTGGTGGACACAATACAAACCCTTTCTCTTCAAATTTATCTACTTATTTGTTATTGAAAATTATTTCCACATGCTTTACTTTTGTTTGAAACTAAACACTCTATATATACACAATACTCCTACCTAGATATACCGATTTTATACATACATACTTATATGAATGTAGTGTTGTGAAGAAACAAAGAAAACAATATATTGCTAATCCATTATGGGGAACTTTATAAATGTACTACAAATTTTTGATGGTAAACGAACTACAAATATTAAATAGCATTTAGAGAAATGGCATTTAAATGAAATTAATTAATAAATATATACAAAAAACGAAACGAAAGAAAAAGAAAAAGAAACTGCATAAAAAGCCAAGTAATAATAACCAAAAAAAAACTTACAAATTTTCAAGTAATTCAAAATAGTATTCGAAAAGCGTTACAAACTCAACTTTGGATTTCAAAAGGAAACTTACAAAAAGCACTCAGAATATACACTTTTCGGCAAATCAAAATCAAAAAGTTATTAAAAGAAATTAAATTAACGTATAAAAAAAGAAATAGAAATTCTCCAAATTTTGAGGCAAAATATTGACTTGGCACTAGAGATTAAGATAAGATAATATCAAACACATTGAATATGCGAAATGCTTTGAAACGAAGAGAAATATCGTATGTCCGATGTTTTTGATACTATCTAAAGTCAAATTAAAAATAATTAATATACATCAAGCATTTCTCTTCATATTTATCAAGCATATTTGATCGTCTGCTTTTTGTGTTGCTTATAAAAAAAAAAGAAAAATATGAAATTAAAAAAAAGTAAATGAAAAGAAAAAGAAACTAATTAATCATTAAGCATCGCATAAACGAGCCTATTTTATAATTATTTAGCATTAATCGTGCGTAATCATAATATATGAATAATTTTCTACTTAACTTTACTTAACACGCATAAATCAAAATTAAATTTCCTTTCAATTAAAACGGAGGAAACCCAAAGAGAACGATGGATGATCGCCCATACACAAAAGCATTCAACTTCAACGCACATGAGATTCAACATTTTGGATTCCACGGAAACTAAGCTAAAGAGAATTCAAACTCAAATTCAAAATAATAATTAAATTAAAGCAGAAAATTATAAATTTAAATATAAGAATGAAACAGTTTAAAACGCATACTAATCACTAATCGCCCCTTCTTAGCCCAAAAGAAACATTACTCACATTCATACTCATACGATACAAAGAGATTATCAAATATCCAAAATGATTATAAAACTCACGTAACCCCTAGGCGAGGCATTATCGTAAACCTAAACAAATACGAATACGAATACGAATACTTCAAATATGTGTATTAACTAATTAAAAATTACAAAACTTACATATATATGTATTAACTATATATTAATATTGAATGTATTGAATTGACAAGTACCATTTGCATATTAACACACACAACAACACACACACACCCATACACATACAGTCGGTCAGTAAGGATTAACCACACTTGCAATCAATGGGGCGAAACCCGTTGCCCTCACATTACTTTTCTCACCAATACTACAATTTCAATTTCAATACTTATACACATACATACAGCTAAATTTGTCAGTCAGAAAAGAAACACAATCACAACAACAAGACAAAACTAAATAAACGCCAATCTATGTTGGATAAAACAAACATCAGTTAGTCTTTCTTCTTTCAATCCATCAATTGTTATCCACAAAGGAAATTTGCTTTGATCCCTAGGTAATTGTTTTAAGGGAATTTTCAAATAGGAATTTTGACAAAACCCTGCAAGCCATCTATGTGTCAGCTTGTTTGGTTTGTACATTGGCTAAAATTGTATGCGCCGTTCGCTTTTTTCATATCAACCGCACCTCCTAGTAAACTTTAATTGAATTCTGATATGGTAATTAACTAAGATGACTGACTAGCAAAAACTTTAATTATTGACAAATTAAGGCAATATTCTGTTGCATCTTAAGCGGCAGTTATCTTTATATTTTGTGCACGCCATCAGTTGACTGTTAGCTGCAGCTATAAACTGCCAACAATGACCAATAGATGACGCCACAGAGAGCATACACGGATAAATTATTCTATCTGCTAGATGGCGCCAGCTAGCTGATGGGATTGATTTGATGAAACGATTTTTTTAACGTTCAAATTTAGAATTTAGTCAGTGAAACTACTTAACAGAAGAATTAATTTAGGCCCCCTAGGAAGTGGAAGGCGAAATAGTTTCTTAATTTAATTTGGTTTCTGACATTTTAAATTTAAAATTCATTTATTTAAGCGTTTTCTGAAATCTGAATTTTAATAATTTGGTAAATTATATTGACAATTGAGCACCCTTCCACGGTCTTATCACTGATACATACAACTTTACAATATAAGAGCATGGAGCGAGGGTAACCCAAATGATATTCTAATAGAATTATCTCCCACTTTATTTATGCAAACACTAAGGTGGGCTAAAGCAAACAGAATTCCATTCGGACTGGGCTGGGTGGAACGCATTGGGATTGGGTGTGTCCTTCTGCCGCAGTGAGGCGAAAAGTTCAACAGGCTGTTCCACTAAACTAACACAAAGGCGACGAAAGGGAGAGAAACCGCAAAATACCGATAAGAGCTGCAACATAACGTAAAAATCGAAACCACAGACATAAGTCCCCGAGCCAAGTAGCAGAACCACCCACCACCCACCAAGCACCTGCCACTCGGCATAAGGACATGGACAGAGGACAGAGGACAAAGCACACATGGACACGGGAAGCCAACTGACCCGGATAGCAACAGAACGAGTACTAACTTGTAGTAGTATATAAAGAGCCTTTGGAACATAGACCAGGGACAGGCAGACAGACAGACATAGACTGTGACACAGAGAGGGGGGGAATATCGCACACCAGCTAAATAAATAAAGTGTAAAAAACAGAGCAGGTGTACTTGGAAAAATATATGGGTTTAACTTGAAGGAAACTATTCCAAGTTAAATTAATTGTTTAGGTTGGAATAAACTTTTAAATATAGCTTTTTTAATTATTTATTTTAATTCCGTTTATTTCTTTTGGAAATATATATCTTTATTATAATTTTTATTATTTTACTTGAATTCTGTTTATTTGGAAATATTATCCTCGCATTATAAGTAATGAAATATTATTGCTTATATTTAATAGGCAAATAAATTTGAAATATGTACATTTACACAAATTAATTTTCTCTTTAACTACATCACAATATTCTATTGTATTGTATTTCTCACAGTGTATAGTGCCACCAATAGGACTCGGTCACTTGGCAGGCTTCAGAGCTGCCGCTGGCGACGATTGTTGCTATTTTGTTGTCCTAAACAAGCGCGACTAATAGCTGGGGAAGGGTTGTTGCTGCCCCTCCACGTGGCCCAAACTGGAATTGTGTTGACAACAACGAGGCCTGAGCACAGAGCACTGAGCACTGAACACTGTTGTTATTGCTTCAGTCATAGTCCTCATTGTTGTTATTGTTGCTGCTGCTGCTGTTGCTGTCCTGCAGAATGCAAGCTAAACATGCAAGGAATATGCAAAGTCGTCTCAAAACGGTAGCTAAGTGGAAGGAGTGGGTTGAGTTGGGTTGAATTGGGTTGCTTTGGGGTGGTAAGTGCTATAAAAACTATGTCAACATCATTCTGGGCACCTGAACAATTTAACCCAGGCTGGCCATGTCTATTCGTGTCTGTTCTTGGTCCCTTTTCTGTACCTAGTCTGTGCCCTGCCCCATCTGCTGGAGCTCAAGCTAAACGATTTTCTATCATAATGCTTAAATCGTAAATAGATATATGTATATAGCATATTATGTATGAGTATAGCATACAATATCAGCATACAAATCATGATATAGTCTTACGAAGACTTTCCAAATATTGCAGCAAATACTTTGTGGAATTTTGTGTTTGTATTGTCTCTATAAGATACTACTAGTTACTGTAGTAAATGAATCCAGAGTATTTATTATGTATTACATATTTATTTATTTATTTGGCCAACTAAACGTTTGAGTTTATTCAAATATTATGAACTTATATTAAATTAAAGCAACAATTAAATTTAAATTAAAAGATATTGTAAATATAAATTAAAATTTGTGAACAAGAAATAAAAGTGAAAAATCAAATTAGAAAATGGTCCAGTAAAACTCAGAAAAATTCACTCTGACCAAAGTTAATGATTAGATAGGTTAGTTTATATTGATAAACTGACAACTAAGATACAATATTAATATAGTTAATGCAGAAGTTTGAAGAGTCACTGTGAGATGATAGAAGCATTAAAATAGTAAGCTAGGATAGAACATGCAGGTCATATAATAATTATAAATAATTTTAACTAATTTAATTACTTAGTGTAATTAAAATATAATTTAAATCGAAAATTAATTTTATAATTTAATTACATGGTGGTTAGATTTTTAGCAGATTTTAATAATTGAAAGTACAACAAGAGATTTAGTAGTATGTTAGGTGAACGTATTACTTAGTGATTAATGGAATTAGTCGTAAATATTTGTTTTGCATCTTGGCTTTAACTCAATTTTTATTAAAAAAAAAAGATTATTTTTTATTAAACGAACTGCTTAATATCCTAGAATACTAGTTAAATGAAGAATACTCATTATCAATTTCTTCTTTCTTAATTGTGATTCAGTTTATCATAAAGTAAAAAATGTTTATTGCAAAAAAAAATAATTTATTGGCCAAAAGCAATTCGAATAATCGCCAAATCAAATTTAACTGTGCATAGTTATGTCTCTCAGTTCTTTTATTGAGGAATTTTATAATATTTATTATCTTCGATTGTGGGCAAAGTTAAAGCCATTCACGAACAATCGTAAAAGTTATGTTTTAATGTCTTTGGCAAATAAATTAACGCGCATTTTAAAAGGAAAATAAAAACAAATGAAAATAGACACAGACCCAGAAATAGATACAGATACAGATACAGATACAGATACAAATATACTATCGCATAGTATAGAAGCAAACAAAAGTCAGTTAATGCCGATTGTCACTTTTGTGGAGAGACACGAGACTCTAAACTCAACTCCATTTGAAGCTTTTGTTTGGTTTTTGGGTTTTGTTTTCAGTATTTTGCGTTTTTCGTTTTTTTCCGTTTTTTCGTTTTTTATTTGTATTTTATTTACTCGTGCTGCATTTGGGTCTAGGGTAGTTAAAGTTTATCTACACTCATTTGGCGTGTTTGTGTTTTTCTACCCATAAACCTACTTTACGGATCCACACGTTAATAAACTGTTTGCTGCCGTATCGATTTTTTTTTCTTTTTATATATTTTCTCTCACTTTAGCTTTTAGTTTTCCATAAGTGTCACATAACTCATTGAGGGCATAATTTAATATCATTGCTTCAATTAAGTAATACGCGGGAATTGTCAAATATTTTAATAACATATTAACATTGCAGATGAGCACTAAAACTTAACCTTTCGAATGCCCTTTAGGCCGTATAAAACATCGGAAAAGCGCTAAAAAATTTGACAACACAAATCATGGCCTTCAAGCAGTTGTTGTTTGCCTAGAGCTCCGGCCGGGTTTCACTATTTTTAAAACGACAAACAAATTATGAGAATGGAACAGCCACACACACACACTCACACCATTATGTACACCCCCTCCACACACACACACACACACTCAGTGCGCTGACATATATCTATCTATAGATTGCTTAAGTATTTTGTGATTTTTCTTAATCATCATAAATTTGAGTTAGTTTTTCCGAGACATTTGGCAGTTGGCCACCAAGCGACAAGACAGACATAACTTTCCCAACATCAATAAATTAGAAATGTTTAACTCAACGCTTTTTTAGGTGGGCGACACTTGAGTGGGGGGAGAGGGGAAGGGAAGGAGGGGCAGAGAGCCCAAAACTTATTGTCTACGTGTTGTGGTCGCAGCATTTGTGCGTCTCATTGGATTGCCTCTTGCCATAATTCTAGGCATTTAATGGCCGCCTCTTTGCTATGCACAGCTTTTGCCCCTGAGCTCTAAGTGTGAGTGTGAGAATCTGTGTATGTGTGTGAGTACATACACCCAACAACCCACACTCCAAACATGCCTAAAGGGGGATGAAGTCAACGGATGCTGCGCATGTCGCAAATCCCAGCCACCAGGTTGTATTTTTGCCAAGGGATGTTACGCCATTTTGTACCAACTGAATAGCTGTAAATTGGGCTGCAACTGTTGGCCATTTTTAAGGACATTCAGATAGACTTTTTGAATGGAACATACAGACTCTACACTTTTCTATAAATCGAAGTAAATCATGAAAATCTGTCTATATTATTTTCATTCTGTCTGTCTATTTGGATCCTTAAAAAAAATAAGTAAAAAGTAAGTATAAGTTTATGAAATTATTATAAGTAAGTTAAGTATAAGAATAGAAAAATAGTTGATACCACAGAATTCACTGCACTTCTGAGCTTCCATTTAACTCATGCTAATGACAATAACTTCCTTTTCAATATAAAATATAGTTAGAGAATGCCTTTATATAATTGAAGAACAAAATTTGAATTCGAAATCGAATTCAATAGTCTGTCATCAGATTCAAGTGGTGAATATTGCACACCAGCTAAATAAATAAAATGTACTTAGAAGAATATATAGGTTTAACTTGAAGGAAACTATATACTCTAAGTTAAGTTATTTATTTATATTTAAATAAACCTTTACATATATCTTCTTTGTTACCAGAGAAACATTTATTACATTCTACTACTTGAAGCAGCGCAGTGAGTGTAACATTTTCCACAGGTATTTATAACTATTGGTTATAAAGTTTTGGGGTTTAGTAAAAAAGGAGTCAAGGGAAACAAATAAGGGAAACATATCAGGGAGCCATACAGAGCAAAAGGCTCTTGGGGAGTTACAATAAGAAGAGAACTGAAGACTGTTTAAGAACGAGAATGAGCAAACTCAATTAGGCAGAGAGCATAATAGGTCTTTGAGGTCGCAGTGTTATGTGTATCTCTGATAAATAATAATAATAAATAAATAAGGAGTCAAAAGTGGCAACTACAGCTCTCAAACTGCGCTCTCAACTCCTGCAGCCTAACAATATAAATGAATAATTTAATGACTTGATACTGATATGAGTAAGTATCTTGCAGACAATATCACTCGTCATACGAAGAGCACCCTGAGTTCCCCTAGAACTACACACATGCACGCCCACTCACACACATGCCGAATAAGTGAGTGTGCGTGTGTGTGTTGCCAATTAACGTAATTAAATGATGCGTGCACAGTCGCACAGTGCTCGCACTTGACTACTCCCACATGGAGAATGCGGGTGTATCAGGGTGTATCTGACTCCAAACACATCCTTTGCTTAATTAATTTAGAGCATGACAGTTGGCTTGGCTTTCTTTTTCTGCTGCTTCATTTAATGTTTCAATTGGGAGTTGGGCCGAGTTGCAGTTGTCCCTGGCAACAGCGAGAAACCAATCAACAATCGCTTATAATTATAATCATAAGAATAGTAATAGTAATAGTAATAGTAATAATAACAGTAACAGTAAATCTATGAGGACTGGTCGATTGTGTCACAGGATATATGTATGTGGTGTGTGTGGAAGCCGCACAAAGGAGGGCAGAATGCAAATAACTGTGTCATTAAGCAGCCATAACTGTCATCGACTAAACAAAACGGATCCTTGGCCGTCACACTGGCACAAGGCCTGCAGACCTCTGGCTCTGACTGACTCTGGCCGGGGCAACCTGGCGTATACGCAATGCCGCATTATAGTCAACACTCTGATAAATTTCCCAGCGGAGTCGCAGTCTGGGAGTACTATACTATATGTGTGTATGTTTATTTTGTTTGTTCCACTTTTATTCACGTTTTGCACGACCCGAAATTATGCTAATCTTGAGCGTTTTGCTTACGAATTATATGGAGTCCAAATAGTAAATAGTTGGACTGTAGTTGGATTACATTTAATTATGGTTATTTGCCGCTGCCTGTGCCTTTGCCTGTGCTCCGCATGGTCATTAACAGTCTCAAATTGTTATCCCCGACGTTCTCATTGCAGCAGCAAGAGGCACATTTCATAATTTATGTGCCTTCTGCTAATTAAACTAATTACAACAATTTGGCAGCAGCGCTTAAAGGCCAAACTGAGACCCACTGTGAGCTGGCAGGAGATCATTGCTGCTCATGTGGCGAACTCGACTTCCCCTCCACCTCTCCTGCAGTTCGATTGATTCACTCTGCCGAATTGGCTGGAAATCGCAGAGTTCAGAGTTCTATATGGCCCACTTTATGAGCAATCTATCATTACCATTTGGCGCTGTCGCATAAACAGGGTCAACAACTTCAACAAGGCTAAATAACACGAAATGTCGAAACGAGAATTCAGTATACTCTAGCTAAAGGAATAGAGAATGTTAAAGTTTCTCTCTTTGTTTTCGGTATATTATCCGCCGTCTTTACTGCTCGCTGTTCTTGTTTATCTCATTGTAGTGTAGGGTTAGTGGAATCAGTGTGACCATATTACATTAACACCACATTTACACCTTTCTTAGGATAGCCTTATTATAGACTATCTTCAAATACGACCTATTACTTGTATTGACCTTACATAGAACACTGAACTTGATTTTTCAAAATTGAGCTAATTATTTTATTTAATTATGCCCCTGGTTGTGTCACAACCTATCCTATATAAATTGATAGTAACCGATAGTAGCTCAAAAATTTGCGACCTTAGGGAACCCCTAGGGCCCCTAAGATATCATCTCACGAACAAATTAGGTCGCTATGTCTTACCGTTTAAGCTGTGCGCTGTTAATCAGTCAGTCAGTGAGGACAGAGATCTTCATATATGCAGATAATCAAGCTATGCATCTTATGTACTGTTTGTATTGTACTATGCTACTCCTTTCAAAAGTTCTTCAGCTGCTTTGCAAGTGTATCTCTGTAGCTGCATTCGCTTATTGCTCACTTCTTTGGCACGGCCTCGAGTTGGCCCTAAAGTGCCGCAAAATATGCAAAACAAACGAAAAGGAAAAGGAAATAAATTCAAATGCGTCTCAATAGGCTCAGTCCAGGCTCAGCTGAGCCCAGCTCGGCTCGTACTCGTAGTCATAGTCGTAAATGTATGCCAGGTGAAATTAATTACAGGTAATAACGTCATTCCTGTCCGGCTGTGCTTTTTTGCAGGTTCCTGTGTACAGACAGCCACAAAACACCCGGAGGGAGAGATAGAGGCCATTTCTTTTTGGGACTGTAGTTAGCCAAAAGAAAAGAGGAAAACAGAAAACAATTGGAGCTGAATTTGAGTAGGAAACGCGACTGGGCGACAGAATCAAGCTGAAAATTCGAGGAACGGCAAATAGAAATAAATGCGACATACTTTCAGGCGCCCCAGCAAAACAATTGCGTGTATTTCGACGATTAACATGATATGCGGAAATTTCAGTACTGCAACACACACACACATACACACGCACATACAGACAAGAGCCACTCAGCAATAAAACCAACAAATGCAAATACATACTTAAATGTTGAATGTGAAAATCGCAATGCGCACGCGTCGGACAACCCAAAAGAGATCTAATGGTGCGGGTATTCGTAGTGCTATATACATATACATGTAGTACTTTGTGAAGTGTGAGTGTGTGTGGACTGCATGTGTATTTGTGGGTGAGTACTCTGCTCTAACAACAATGGAACTGTTCGCTATTTCTACGGCTGTCCTTTGCCAGAAATATGAACTGGTATTTAAGGTTTGCACGGATGAGTGCGATATCAATTCGACGAGCATACTATACGACACTATACTATATATAGTACCATACTGTGTACTAAGCTATATACTAAACTATAAATTAAATATACTAGAGTATTCTATATACTATGCTATATACTATACTACATACCAAATATACTTAGTATTCTATTTGCTACACACTATCAGTTATCAGCTGTAAGCATTTTCTTCATTATTTTTACGAAAAAATAAAATGAGTTTTAAATTTATTTATTATTGATATTGTAGTAACTTACTAATAGAACAACAAAATAATAATGGCACTGGCTTCTAGGGCCTTCGTCTATTTATAGATGTGGAAACTTTACGTTGATGAATTTTTAATTAATTTATGTAATATAAATTTATATAATATAAAAATTATATAACAAAGATTATATATAATTCATGTCTACTACTCAATAATTCTATAACTATAACTAACGCTCCAACAAAAGCTTATACATATGGAATTACAATTATGCCTCTCATTGTGAACTTACTCGACTGGAGTGCTGTCACTGGTGTTTTCTTTCATTTTTTTGCAATAAAATTATATTACAGGAGTTATTTCTAGCTGTGTGTGAGTGTGTTTGTGTGTGTGCGGGTGTGCTTGTGTGTGTGAAAGGCTTTATTGTAGGGAGTCGAGAGGCTTCGTGCCTGGGCAGGCGACGGCATGTCACTCAGTCGGTGCCAGCTCGTAGGGTCTGCCATGTTGGGCACAGGAACGGACAGTTTAGAGTGTGTTTATGGGTGTGAAAAGCCTGCAAGTTATTATTAGGAATTAAAATTCAAACAAACTTGAAACCAATTGTAAAACAATTACGAAGTGAACCTGAAACTTTAATGAAGTAATAATTGTGCCAAGGCTTTGGTTGAAATGAAAGCAGATAGAAACAATACCTTCAATTAAATCTTCATAATTAGTTTATAACAGAATTATTATCATAATAATCTAGCATACATTTTACAGTATGTTAAATATTTATTGAGTACTCCACACACAATTTTATATATTTTATATCAATATTAAGTTCTTCAAATTGATTTCTGTCGTTTTATAGTTTTATTAACATCTTGATTCTTTTATTATAAATATTATGACAAATTTTAAGCAAATTGCTGCCAAATTATGCCACGAAAATCTTTGAAAATATTCTCTAAATATTTGAAAACAAACAAAAAGCAAAACCCCAAATATAAACTGTGAAAATCCAAGGCGAAATCTGAGGCCGCTTTGCAATGAAAAAATAAACAATGAAAATATATAAAAGAATAGAAAATAAAGCTGCAAATAAAACTAAACACAACGGCAATATATTGTGCTTAAAAGAAAATACCAAAAAATAATCCATACTAATAAATTACAAATAAAACACAAAGAATTTTCCGCGCGCAAAAAATACGACAAAAATCCACAAAGACTAGAATACATTTTCCTAAAGCAAGAAGAACACTCTGAAACACTGTGGAGAGGTCGAGTGAAAACTCTAGAAAATTATATGAAAACTGTATTTGGGACACTTCCAGGTCCTATGTATACTCAGATTCCAGTTTACGAGCAAAGTATATTTTCTGTTTGAGGTGAGTAAAGCTTTTATAAATAAATTAAGCATTTTGTAAAGCAGCGACATTTTTCAGCTTTTATTATAGATTTTATTTATTTTGTATTTTTTAATGAGAATGTGAAGTCGTGGGTGTTGCGCCTCGTTCACGCTCTTCTTATAGCATTTTGTGTGAAATCTGTTATGTTATACTTAATGTATACCCCGTGCCTATAAAATATACAAGAAGGGTATGCTTATGTGTGAGGACTATGGACAGTCGAAATGTTATCGAACAGTTTCAACTGTTACTGTAAATCGGCTTTGTCTGTAACTGATGACCCTAAACTAAATTCCTGAATAGAAAAAGCTAAAAATGAACAAAAGTTTCGTTAAGAAAAGAAACTTTAAACGAGAACCTAATCCATTGATGATAGACTCATCACATCTAACATTAGAGTCTTTATAAGAGCTCAATATAGGGTACATTCTATTCGATTCACTCTCCAATTTAAGGCATTCTGCCGTAGTTAAAAATTTCTTTTTTAAGTGATTTAAGATTTATTATGCTGTCTATAAAATCTTGTGTCTTCAGAGACAAAAAGTGTCAGCAATTAAAATGAATAAAAGCAAGACTAAACTATAATAAAAGAAGCCAAACTACATAACTACTTGTGGTTAGTTTTATACCTATGTATATACACACACTTGTTCAGCCAGGTGAGGGCTGAGAAGGGGGCAGGTGAGTCTGTTTGAGGGCAACACACAACACAACACACAAATTAAATGTCTAATGTCTTAGCCATCAAAGCATTGTGCAATTTTATGAACCACATAAAATTAATTGGCCTGTCCCTGTGTGCCAACAAACCTATAAATGAGCATATGAATGTATGTATGTTTGTATGTCAGGTATTTTATTTTATGAATTTTAACGGAAATTTCACGACAATATTCACTCGTATACGGGTAGCATTTATGGCTGGATGACAAGCTACAAGACATCGTTTTTGAGAAACAGTATACTAATGTCATTAGCTCTATCTAAGCCTCATCTTTCGAGTTAATCAAGCGAATCAAGCAACAGCTGTTGTAATTTCAATCCAAGTCCCCGATCCGATACCCCCAACCCCAACCCACCGACCATTCCACATTCCCCATCAATATCAAGCGAGCCTCAACCGGTTAATCTCGCACCAAAGTCAGGTGTCTTTCAAAGAATGCATGAACAAAATATTTTTACATAAAAAGCAAATCAACTGCTAAATATAATAAAAGCCCAAAAAAAAGAAAAAAACACACCAACAAATACTAATGTCAATAAATTAAGTCAACAAAAGTGACCACGAGAGCGGACCGCAATAAAGACAACTACAATTCCATGGCGTCGGGGCGGGGAGGGGGACGATCGGGGCATTTGGGTGATCTACAAATAAGAACAGGTTTTTCTAACAGTGCCAAGACAATGAAAATTAAACCTCAATTTAGATTCAACAGATCGAATTCAAAGCTGTATACAAATTCGAGTACGAATACCAATACGAATGCGAAATCTATTCGAAATCTTTATCCTTTTGGTATTTGCATGGATTCCTATACAAAGTTGTGGTCGTATGTCATAGAATATCTCTCTAGTTGTCTCTCTGTATCTATTAGCTTGCTCAACTCATTCCAACCAAATTTACATACCTGTATTTCAAGCTGAAGACACCTTCTTCTCCTCGCTTTGATATCATCTGCATTAGTAACGTTGTCTTACTTAATTTATTCTAATTGCTAGGAATCGTATGGATGTTCGCTTTCGAGATATGGTCTATTCCGTGTGTTCAATTGGAGAATGTATGATGAATATGCCAATTTCCAATTATACGATACCTTTGCCTTACCCCAACTGTGGCTGATGCTTCCTTCAATTTGAATTAAATTCATTTTTTTTATTAACAAAATTAAATTACGAATTTTTCTCCTCTTCTCCATTTTTTTCTTATTTCATAATTTAGCGATGACCGACGTCAACTTACTTCCTTTTTTCTCGTTGTTATCGATATATCGATTAACTCTATACTAATACCGATATGGACTTATATACTATAAATGGCTTTCCAACTTACAGTCTCTTCAGAAAAGTATAAGTAAACGCTGCAATAAAATGAGATACAATTAGAAAATTTCAGTCTTGGGCGTTTCATATTTAAAAGTATTCAAATTTTAGAAATATATACTCCAATTCACTATAAGGTATCTTGCAGTCACCCGCTGTGGAGCAATTGATTTTGAATTCCCAAAATCGAAATTTATGCCTTCTTCTTGTAGTCAATTAGTTAAAAGATGCAAATCAAATCTTTGAAATTCCGTTACGTTCGGTTATCGATTAAGCTGATCACGCCAGACAGCAGAAGATACAGGTATAAAAATGGAACTGAACTCGATTGAATCTGGGCTATAAGCCAATGGCAAATAAAACAAATGACACCACGGGCTTGCCGGCAACTAATCAAGTCTCCCTCCTCCCATGCCATACCATACATGCCGGATCAATGTAGAGTACAATTTATAGAGATATTCGAGAGCATATTTCCCAAATTTATGGCCTGCATGAGGCACGTGCTATAGCATTTGCGAGTTGTCCAATATTAATTGCCGTGCGGAAAGGAGTTTAGAGTCGCAGTCACAGTTATAGAGGGCTTTAAAATCCGAGTAGTGGGACCATGTGAGTAAATTATTATGACTTTCACGCCTCAGGCTGGGCTTACAACGTCACACAAGGAAAAACAGACATGATTAATAGTCATCATGGGATACGAGTGTGGTTCTATTGTGTGAGTATCTCGTGGATACGCTTGCGTTACAGCCAGATACTATGGCTGTCTTATGTTTGTTGTTATTATTAAGTATTATTGAATGGCTTGAGACAAGTTAGCCCAAAGCAGAAGCCAATGAACCGCAGACGCTGCCAACGGCTGCTTGGTTGACAGCTGCAGATACAGATACTTTTGTCTGTATCTATAACTGTCGATTGTTGTTTGCCTGTGTGTGTGTATCTGTGCGTATTGCCTATGCTTATTATGACAGCACTCAATTGCTAATGTGACGCCTGAAAGTCGAGCAGTTGCTCTGCCGTTGCCGTTGCCGTTGCCGTTGCCCTTGCCTCGCTCAGTATCCAAGTATCTACTGTATGCTTCTGGTACTCGTGTATCTATGCCAGTGAGTTATGCCGGCCATTGTGAAAGTGAAATCCCACAAGTGCTCACATTTTGCTGCCCTCAGTCAAAGTTAATATGAGTTACACATAATTAAGTTAGCCAAGTGTCATAAACAAGATACATTTGTATCTCAACAAATTTGGAAAGTTTGCTCTGCCATCATAAATCACATATACTATATAGTATAGTAAATCTCGCATTAAAACGGTTAGCATGCATCATTAAGCACACACACACACACAAGTTGAGTAAGAGGGCTTCTATTGACACATCATCATCATAGTTCGACAATTGTGGCAACTGAACTTAATCAATTTAACAACAATTAGCACAACATTTCTATTGCCCATCAAATGCGACTTTCCTTCATTAAAGAGCGTTTGGAGACCTCAATCGTAAGCCGAAGCAAATTCCAAAGTAACCGAAACTAATTCAAATAGTTATAGAGTATTTCCAAGAAGCCTTTGTACCGCCCCACGCTCCACTCCCCATCTCCCACTCCACAGTCAACTCTCTCCCCACTGCACCAGTTATGCATACCCAATTGTAGCAGCTGGATTTCTGGTTCATTTAGTGCACTTTAGTGCACAATTTGATCAGTTTTTATGGTTCTGCAATTGCATTGAACTGCATTTTAATTGTGTTCAAATATAACTAGGCAAGTCCACCTAATAAAGCAGACTATAAAACCGCTCTTGGACCCATGTGCTAGGCGAGAGACAGTCGATTAAATATTCCACTCATTTACCATAAACACAATGGAACAATCGTATAATAGCGAAAGGTAAGATACTCCCCTCCCTCTTCCCTCTGTGTAATGCCTTCCTTTCTTTATGGAAAACTTGTAGATTTGTATTCAACAACTGACCAAGTGGCTCTGCATACGCAATTTATATCACGAGGTGAGGCACATGGAAATTATTTGTCACTTCTTTGTCGATGGGGGGACGTTGGCTTTTATACTCAGACTAACCGAAAAGCTGAGTACCCTGCAAAGCCCAATGAAACCTCGAGACTCTGACTTATAGGACTCTTAATCTAACTAGAATTTTCTTAATATATACTGTAGATATAAGACTAATTATATTGGAAAAAAGATACTTTAATAGAAGTAATTATCTGACCAGCTGATATGCCCAATTCTGATGCGTAGGGTGTCGTAGGTGTACTCCTAGATACATATGTATGAATGTGTATGGTGGACTTACAATGAATTCTGTTTCAAGTTTTGAAATGAATTTTAAAATACTGGGCCGTGGCATACACACTAAATAATTTATATGCCACAGACCGATGTATATAGGAGTCTAGGTACAAGTTGGCTTAATGTATACGTAAGAGTGGTATATAATAGATTAGGAGGAGAGCCAATATCAGGTCGTATCGTATTTAGTTAGAATGCAATTTAAATCAGTTCAACTCAAAGAGTGTCACAAGATCAGAGTCTATGGATTCAGTGTCTAGTGTTGTTGTTGTTTCTGCGGAATAACATTACTATATGTTGTCTGTCTGTTTTATGGGCTGTTTCCGTTTGTTTCTCTTGTTGTTGTCGTTTTTTATTTGTGCCCTAAAATACTTATACAACAAAATACATACTAAAAGAAAGCATTTTTGTGCATTTGCCAACTGAGAGAAGGAAACTGAAATCTGTGGAAATACGTTGAAAACCGAGTCACATTTCAAAATTGACACTTCAAACGCAACGCTGCCAAGTCTTTTTTCTTCGCTTCTTTTTCTCGAGATATCCGAAGAACTAACTAAGTAGAGAGGGGGCCGGGGGGTTGGGGGAGAATTTAAAATGCAAACTATGCACAACCTTAACGAACCGAAAACCCAAGCGAACTAAACCGAACCAATCCGAAATCGTATAATTTTAATTTTAGCCTTTTTGTCGAGCAATCCGCATCCACATCCACATCCACATCGAGAAAGACCCAAACAATTAACAGCAGATAAGCGGAAAAGTCATCTGAAGTTATCCTATTGTTGATTGCAGTTGTTGTCGAACCACTTAAATATTTTAGTTTTGAGAAAAATCAAAGCACAGACTGCCAACAGTCGTCCAACAGTCCCCCAGTCACCCAGTCACTCAGTCCGCCAGTCTCTCAGTCAGCCAGTCATCCAGTTCAATGACCAACCGGGCCCGGGTCGCTTTCAGCTTTCATCAATGGTCGCGCTACATTGGTCATAAGACGACGACGACGGCGCCGCTCTACTAGATATCAGTTGGAAGCACAGATACAGATACATTCACATGCACAGATTGAGCTACATGCATATGCATAGGTATTACTTGAATGTATTTGTTGTATGTAGCTCATCAGCTGCACCACTTGACTGCTGCTGTGCAGCAGCTCGTGGGGAGGGGAGTGGCGGGAGGGGGGCCATCGACAATTGGCAGCCAGAGGCAGCAAAAATGTCACACGCAGCCGCCGCATTTAGTTCAATTACATTACAAAAGGCAAATACAGCAACATCTAAGATACATTTAAAAGAGCGCTCTAGTCGAGAGTTATGCACAACAAGCGATTCCTTCCTATAGCTATAGTATCTTCTATTTTTCATGACAATCTTAGTGATATTATCATTTATTCCATTGTCACTCTAGCATTTCGATTGATGCTCCATTTCAGGTTGCTACAGCTTCATCAAAGGTAAAAATATCTTTAATGCCTTTACAGCAAGTTTTAGGGTATCATATAAAAATAAGAGCATGCCAAATAGATCAATACCACAGCAAAACACTTCACTGGGAAATTGTTGTTGTCCGCTTGTGACTGTCTCTGTGTCTTCACACTATTCAACAATTTTTACCGTTGTCATTCTATTGAAAAGTATTTGGGAATGTATCTGTGCCTGTATCTGTATTTGCCCATGTATCTGTGCATTGATTGTCGATGGCCGCAGCGTCATCGTCTAACTGAATATGCCATTCAGCTTGAGTCATTCACTTGCGACTCGAACGAGCATCTTGTCAATGTCTATTTTAAGGTGCGAGCACCTTCCACTCGCCTGAGTGGAACTGATCAGATCTACTGATCTACGATCAAATGATAGTTGTCTAAACTCACACAATTGACAAACTAATGGCAATAAAAATCTCTTTCTACTCATGGAAAAATAGCAAAAATGAATAAATATGTTAAATAAAATGTATCAAGTTATATTAAAGCTTCTTAGCCAGCACCTGAAGTAGGGAATGGAAAGTAGAAACACAGAAACTGTCATAAAAATACTTGATTCAATCTGCACAATATCCAATATGATTTGCCTTGGCGGAAACAAATGTTCCGCTACCATGAGTGAACTCAAAGTATCAGCAGCAGGCAGCAGTTGAGGGCATAAGGTACACACATAGATACAAGAGTTGTGTGTGTATGTATGCGTTTAACATATGCAACATTTAATTTGAATTTACCAGAAAGACAGTTTTTATTTTTTTCGTTCTTCGTTTTTTGTGTTTTGTCGCAACGGAAGTTGTGGCAAAAGTTCAGAAAATGCATATAAAATCCGAATACGTGATTACAAATGCGATTGCGATTGCGAATGCTCAAACACTCAAACTCATACTCATACTCGTAGTGATACTCATTCTCATTCGCACTCGTAATGCTGACTGCTGACTTTAATGAATATCGTGAACATGAATTGGCACAATCGAAATGCTTCATTAGTTACGGGCCAGGGAGAGGCAGCGCATCCAATCAGCTGTTGGAGCAAAGTCCTTGTCCTGGCGGTGGCGATGGCGACGGCTGCATCTTCCGGTTCTCTCTCTTGGCCAGGCCAAACACCTGCAACCCTGTCTGGCCAGTTTGTCAGTCGTGTATTAATTTCCCTACATAGATACACACACACACACACACACACACACACTTAAATGTATCTATATGTGCATTAATGTATGCAGATACATACACACTGTGCAACAGGTTGGAGTTGCTGTTGTTACCCATACCCTTACATGGTGTATTCCCATTCAAGTCAAGTGGGTACAATTATAGCTGAGTACCTAAATGAGATTTTAGTTTAATCGATCAATTCTGATATTATTCACTTATATGTTATGTACTATATAGAAATATGTAATAGGTATATGCATGTTAGGGTATTTAACTTTCGTTTGGCCCAAAACGAATGCATTTCTTGTTTAATATGCAGATTGTGTCGCTGACTGTAATACTTTGCAAAGTCGTCGATCATTTCGCTAGCTGAGAGCTGTCTGGCTGTCCGACTGTCCCACTGTCCGACAGTCCCATCCGTCCGTCTGACGTCTGACTGGGCTGGGCCGGGCCGGGCTGGGCTGGAGGCATGCAACGTTGCAACGCGTTGCAGCAAAGCATGTTGTACAAGCGTTGTCGTCTTGTAAATCAGCAACACAACCAAACATGCAACCAAACTACAGCAACAACAACAACAACAACGCCAGCAGCCGCCCAGCCTGCACAAGGTGGCACTCTGAGATCTCGACGCTGCCGCTGCCACTGCCGCTGCCACTGCCGCTGCCGCTGCGTTTCCTTCCACAAAATTTCCTTGGCCACATTTTTAATTAAAATGAGGGGAAAAAAACTACAACAACAACAGACTACTTGCAAGAAATATGCCGTGGAGTAAATAAATTGCATAAAGGAAAAATAAAAATGTGGAATAATATTAATAAAAGGCAGCGAAAAAACTAGAAGCAACACGTGGCGTTTCTGCTTGACGACTACTGAATACCCTCTCATATGCGATGAAAATAATAAGATGATATTTTATCACACCATTGCCACAATTGGTGGTTCGCTGTTACAAGTGGTGTTTTATCTGTGTGTGTTTTCTCTTTGGTCTTTTTTTCGCTTTAATTATATGGAAAATATTATTATTCCAAGTCAAACTTTTTTTCTTTTTATAAGTTACAAATAGTTTAAAATTATTGATTTGATAGAATGAAAATATATTGGTTCTTTTTAAATGAAACTGGTTCTTTTTAATGAAATTGGTTTTTTTTTAACATTTTTAATACTTATGTGAGCATCAATATATAAATCAACTGATCTTTCCAACTATAATTCAGTTTAGGTTAGGTGAGGACAGTAGCTAAGCATTGGGCAATATGGCCCAATGTGATTCCAATAAAGTTCGTCGAAATTTACCTGTAGTATAAAAATACAGCATAACAAGTAACACAACTGTACGTAATGCCCTTAAATTATGTAAGAGTATAAGAATTCCAATTTACAGTCTTCCGCTACACATACATATTTTAAGCATGGTTGCCGTTCCAATTCTTCAAGTTTTCGTCGACTGTATTGGGCTGAAACCGATTGCAATCTATCGATATATAATAATTTCTTATTATTCACAACGATAAGAAGTTAACATCGGCTCTGACCCTGTTCATCAAATTCTAACTGCAAGGGCTTGTAATTCATACTTTGTAATTGATTTCCAATTCCCGTCTACACTCTACGATAAACGATCAATGATTAATCGACAATTGCTCATCGCACAAGCGTGTGTGTGTTGTGTGTGTGTGTGTGTATCTGAATTACGCTTACAAGATTTCGCAAATTGGCAACATTAATTTTGTTCCAATGCACTGTGGGAAATGAAATGGAAAATATCTTACTTATTTATTGTACATCTGCCTCAACGATTAGCTCTACTCTAGTAATGTCCAATTTAGTTTAAAATAAAACAGATCCAACTTGATTTCAATAATCAGCTTCTTTAGTTATTTCTCTGCATACATATACTTGTGTAACATATAGTTTGTTAGTGTGTGTGTGTGTGTGAGTTGAGTCTCCCTCTTATCGGGAAGTGCGGGTTCAAATGTTGATAACCCATGACAACAGCTCCAGTTGTCAGCACACATTTACATACATAATTCGAACAACAAGCCTAAAAAACTAGAAAAAAAGAGGAGAAGGAAAAACGAAACTAACAAAATAACCAAATAACCAAATGAGAACCCAAATGGGAAAATCGTTTAAAAATGCAAATGCCGTCACATCGACCAAATAGTATTCAAATCAGTCCATAGGTCGACGCCGTTGTCGTTTCCTGGCGCTGCATTTGTCAAACGCCGCGGAATTAATGAACCGCAACGGCAACGCCGATTTGTATCTCATGGATACTGCAGCAATAACAATAACAACAGCAACAGCAACAGCAATAGCAATGGCAACAACTGTAACTGTAACAAACCCAACTGCAACTAGTATAACCAGCACAAAAGCATATTTAGTGCGGACTTTAGCACGCGTGAAATAATTTCACATGGCACTTAATTTATTTGCAGGGCTCGGCCCAGACCCCAGACTCAAGCCCAGGCCCAGGTGCAATCGACCCACGTGGTCGCAACTTGCCAACTGGACAGCTGGACAGCCGGACAACTACCGCCTTGGTCACCTTGCATTGTTGTTTATATGCTGTAACCCCTTGAGACCCCCCACCTCACTCCACCTCACCCCTGGCATGCAACTCATAAATTCAGCGGCCTTTGTGCATTCGCAACATTCATTTTTGACGCTTTTTTTTAGCGATTTGACGTCAATTTGTTTGCCAATATTTGACAGCCAGTGTCGCCCACCTCGGTAACCCCTGTAAATATATATATACATATATGTTGTGTACATACATATGGCATAAATATTGTTCTATCGTGTAGGCATGCCAAGAATTTCCTCGATATCTTCGAGCTTCAATTAAAATTCTATGTAGACAACAGATAGCAAATGGGCTAGGTCTCTGATCGTGCTGTTATTTGGAACACTAATAAAGCCAGACTCTTATTAATAATAGGGGCAAAACGGAGCATATAAGTAATTAAAGTGAAAGTAAATAAGCAGTATTATAGAAATGTCTGTACATGATGGATCGACACGGTCAGCACGTGTCCAACGTCAATCAACATGAAATTTAGTTGGACTTGGTATTTGCTTATACATATGTACACATATATATATACATCGAATGAATAATGTTGTGTATATACTTAGTATAGTTTTAGTATGCCTCAAACACAATTGTCACTGTAATCAATTCCCGAACTGTCACACTCTGACACCCGAACATTTACAGTTTGTTCCCAATTTATATATTCCAACGAGAACACGTCTGTGGCCCATTTAAAAATACGCCTATACATCTATATACTACCTACTATATACTTGGGTAAATATGTACTCTTTTGCAGTCTGTGTACTTATACTACGGTGTGAGTGCTTGTAGCATTAGGTGTTTATCGTCAAAATCCATATGATCGCCCTCAGTCAGTTCGTCGGTCTGCCTCCTCCTCCTGTTTGTTTAAATATTTGCTCTTGTTTGTTTGTCTCTCTGTTTGTTTGTCGCCTGTTCTAGTGTTTGTATTTGTATTTGTCTTCAGCTTGTAGGTGGCACTTGCTTCTGCTGTCATCAGGTTCCATAGCTCTTCCTGAGTTCTTCTGCACTATATCAGATCCATAGAGTCAGTCTGTTAAGCTCGTCAGTCGATATGGATCGTAGTTATCCGAATAATAATCACAATAGAAGAATGATAGTAATACATTAATTTGTCAGAGGTAAAGACAACATCTTGTATGTATAATATAGTATGTATGTACATAGGTACCATCATATATGTACATATAGTACAGCAAGAATATCATATTTTCCTTAGTTATTTTGATCGATTTTCACTATTCATTTAGAGTGTCTATTACTAACGCTTTCGAGAAATTTAACATTCAAATACGAACTCTACATTCACTTCAATTCATTACAGTGACTATATCATTATTTGTTCAGTCTGCCAATGATATCATATTCTTTCCCATCTTAATAAATGAGCTCAAAATTCCCTGACAACATACAGATTAAATTAAACTATCTAAGATTTAAATTATTTTACCTTTTACCTACTACAGCCACAATAGGGATATATACTAGCAGAAGAGAGGTGAACAGGTGTATCTGTATACAGATACAAACACTGCCACAGATAGACGTTCTCATACTGCTACAGCGTATCTAGATACTCATGTGTCCACACGCACACACACACACAGCAGGCTCGCTTGTTCATTCAGTAATTCGGCGCAGAATCAGCTGATCCCAGCAGTTTTTCTTACAATTCGACTACAGTCCGAATGACAAATGTATCATATAACCGACCGGCGTCACTTGATGGCTATTGTATGGGCCCCGATATTTTTATTTTATTTGATTACACTTTTGTGCTTGTCTGAGAATGTGGTGGGAAAATGTTGATTGTGGCTTTAGGAATGTTCATATGTTTTCTGCATGCATCAGTGAAAAATATAATTATTATTATAAATTCATATTACGGAAGTTTTGGCTCGTTTTGCGCACACGTCCAACTGCTTTGGGGCTCTTTGGTTACTTTAAGGCTAATCTATAAGCAAGAGATTGGGTCACCAATTAGGATATAGTATTATCTATCAAACAGGAAGTGAAACGGATTCATCTGTATGAGTTAGATACATATGTGCTCGATGACGCTCACCCTTCTCAACTCAGTCATATCTTAATGGCATCTGCCACACCAGCACAGATTTATTTCAATACAGATGCAGCGGAGGCAAATAGGAGGCACACTCACTCTCAGATACTCAGATACTCAGTCAGCTTGCGCTAAGTACGAGTTCGTTGAAATTATAATTAACTAAATAAAATTATGATCGATGGATATGCGACGGACGGCGTTAATTGCATACTCACGCAAAACAAGTTCCAAGATTTGCCAACAAAATCATTTAACAAATTGAATTTGCATTTCCTACTCGGCACTGCAAGAGGCGTGCAGTGCAATGGTGGAACTACTATTTGCATTAGGGTGACTCAAGAGAGCAGTAGTACTTGCGTTTATTGTTGAGAGAATGTGAATAGTTTAATAAACAAAAGGTTAACTTGTTACGTTATTAATATTATTCGTAATTCTAAAACTTATATAGTAGTATATCTGATTCACTGAGATTTCACCTGACTCACCCTGTGCGGCTAGAGATCAACGATGAGGCAACAACAGCATTAGCACGCATACGAGAATGTGCGAGTGTCGTGGCAATTGAAATGCTTTTCAGCCAACTAAAAGCAAATCGAACTGCACTCAAATGTTTTTATAATGAGTTAATAACCGCACACCTGTTGCCGTTCAATATGGCGTCTGTCCGCGCACGACCTGTTGGTAATTAAGACATTTACCTGGATGCTAATCTCTGCGGTAGTGCAGCAAATCGAAGAGTGAATTCTAGATTATAACTTGGTGTTAATTCCAGATTACAATTGTATTTGTAGCTAAAGGTAAGGTCTCATTATATTGTGTTATTACTACACTAAACTCTTCATCGACTTGAAGATTGTTTTGTCTTTGATGCACCGATGACAGGCGTCTCTATCAGCTTGCAGTTTCAATTACTAATCAAATGACAGATTGATTTATCCACAGAACGTTCGATTTGCACCAAGGTGCGGCGCCAGTGTTGGCCAAGTTTCAAAACGAATTAACAATCAGCAGGCATAACTCATGAATTATGCAGTTATTGCAGTAGATACTGTATCTACAAATTTAGCAAATTAGTATACCATTAGGATACAAAGTACCAGAGATTCAGTACATCAAGAATAGAAATAAAGAAAAAGAGCGGCAGAATAAAGATGCAGCAAACGTTTGAGAGACAAGTCAAATTTGTTTGCTGTCGAAAATATTACAATTTTCATTTGTAAGTTTTTCGCACGGGCACAGTAAAAACGTGTATAATAAAAATGACAAAAATAAATACACGACGTCCAACGCATACAGATGCAGATACTACAGATACAGATACACGCTGCCAGATATTCGGACTTTTTCGGAATTTTTAGTAACAAAACTAAAACATTAGCGCCTGACTGGCGCAGGTTTTTTAAATACTGAGTGTGCTTATTTTTGTTAAAATAAAAAATGAAAAACAAGTGCGACTCGTTGGGCATGTGTTAGACAGTCGTATGTGTTTTTTACTCTCTTTTTTTTTGAGTAAACTAAATTTTGAACTTGGCAGAAGACGAGCCGAGAGGACAAGTTAAATTGAATTGTTTTTCGGTATGGATGGATGGATGGGTGTTAGAAGTCGGCCACCAGACGCAACAATTGCAGTGCTCTGTTTGTATCTGTATGTATTCGCGTTTGTATCTGTATCTGTATCTGTACGGTCAATGCACAGGCTGTTGGCTGTTGGCTTCGGCTTTAGCGTTGGCGTTGGCGTCAACATCAGCGTCGGCATAAAATTTGGCCAGACGAAATAGTTTGCTTTTGTTGTACTTGGGGGCTGACCAGCAGACACGTCACCATAACCCATCTCCCAGCCGGGCCTCATCGCTGTCCGTTGTCGTTATAGTCGTCATCCATATGGTAAACTATTTTTAAATATGTTTTAATTATTTTCTGCCATATTCCTTAAAGCATCGACTAGTCGCCTCTGCCTCTGCCTCTGCCTGTGCCTCTGCCGTTGCCGTCTGTTGCGCCTCTGCAGCCAGCAGTAATTTGGGACGGGCAACATGTGCAACTACTTTGGAGGTTTCTCAAACATTTCGCTCTACGCTCTGGCTCTAATTCCCCTGCTGCCTCTCTTCCCAAAATACATTAAGTGTGAAGTCTCTGCTATAGAATTATTATTGTCGCGTCTCGGCCTAAGTGTCGCATCTTGCATGTAATTTTGCATCTTTCAGTCAAATTATTGCAGAGCTACACTGGGCTACAAGTTTGCGAAAGAAGCGTGTCGCTCTCATTCAGTTTCGTTATATTTGAGAGAGTTTAGAGTGTCATCATTTGACTTTCATCTAATAGTTGTACACTTTTTCTTTTGACATAAGAAATTTTGAATGATTGAAAACATTACTATGGCTCTCTCTAATGCCAAGGCCCATAGCAGACCTTCTCAGTTCCATGAACTCTAGTACAACTGCAGAGCAAAGCAAACACATGGGTCCATCGAAATGCCGAGTAGCCAACTCAGCTCAGTCTCAGTCTGAGTCTCAGTTCCAGCCGGGGTCTCAGTCTCAGTTTGCGTCTGTTAATTTTCTATTTACTTAACTGGCAGCAGCCAGGTTTTCCACTCTGCTCACTCTGCAAAGTAAGGCAAGTTAGCTAAACAAACCGCCGATGTGCTTATGGCTCGCTTTACAGGCTTCTTCCCGGCAGACACAGTCGGGAGCGAGAGCGGGGGGAGCGGCAGACGGTGCCAATGAAGCGAGAAAAATGACTGCTGTTGTTGTTATTGTTGGAGTTGGAGTTGTTCGAGCAGTTGTGGATTTGTAAAGTTAGTTTGTCAACATGAGGCGTGCGCATCGCACCACAGCAACACTCAGAGAAATTGAAGTTGTAGTTATAGTTGTAGTTGTAGTTGTAGCTGCAGATGGAGATAGAAATAGAGATAGATTACAAACAAGTATCGTGGCGAACCGTTAGAGAGACGTTACCTGGAAGCAACTCCAAAAAGTCAAAGAAGACTCCAAGTATCTCAGATACAAATACACCATGAAGCCAAGATATTTTTCTGCCGAAGTCGAGGGTCTGGCAATTGTAATTGAATGCCAAGCCCAGCATGGTCACTGCTAAGTAAGACTGTTGCTTCTGCTGCTGCTGCTGCTGTTTCTATTTGTTTCTGGCATTTATGGGTTGTTGTCTCCGCTAAAAACGGAAACAGACTTGAAGATCCCCTCCCCGTCAACCCGCTACCCGGCACAAGCTGCATAAGGCCCGACTGCGTTGCAATTACTTATTTATGGCCAGTGGCCAGTGCATTTTGTCGCTTTTGCTTCTGCGTTTAGTTTGTCTGAGCTTAAACTTCCCACTCACCTCACTTCCCCTCCCATTCCGCTTAAGCCCTGTTAGGGATTCTGCTGGATTCCCGCTTGCTTTGATTGTTGGTGCGTGTGTTATCCACTGCATTCGTGCATTAATCAGAATCGCCCTCTATGGAGGCAGGGCCACTATTTGCCTGTATCTATTTATAAGCACAATTAAATTCAATCCAATAAAGTATAATTAGTATAATAATTATAATCACTTGGTTACATTAATATATTGTTCTAGTTTAAACCAAAAAGCTAAACTCATTCACTGTGTACTTCGATAACTTAAGCAGCAGATATCGATAACAGATAATTGAAGTTGCCACCAGTGTTGCCACTTTAACTATAAAAATTCACAAGAATAACACAGCTTTCATTGCAAAAAAAAAACCCAAATGTGGTAATGGAAATCAATAGTGGGATTCCTGAAACTGATTATGATTTACTTTTGATTTTGACAATCAAGTGTTCGCAAGTGCTCCATACAAAATTTTATGTGTGACCAGAGAAAGTAGGGAAATGACGGTCACACTAAAAAACTTAGCGAAATCAACTCTGAAGCTGATTTTCAGTCTTATTCTGTCAGACCGATTACTTCTGTGGGTCCGTTTAATTAAATAATATTTAGTTATTTTTAAATGAAAAATTTAAATGAAATTTTAGTTTAAATAACTTAAATAAGCAACTCAAAATTAATTTCAGGAATTCCTATAATGCAATATAATAGGTGTGTATTGTATGATTAAAATCCATTTTCGCTCTTATAAATATTAGTATTAACATTATTTAACTTTCATTTTTAAGAATACCATGATCATTTTCTTCATGAATTTAAAGTCCCTATATATTTCAAACATATATTTTCAAAGCCAATTTAACAGCTGTATATTGAAAAGTAAGAGGACTGTACTCAATTATATTGTTTAATTAAATTAAATAAGCTTCTAAATAAATTTTAAATTGAATCTGTTGTGTACAATCCTTGATTAATTAATTTCTTTGTATTGATTAAAAATTTGTTATTTAATGATCCACAGTAAAACAGCTCTTATCAAACATAATATATTCCATGGTATCTGAGGAGTGCTGGTAATAAATAAAACACTCATTAAACATTAATGTGCCCTATTTAAATTGAATACCGTGGAGTCATTCGGTCTGAATTTGAATAGAATTCATTTTAAATACGAGAGCACTAAGTACTCGTAATCGTTCCATTTTAATGGCGTTACGAGTTCAACTGGCGATAAGGAGAATCGACTATTAGTTGTCTAGATCTGTCTTATTTATTTCAAATTTCGAATTTGAACTCTGACACATGTTTAGCAATGCTCTGTCATAACGGCACTAAGTACGACTTGACCAGCCTTATCGCTGCACGGTTGTTGTTGCTTTTGCTGTTGTGTGTGGAGATAAGAGAAATACAACTGAAATTTGGTGTGGGGAGAATTTCAAGATTTCTATTTTAATGGGGCATTAAAAATAAATATTTATGTTTGATTTCGGATTCACATAATCTGTGGGGCGAGTTTCAAGTTGCCATTGCCAGATTATCAGTTTTCATTTTCATTTTCGTTTTATTTTAATTTTAATTTGAGTTTTAGTTTGTTTTAGCGCACACAAAACCACACACACACACATGGCAACCACAACGCCTTGGGGTTATCAGGATGATTATTCAATGCAGCGCTGTTTATGACAACATTTTACTTTTTTCCCATTTCAACAATTTTATGTGCCATTTGACACAGTTTGACATGGAACAGCGCATCACAATTTAGTTACGAGCCAGCTAGAAATATAGTACTCATAGTCCCCTGACCACTCCATCGGAACTTATCAGGCTCTCGTCTGGCCTATAACCCCTGTCAGACGTGATCCGTGTTGCTAACAGCGCTGAATCAAATCTGTTGGCATACCAATGGATCTTGAACTATGCCCACTCCCGCTCCAGCTATTAAAGCTTAATTAAGTACCCAGTGGGACTGTTCATGAGCATGGTTCAAATTAATGAATGTTTATAATATACTGACATTATTTTCATTATTTAAATTTAAAAACTAAATGTGTACGATTTGATTATATGTATAAGTATAGATACAAGGGTCCGAATCAGAGCACAGGCAGGTGGAAACGAAACGCTACGACTGTCCAGACATAATATGAAGTTGGAAAAAGTATCTACGTGGGGAGTTTTTGACAAGAGAGTGTTCGATTAGACCATTAGAGACCACCTTCGGTACAAAAGACCATCTAATAGAAGCGCCTCGCGAATGTGTATATGTGAGTCCAAAACTGGAAGAGATGAAGTATAGCGAGTCGAATTTCAGTCAACTTCGCTCGACTGCAGTCTATTCGTTATGAGTTTGCCATTAGCTACATCTCCAGTCCATAGGTAGATAAATTTAATATTTAATTGTTTTGCGTTGAAACATCCTAAATGGGATTTTAGAAATGGTTCCGCGTCACACGGTCTTAAATGGCGCCTTCAATCTGTACACATAACACACACACACACACACACACACACACACACACACATGCACATGACTCGCTTGACTCTGTTTTCTGTCTGTCCAACTGTCTGCCGATCGCTGTAACGGTTTTGGTCTATCCACGAGTTCTTCTCGTTTTTGGCATTAACATCTAGCATAGTTCACATTTTTATAGCAATCCATGTCTATATCGTTTTCGTTTTTTCCGCTTTATTCTATATATAATACCCTGTTAGAGATGAAAAGGGGTAGCACGATGTGAATAAATAGCTAGGAATATACTTCAAGCTGACTATAGAAAGAGGTCTTAATCCTTGAAATCGTTTCCTTGAATTTCAAATACCCTGTATCTACCGGACATTAGCTAACTTCTGGACGATCGGAGAAGTATTACCCGTTGTTGCAGGGCACATGCTAATCGAGCACTCTCGACGGGAGCACTCTCACTTGTTTTTATTGTTATTTTTATATGTCTATGCCGTCTTTTATTTTCGTTCTTACTTTGTCACAACGTCGCAACATCGCAAAGTGAAACTGAAAATTGCAACTAAATGCCGGGCTCATCACTTGTAGACACTTTAGAATGCGCTGTGTATCTATGTGATACAGAGACACAAAGACGGACAGACGGACAGCGACCAGACAGCAAATGAGACGCAAATGGAATGTGCGCACACTCACACACACACACTCACACACTCGAATAGAAAAGCAGACGCTTTTAGTGAAATCTAGTATTCTAACTACATATGTTTAACCAAAGAAATGATCACATTAACACCTTTATTGTCTTTTAATACTATTGCACACAATTGCAAATAAACCTACCTACTATTTGATTTATTGCGAATTCACTCTCCAAATATTGTCGTATACTGTACTCAGATATTACAAAAAGGGTTTCGTAGTTTTGTATAGTAAATAACAAGAGGCCTATATTGTAGCCTGATTTAAGCGCTAAGTACAGAGTCATCTACTGTCTGCTGCTCCCGACTGTAGACTGACTCAGTACTACTGAGCGACCTCTGATCACTTTTATGTCCCACTTTGACATGCATTTTGTGGAATGCGTAAAATAAATGTTTTTCCAAATATTTTATGCATAATTGAGATTGCTTTGAACCTGTTAGAATGACTAAAATGTTAACAAAAAGTAATAGTAGTAGGTGTAATTAATTATAAATAGTATGATATGCCTCCATTTGGGAAAGGTATTAACGGACTGTGATTGACAGTTTTAAAAAATGATGAGACATCCGAAAACGATAAATAAATGAGAATGTAATATTCAATCCATTTGTCTTTTGCCGCGAAACACACAAAAGGAGCAAGGGGAAAGAAAATTGAAGTGCGTAAGGATCAGGAATTATATTTCGTATACAACAAGAATTCCACGCTGTTGCTCACCCAACCCAACCCCTCCCATCCCTCGCCTGTCTCATCACATTTTTAATTAGCCGCCGCAGGGTGAATGCACACAATCTCCCAGGCAGCTCCAAACACCGGAGAGTCTTGAGCAGTTCAGTTGTTTGAGAAGGGCCGCTGTTGGTCCTTCTACCCAAAAATGCGGCAAGCGAAAAATTGAAATTAAGAAAGAAAAAACACAAGACGTGTATGATGTGTGTATGTACATATGAGTACACAAGTGTGTGTGTGTGTGTGTGTGTGTGTGTGTGTGTACATATGTTCATGAGCTATAAGAAAAACTGGGAACCGGACTTGACAATGATCTGTGCCTGAAATGAAGGCAGAAAACGGCGACAAGAACGGGTACAACGACAGCAGCCGAATCAAAACATCTTTTCGAGCTCAATAATTTCTGAGTTGCGGTTTATGTGGACAGTGTGAGGCCCCTACCCTTACCCCTGCCATGGAAACATGTCCATCAAAAGATACATTTTCAGTTTAAAATGCCCATGTGTAAATTCACGGTTGCCACAGTCGGCATAACTTTGTCGAAAGTGGTGTGCTTTTTCCCATTGGTGCAAATTTTTGTTGGATAGAAATTGGTTATTTTCATCAACACTAAATTGTTCAATTAATAAGTGAAATTATCTAAGAATTACAGCAAAAAAACAATACTCTGCTTTTTTGCGAGTTCAATTGGCTCTTGTTTATTTATTTTTGGTGCATATTTTTATTTCCAAGTGGCAACCGTGCTTACGCATAAGTGCGTATGTATGTACGAATGTAGATATGTCAAATCAGGTCAGGACGTTTCAAGAAAAAGGGTTAATAGCCGCAAAATAACCGAATATTGTAGGGTACGCAGGCAAAAGCTGCTCTTGTTAATTGAGTGAGCATATCCAAAAATGGATGGGCAGAAGTGAAACGCTCTAATTACAAGAGCAAGCATTCGAGTTTTTTTTTTATTGGCAGCGCGAATAAAGAAAAAATAAAAGCTGTTAGATTTCAAGTGATTTTACGCTGTGGATGTGAGATGTGCATGTACTACATATATACATTTACCATATGAGATACATATCTCTCCGCATATACATATTCATATGTATTTGACGTAAGCAACTACTACGTAATGTGTGTCGTAAGCTAGTCGAGCGATCGAACTTACTACATATACATGTGTGTATTAACCATGCGGTTCCAACATGTGCGCTGCGAGCAAGACGACTACAGGCAAAGCCGTTACCCACTGCTGTGTGCGAGAAGAAACGGGATGACAACAAATCCAACAGAATTCAAATGTCAAGCTAATAGAAATGCGACAACAAATAAAACGCAGCACAGCTGGCTATGCGAACGAGAGAGGCAGAGGGCCAGCGTAGAACTTCTCTGCCAAGCTGAGAGCGCTGCTAAGCTAACAGACGACTAACAGCGTAACAGCGTGAGCACACAACATGCGCGTCCAGCCGAGAGAGCAGCAGACAAGTTTGCTGCCGAAAGAAGTCGAGTTGTCTTCGTTGTATTTATTTAAACTTTATTTTTATACTTTATATCAAACTCGTTTCGCTTTTTACCGTTACAGTTGATCGTGTGCCGCGTGCGCTGCTGGACGTGTCGTCGCTACACTCGCGCGACGCTAGAAACTTTAAAACTTCTGGTCATCGGGCCGGGCCCGGCGGGCCCTTTAATTCCAGCATATAAAATACTATTTAATTGAAGTGCAGGGCCTAATTACGACTACAAAGAAAAAACACGTGCAGAAAAAACTTTAAAAATACTGGAAGCATATCCTCCTGGAACTTAGCTATTAACAAATCGATTAAAAACAATTAGTTATTTTAAACTCCAATAAAACGAAATTTATAAACCGAATGGCAATTAGTCGACTTCTGTGTAAATCATGCGTATTCTGTGCTGTGTGTGTTCAGGATTTTAACACTACGCTGAGACGTGTCTCACACATTTTATGCAATAAAATAATTTGCGCGAAATATCCATCCATATAATGAAATCTGTGCGGCTCTCCGGACTTTGAGACTTTACACGTGTTGAACTTGAGCTTTGAAGCTCTACAGGGGTTTCAAGGGGTCGCAAAATTGAGTGTGACGAAACTAAGTACATTTATCAAATTCTAATTAGCTTGAATATTAATCAATGCCAAATGCTGTGTGAAATTAAGCTAAGAGGAATTGATCGGGAATAAAGAGCGCAGACTCAGTACGTCATTGCTGTATAATTAACGAAATTTATTAAATTATAACCGCAGCTATATGAGCTGAATAAGCAGGTAATATTCTTTAGAAATTAACAACTTTTTCACGCGTCATTGACGGACAATAATACGAATTGCATGCATTTCGTTTCCCTCCATTTACCTTTGTCACACAAAACCCCGCCGAAATGGCCCCAAATAAACAAATTTAATTGGTTGAAATAAACTGCGACCCACTGTATTTGCACATACTGGAGATATCTTTGTTATGCACAATCGCAAGCCGCTGCAGCTCAATTTCAATGCGATTAATCAGTGAATAGATTGATCAAAGCAAACCACACAAATTGTAGCGGTACCAACATATGTAGGTATGTATGTATGTGTGAATGGGTGTATCTACATGTGTTTGCTACATATGCATACATATGTATTCACAGCTTCTGCTTGGCGGCACTAAACACTCACGTATAGACATAATACTAAGGCTATTAAACATAAATCAATTCATTACTTCAATAATTATGTATGTTTGTAGCTGTAATAATTGAAACAGGCGATAAACGTTCACACACACACATCAATATGAATACGCATATGTGTGTGTCGAACATATGTCATGTTCGCTCCATGTTGTTGCTTGTGTGTTCGGTTCGATGTTCGACGTCGCTCTCTCGGCGTAACAGTGCCATTCCGAGTTAACATTGACATGGTGAGGCAACTGCTCTGTTAGTCGATTTCAAAAATGTTTTTTCTTTTCTTTTCGTTTTTTTTTTTTTTTTGAATTTCCGCCCGCCTGTTTCTCAACTAATTTCTCGTTTCTCAATTCTTATTTGGTGCTCGATCGCGATGGTTACCGGTGCCGCTGTATCGCTGCTACGTGTGCGCGCGTGTGTCTATTTCCGGTGTCCAAAAATTTTAATACGACAATTGACACTTTGTCAAGGCAGTGATTGAATTACTATTACTGAATATAACTATCAAATACAATAAATACATACACATACACACATATTGAGCGCTTGGGTGTAACGAGATAAATCATGGTACAACTCTGCCCGGGAACAACTGGCGCCAGCGTGCATTTAATTATAAATACGTCAACAATAAATACATACACATAGTCGTTAATAATTGTATGTCTGTAATGTATACATATATATGTATGTATACAAACAGATTGTGCACTATTTGAAATTGTTACACACGCTGGTAGGCGTTGCTTTTCGCTGCTTTGTCTTTCGCTTTGGCATCACGCGCCCCAGTACAAAGTTGAACTTGCCGTTGGCGTCGGAAATACACCCGTAAAAGGCCAAAGCCCACATACTTGCAAGCATATGTAATATGTATGTATGTATGTATGCATATGTACCAAAAAGAGCCTAAGAGCCAGTATGAATAACAGTCAATATATTTTCAAAGAGGAAGAAAAAAGATTAACTAAACTGGAATGTTTCATGAAGAATTTTCTTATCGACGGGCCAAAGTTCCGGTTCCAAGGTTTAATAACTCTTTGAACCTTCGCTCAAACGATAATGCTATAAATATATGTACATGAATGTGTATGTGATATGATAAATACATTACTATTAAACCAAATGCGTGAAAAGAAACTAAGAAACGAGTCGGAAACACCATTCTTTATTTACTTGCAAACAAAAAGAGATTTGCAAGGACATCTGTTTACATCTTACCGGGCAGCATTAGATTCTTGCTTTAAATAACTCTAATACTGTCAGGTAAAGATGTCGTCCGTGTCCTTATACATCATAAATCACAAAAACCAAACACACAAAAAGTTCCAAAAAAAAAGCGTAATCAACAAAAAAAGAGAAATACAAATGACAAAAAAAAACTAGTTTTCAATTGTGCGTAGAGGAAAAGTTGCCAAGATCCGAAAAGGGAGACCAGAACTGGCGAACTCCCCTGGCTTGTGGGAATGCTGAAACAGCAGAAAATTGGTCGACAAATTCCTATATGTACATCTGTATGTGCATACGTCTGTCTATATGTATGTACATATGTATTTTTTGCAGCAGTGACGCGTTTCTTTTCTTTTTCGGATGACATCAGTTGAGAGAGATCGTCGATGTCGCCGGGTTACTACACTGCCAATTTATGCATAAGTATTTGCCTGTGTGTATGTGTGTGTGTGTGAGTCTTAGGGTGTTATAGAGTGTGCGTACAGGTAAACAGTCTTAAGGAAAGGGAAAACAAAAGACATTGTCAGGCAAAAAGGCAAAGGCAGCCAAGTTAAGAGTAGAATCCATAAAAATATATATGTATACTTTATGATCAGACCCCTGTGCTGCTGCCTCTGTCCAGCTTGACTCCTGCTCTTTTCCCTCAGCATTACATTTCATTTCATTTTAATTTTGTCTGGCGGATTTCGTTATTCATTTGGGCTGTATTTAGCGACTAAATGCCAGTTTTTATGATGGGTTCGGCAAAAGCAATTTATGGCAACGTTTGCTATTAACAGCAGGTTACGGGGTTTGCCATAATTTAATGAACATATTCATCTTTACAAGAAATTTAAATGAAATTACGATTTAATACTAAAATGTTTGAATTCAGTGTAGCATAGTGTAATCTTTGCTTCGTATTTATCATATTATGAAATATCGCTATAATAAACTGAAAGGCAACTGAGCTGAATTGGAGATGCTACCCATACTATTCCATGAAACGTTGACTTTGAATATGAAATCAAATAAAGAAGCCTCTGTGTTTATTTATAATTGTTTGTCTGAGCAGTGGGAGTACGTGTTATGTCGGAGATACTATTTCACAGTACGTGTATGCACTTTTTTCCGAGTGTACGGCATACAAAGCTAGCGAGTGGTAGACAAGAGAAACTTGGTCAGCTCATCCCAAGATAAGATCACTTGGCGCTCGTCAAACATTTCACACCAAGGTAAAAGTGTCCATAAAGCCACAAAAACAAATACTCGTACAGTCTGAGGCTCGTATAAAACCAGCAAGTGGCAAATAGCTCTGGCTAAACAACTGAGGCAATTGTCAAGAACTACAGAGTATAAACGACTATAGATAGGCGTAGTATGGGACCCCAATTCCAGATAGTGAGGAATAGGTTTTCCACACTTTACAGTGCTTTTAACTCATTTATTTTACTGTTTTGTAACACAGTGGTGCTCTTTTTTACATTTTTCTCTGTTAATTGGGAATGGACCGGGGGAAATCTAATCAAAGTAACCGAAAAATACGTTAAAATACACCATTGCAATGGGTATTAGCTACGGTTGCCCCTGCCAGACCAGACCTGACCAGACGAGACGAGACGAGACGATTCGTCCATTCTAAATGGCGGAACGACGACGTAACCAGAACGAATATAACACCTGTTAATGAACCTACTATAGAAGCCATGCTAATCAAATATGGCAAACTCTCTCAGATGTACTATATAGAACTTCCATATTGTGGTCCTACTTATAACTCAATCAAGTAAGCCCGCCAGACAGACTGTACATATAGTATATGAAACATATTAAACTTTGCACTTCATTTGTTTAAAACGTTGTGTAATACCTTGATCCGTACTTAATTGGGGTTTGCAACGAGTTTAAGACTACGACTAATGACTCAAAATGAAGGTGAGCAAGCGAGTACATACATAAGTCAATATACTAGATCTACAACTATAGAATAGTCTAGTTTACATTACATAAGAATTTACAGTCATGCTGTCATAAAAGTAGGACTAATATCAGTTCAACGAGCACTATCTAACCCCGTTATTTCACAACCTACGGAGGTCCGAATACAATACAATTTCCCCCGATTGCAATCAAGAACTCTTAACGCAGGCAATAGAAAAAACACTTCAGCCGAGAATATTTAGAGTGCCAACCAACACCGGCCCTCTTTCGAGGGGCAGACCGATTCGTATCGATTAAGTGCTGTTAATCAAAACTGCTGCGACCAGAACAATTGATATCCACATGTCAAAGATAATGCTGGTTGGCAACGTCCGACACATTCCATATATTCAACAGTATTGGTTACATCTATGGGGTTAACTAACCCGAAATTAATTTCATATCTGCCTATCTGGTAGTGGCTGTTGCCACTTGACCTGAATAGGCCCGAAAATGCCACTCAGTTTGCTTCTTATTAATTTGCAACTGATTCGAATTCTGTAATCGATTCCCTACGGAACCTAGGTAAATATTAGAGTACTCTCTACTCGTAGATTGGAATACGTTTTGACAGCTGATTTCGTATACGAGGAACGCATTTCAACATGACTCTGCCTGCTGTGTAGATCAGACCTTATCTCATTTCAAGTTCTACCTAAGTAAGTATATAATTGAAGCCCAGTAAATGCAAAATGTGCTGGTCACTGCGGGAAGTATCTAATCACTGAGCGAAGTGGCCTCTGAGATAGCATAGCTCCGTAAGTATCTAATCGCAACATTAGCTATTGATAAAGCTATATTTGACTCAGACTCAATTGTTTTGGCCGCCTTCAGGTAGTAAGAGAAGACCACTATACTTACTTATATGCTACTATCAAGTAAAAATACAAATTTAAATGGAAGTGTGAGCAACTTCTGGAATACCATTTACTTTTATCAATTCTTAATACAAAGAGTTTATATTCAGAAAAAGGTTGGTTCATAAATTTTACTCTGGCAAAGAAACCCAACTTCTTATGAGTACTTTACTGATTTATGAGCATACTCTATACAAATATTTCTTTCCGAAATTTGAACTATCGACTCGATCGTTTAAGAGTGTAAATTAAAATTCCCCTTTTTCCGATTATGGATTATAAATCTTTATCGACCAAACATTATTTCGAACACAATTCATATATTATTTCTTATAGGTGGTTGGTTATGTTAATAAAGATTAAATTGGAAGGAATGGAAAAGTACTTTAGATCGATCAACTGGATCAATGTGATCTTGATTGGCCAGGTTGAAGCCAGGTGAAGTCATGCTCAACTTATATGGGTTTTAAGAAACATTTTATAATGACAATTAAAAATGCAGTCATGCCGTCTTCGAGGTCTAATGAACCTGGCTTGTAAATGGTTTTAAAAGGGGGGGATCCGAGCCGAGTCGAATGGGTTAGATTTTTTAGAGTAGCGGTCAAGACTGTTCTCGTTGGCTAACTGAGAAGTTTCTTTTTTCTGTATCTGTTTCTGTTTTTAGTATGCATAAATTAGTAAAACACTAATTTCCAATTCCGATTTCAGACATGCAAATGTTAATTGACCACTTAAGTTAAAACTTCATAATGATCGTTAATAATACCGAGCACGACAAACGCGACCATCGACCAGCGACAACTGTAACCAAAAGAACAGGTTCAAATTGAACACAACTAGCCAGAAGCGAGCGCGTCTTCCCTCGCTCTTCTCTTGGAGTTGTTCCTCTTCAAGATATGCAACCTTTAACAAACTAACTTACTTAGCACAAACACACACACACACGCACGCGCACACATTCATAAAGACAGCTGCCCATGAGAGTCATGCAAAGGGGCCTGCAACCAGAGACTCTTAACTGTGCATTAATGACCGCTTCTACCAGCTCATTATACCCTGTATGTATTGCAAGTGGTATGATAGGGTTTTGCATTAACCGGGTCGACAATCTAATAAGTTAAGATATTAACTTCATTTTTTGAAAACGTTTACAAAGAAACCGCTTAACAGGTGTATGTATTAAGTTCGATGTTCGACCTCCGGATCATTATTTGATTGACCAATATTAGTTTATGCGATAAATTTGAAACAAATCGGTTAATAAGCACAAAAGTTATCCAATGTGTAAGCTTAGAAGAAAAGCAAAAGAAGGCACTGTCGTTCTGTATATTATACAGTACTGTAACTACAACTATAGATTCATCATCTATGTATGGACTTATGTACATATGTATATGTATGTATTCAATTTGAAGGCATGCATTAAATTGTGCTGAATTAAGGGTATTTCACAGTCGGTTGCACCCGACTGATCGACTGCGTCCCTACAATTTTTATAGCTTCTTCTATAGTATATGAATAGCTTGCTCGCATAATGATGGCAAAATTAAGTGGATGCTTAAGAGTTGATGGTTTGCTCCCCTTGAAATTCTTCTTTTAACTGTGCTCGAATGATTGCTGAAATTATTACACCTTTTCAAGGGAATTTGTGTCTTGTAAGTAGTATATGATTCGGGATCCATAAAAGTCTGTATTGAATGTAAAGCAAATTCAGTTAGATATTTGAGTCTGTTGATTAGGAATTTCTTAAAAAATATTTGTATATATCAATCTAACTAACCATAAGTAAGTCGCATATTTAAAAGTTCCTTTATTAAAAAAAAAATATAAGCATAAAATATGCATTGAATTAATTTAAAGTAAAGAGTATTTGATAGACTAATTAGACAATTTTATTATACAAAATGAAAGCGTGTGTATAAATTGATCAGTACAGATTCCGAAACCCGTATATAATACCTGAAAATGCATACCGAATTGAGTACTTAGGGGTGAACCACTTTTAATTGAATCTGTAGGCTGGTATTTTAATTAATTCTATAAATTTGTAAGTTTGAGATAACGTCTAATAGAAGGTTTATCTTAATTGATCGGCAAATTAAACCAAAGAAATAGGTGTGAATGCCATTGTGATTGATCACCGAGTTTCTATTATACATATGTACATACCACTGTGTGTGTGCCTGTGTGTGTAGAAAGGTATGTACATATGCATATAGAGTGTACTTCTGCAAGTTCATGGCTTATAATGACAGCCAATAAAGCAATTTCCTGTTTTCAGCTCGCCTCAACATGAAATGGGTCAAATAGGTAACGACAAGAGCCGAAGCAGCTTGCGTATTAGCGCCCATTTATCAACCGGTGGCAAGCAAGTGCGGCCACGTGCCCCATGCCACCTTCCGAAGTGCAACAGAAACAGCAACAGCAACAAAAACAACAACAACAACTTGAACAATAATAACAATGCAAAAAGTGCTGCGCCATCGCAGACAATTGGCTCCAAAGGCTATGCCAGTGAACGGATGGCTAGCGCAACTAACTCTCCTCTTAGCCACAGATAATTGAACGTCCAATTTGAAGTTAGGCATTCCCCTTCCTCTCCTCCTCTGTCTTTTCTCCTTGTCATTCCGGCGGTGCATCGCCTCGTTGATCATCGAAGATGTTGGGTGGTTCCACAAATTAGCATTGTTATGCAGCCACTGAATTTCAGAACTACAGAATGCACGCCCTTTGCTTTGGATGTGTTTACTTTTGAGATAACTGTACTTGCCACATACCCAACATAAACGCTAACTAATTTTGTGAATGAACCTAAACGCAATTACTTATGTCATGATCTCTACAGTTATTGCTTATTTCGCTAAATGGTATATCAGTTATATAGCGATTTAGTAACACTTGCCCATATCGATAACTACATATATTCGTGCCAAGTCGTAAAAAGGGCCCATCTCTAGCCTGGAGAACTTTAAACTTAAGATCATGGATCAGCTACAACCATCATTTTGTAATCGTACATATGGATACATCTATACATACGTGCATATATGACTGTGTATGTCTACGTATACGTTCTTCATTTCAGCTGGTCTGGATATTGACAGCTGTCAAAATGTAAAAATAAAGTATAAAATCTCCTACTACTATCGGTTACGCCTGATCATCTGGGAAATCTCTATTTGAAATGCATGATTTAAGGTTAATTCGGTATAAATAGTAACATGTTCCAGTTAATGTTGTAATTTTGAATTTTGTTACGGTTTCGACTACGTTCATATATTTCAATCGGTTGATATATGTAATTTAATGGTTACGGTAATATTTACAGCTTTAAGAAAGAAAGAAACTATAAATATTGAATGCAGTTTCTAGCTCACCGAGTACTCAGAGAGTACTATCATTGATATATAAAAACACTCACATGAAGGGGCTGAGATGTATCAGTTGTAAGCAATTTAATGAGTGATTTTCAAATTATAATAATTATATTAATAGAATATAAAATTTGGAAAAATTCCGTACAAACCATCCCAATGTAAATATGTTCTTACATTGATGCATGCATACACATACATACATACATAGTATGTCTGTGTGAGTAGCTCATGACAAGGCTTGTAATTTGCATTCGGTTGTCATGTTTTAGTTTATCTATTGAGTTCATGGATCATACACGAGTATATGCATGTACACCTGTAACTTTTAATGTATACTTATGACAGTTATGGATTGGGGCCACATTGCAGCAGGGTATCTTCTTGCACAGTGTGTTCCATGGGACATGCGATACGATACGATACGATACGATAATTCAGAATGCAATTATTATAATAAACTAATGAAATATCATTGAACTACTTTAATTGTTGTTAGAACTTGCCAGTGGACTACCAGTTTCTCTCATAAGCTCGCTTGCAAGGCACTTGTATGCTCCACCTTGACAACTGACAAAGACTGACTGCTACAGCAAGATCAGCGAGCAATTAAAGCGAAGCAAAAAATAAATATGAATATGCATGAATTAGTCTTAAATCTAATTACTTATACACACACAGCGATAACTTTACTACCATTAACTGTCTTGGTATAAAAAATTTAATATGATATGTGTTTATTTAAATTAAACACGTTAAATATTAGTTAAATTTGCATGGAAATTGCAATGAACCTTAACTCAAAAGTGGAAGAAGAAGACAACTAACGACAACTACTGCAGGTAGCAACAGGTTAGTGCCAAACACACTATGCTACAAAAGTGAGTAAGTCATGTTTGCTAATCCACAGCAACAGTTTACTTTAATTATGAATGCTAATTTTACTATTGAACCTTGAGGAGTGTTGAACCTTCAATATAATTACTTACTTACTTTAATAAATTTGTATCTCAGTGTGTGAGGGAAATGTCTTTCATTAGTTTAATAATTCGTACAACTGATCCGTTTGTAGGAACAAGAAATAAAAAAGGCCCTATCGAATTTTCAAATATTTTGCGTAATATTTGGGGTTAAAATTCGTAATATAATTCTGTAATATATAATGTTTAAAAACAAGAAAACTTTCTTCTATGGAATATAGTTATTATTCTGGTAATAGGATTATTATTCTTCAATACTGTTCCGATACAATGTTATAAGTATATACATATGTATTTCGATTAGATACATACCATCCATATAGCTTGAGAACTAATTCTTATTTTGTTGGCGAGTATTGCATGTTACATGGAAACTTGCTCGCTGTAGTTGTTGTAATTATTAGCAGGTTTTTATAACCCGCAGCTGACAAACGACATGAAATACTAGCAAGTGCAAATGAAATAAAACAAAGAGAAATTGCAAAAGCATGAGGGGGGTTGGATGGATGGAAATAAAACAAAGATTAAGTTTTATTTTAGTCATCTCGGCTGCTGCTACTGTTGGCCATTTTATGCATTTGGCTTTTAAGATACGAATTTTGAGTTTGAGTTTGAGTTGCTTGTCTTGTCTCTGTTGTTATTGTTATTTTGTGTTGCTTTATTTATAGCACAAAATGTTGTAGTACGTTTGCCGCCTGTTGCCGCGCTCAGAGTGGAGTAGAGTGGAGTAGAGCAGAGTGGTGTGGAGAGGAGAGGAGCAGAACGGAGTGGAGCGGAGTGCAATGGAGCAACAGAGTTATTAATGCTTGGAATTTTCATAATCGAAACGAGTTTTCAAGCGGCAGCCAGCCAGGCAAGGAAGCACGCGCGTTTGCTTATGCGAACCGAACCGAACCCCCTGCATCAGTCCCAAAGCCAGAGTCAGAGCCAGGCCCGGTGCCAGTGCCAGTGCCGGTTGCAGACTTGAGACCTCGAGTCTCCGTGTATCGCGTTGCTGTTGTTGTTGTTGTTGTTGTTGTTGCCTTAATAACTAATGCCTCTCGCTGGCAAAAGTCAAGCTGCTGGCAAGCTGTGTTAAGCAAACGAAGCCACGCCAAGCCACGAGAGATTCAGAGAGCACTGGGGGTATACAAGCTCCATGACTAGCAGTGGTAGAGTTATGGCAAGACAAGCACACGCCTTGCGCGAACAGGTGAAGCGTTTAACTGTACGTCGCCGGAGTCAGACAAGTCAAACGATCAGCCAATGACGTGGGGTGGGGAGAGGGGAGAGGGGACAGGCATGCGGGATAACAGTCGGGGCTGGCCTGAACAGGCCAATTGACTCGACTAAGGCTGACCAACCTGTTGGACTTTGTCCGGTTAGTGTCTATGGCGTCGGAACTGTTGTTGCAGTTGCAGTCGATTATACTATTTTGTAAATTGAATTCTATTAACCTGGTAAAAATAGAATATGGAAATCTAATAATAAAAGCTACTATTATAATTAATTGATTTTCAGCTATAGCTCAAGTACGTACACAATGAACTACAAATGAATTTTAGACATTAAACGTGTATTCAAATTACTACCTACCTACATAGCATTCTTAATACAGAATTTAATAAAAAGGTTTTGTATTGAAGTTCATCGTTTTAAGGAATAGAATAGATATGATGTTTGAGGTAGTTCTAGCCAAACAATATCTGAAAGAATTTTATACTTTTGTTACCAATAATAGTGAATATTTCTTGACTTGTAGAGTAATTATTTTCAGTTACATTAACATTCACATTCCTATGATTTTTAACTTTCCCTGAGCACAATACATTCGAAATATATATTAGTTATACAAAAAATATAGTTTTGGTAAAAACATAGCATAAAAACCACATTTTATTTGTTTTTATTGAATTTCTTACGATCTAGTATCTATATTTTGACATGAACTTGATTCTGATTCAGATATGGATCATTCCCTTAGCGAACTAGTATCTTTATTTTGTCAAAAAAGCGATTCCTTTTCAGACATGGTATCAGATCATGCCCTACCAATATGAAGAGCCAATTCCAGCATATGTACTTCGACCAAAGGAGCAACAGCATTGCGAACTGAGATCGGTAAAATTAAGCAGCTCGACCATCAATGGTAAAAGCTGTAATTTGCTTAAAAGCAGCGAACAAATAAAGGGTTTCCATGACTTTCAGCCAGAGACAGACACACTAACATACAGATAATGAATCGAGAATGAGGGCTACAACTTGAGCTCGAGCCGCGAATGGGAATAGGGATGTAACTGAAACTGGAACTGGTACCTGCTGGCAGACAATGGACAGCGGACAGCAACTGAGACTGGGATCTGTGCTGCAGGCCAAGGAGATCAGTGACAAGTGCATGTTCCATGCCGACAGCTGCCGCATTTTTTGACTGGTTCGCAGAGACTTCAACTCTTCATCCGCCAAGCAAAATCTATGAATATGCATAAACACTTGTACCTACACTGAAAGAAACGTGCAGTCATACACTGTGCAACATGTATCACATAATAAATGAAATCAATTTGGTATTAATCAGATTGTATTCATATTAATTGTTTACCAGTGCAGCGTGCTTTTATTGATATATCTCAGAATAATCGCTCCACAGTACACTCTTTTTACAGTGTATGCTCACACATACATATGTATGAGTAATTATGTTTTCGAACAGGTAGGTTTTACTGAGTGCTTGCCCCCACATCCTGATGATAGTTTTTAATTAAGTGCTTCTTGCTTTCGGTCGCAATTACCTTGAAGGCTCGCGACATTTACAGAAACTTGCCAAGCAGCTGCATATTTACACTGGCCTACAAAACACAAGATAAATAAGCCGTGCATAATTGCTTACTATAGTAATTCAAATGCTACACTTTACTAAAACCAAGTTATACTAAACATATGCTGAACTGTGTCTGACTCCACAGTATTCTATCCGATGGAATCTCGTTTCAAACAAGACCTCATAAAGAATAATTGCATTGTTCTTATGTATTTATTGCTATTTTTTAATATTTTATAACGCACGTGGGCACACTTCAGAGCAACATAATGTTTGGCAAGAACTTTCGTCCAATGCGATAATTTCGATTCAATAAATCAAAATCGTATCAAGTTCTGTAGTTTCTGTAAAGAATGAATTTTTAACATACTATTAATCTTATTGCGAAATATGAAGTGTGAAATTAGGTTCCACTTATCAAAAATTTATTCCTCAAGCCCGCATCTTTCAGCGATTTATTTACTATCGCAATATTATAGGTTTCTATATAATGATTTGAGTAATTATATTTCGGAAAATGCTTCCCCGATGTCATTAATTGAGGTTTGGAAATAAAAAGTCACATTCCGGTATCGATTGAACAGTTGTTCAGTTAGACGCTGTACAAAAAGTGTCCAGGGGTATATTAACATTGTGCAGGGAAGGAGAGAAGCATATATATTCCTGATTAATCCTATGCAGGCATGTTTATCTATTGGATATACATAATTCTCCACCTAGTTGTTGGAAATTATAAGCGCAGATTTTGATGCAATTATATAGTAATAGATAATACATTTATTTATATTTACAAGTCTTGCACTGGGAATCTCAACTCATCTATAATTATACCTTAAGTCAACAGACAAGTATAGGGTCTCCTACCATCGGTTACACCCTGCCATAGCCAGCCTGACTGATTTTTCGGATAACATTTTCAAGTCACAAAATTCCGATTAGCCCTGCGCAAATACAATAATTCAAATTAAAAAAAATTCAATTTAAGACTTGAGGGATCAACAACAGTGTTCAAACATTAGCTAGAAATCCATTAAAAAGTAAGTCAAAGCTGCCCGAAATGAAGATACCCTGTAGGTAAGTTAAACTCCCAGCGTTTGCTTGTTGTACTATTTTGATGAAGTCTTATAAACCCCAACCTCATGTTTCATCTCAATTGATGACAACATACCCTGTCTTGCAACGGTCAATCCAGGGTATTGTTATAAAAGCACGCACACTCTCTGCAGCTGGATCTGAAACTGGAACGGAGACTGGGTTCCAGCTCCCAAGTGCTGGTTAAGTAAGGGGTAAAGTGCTGGTGATAAATGCGCAAAGGCCTCCAAGCGCAACGTCGATAAAGCCGGCGCTGCATTCGATGATCGAGGGACCGAGAATCCAGAGTCGGGACAGGGGAATGGGGAATCGGGAATTGCGAACTGCCAACTGGAGACAGACATAGGAACTGGTACTGCAACTGTAAGCTTATCAAAAGTACGCTACGAATGAACAAGGAATTTTATTTATGTTTTGTGGTGGAACAGGTTCAAAGAAGCCTCATTTGATGGGTAAGTACTGAGCGTGATAAAAATTAAGTATTTATTAAATGGTCGAAGCTCTTTAGGTGCCCACACTGTTGGCAGTACCCGACTCTTGTCTGCCCCCATCTAAAGTGCCCACACGATAATCATCAGGTGTGAAAAATTTATGTACACTCAGTGCAATTTCTTGCGTTCCAACTTAAGAACTCAGTGTCCCCTCCTCCTGTGTACATATAAGAATTATAATATTTTAATAAAGGTAACTCCCCCGCTGTAAAATTCAAAGGTTCTCAGTTTGCTATATATAGCAATCAGAAATATTAACAACTTTAATCAGGACGATAGCAATCGATTGAGGTAGCAGAGTAAGCACATAAGATATCGGGTGTATATTGGGCATAGTCATTGCCTTGAGTCTGAGTTGATCTGTAATGTCCTTCGACAATCGACATATTGACGAGTAAGTCGGTTAGATTTCAGTCGACATCTGCATGATCCGAATGTCTTACTGCTTGAGACATCAAATTGTTTAAGTGTTCTTCTGACTGTCACTTTTGGCAGTTGCATTTGGTAACGCCATTAAATCAAACCAGATATTGGATGCATCACTAGGCCCTGGACCAGAGCGAACAGATTTATGGTCTGTTAAAAGTCAGACCGCAAAGTGCCGGACAATTGGTTAAAAGCAACATGCCAGATGCAACACGTCCGATAGCGACAACAACGGAGTAGCTCGAAAAAAAGTGGATGAATAAAAGAGAAATATAACAAGAGAAGAACGCGCCACATGACCAAAAAAGGACACCGACTTGAGACTCCAAGTTTATAAATAAAAGATGGCAAGTGGCAATCTGAAGACCTAAAAGGCACAACAATGGACAGCCGCCGAAATCAAGAGCTGGACCAACTTGGCAAGCCCGAAGTAAAATATGCAGACGTGGCTTATTTAGGACAAATTGTTTGATTTACGTTTCATACTAATAACAACGATAATACTTTTACAGGAAATTCAGATATGCACATGCTCATTGACTCTTAAGTCGGTGGTATATACGGTTTAAGGACTCAATCAGTGGAAAAATTACTTGCTCATTGGAGCAAGGTATATTTTTACTTATTTAAAATACAAGTTAATTGCAAATACATACATCATTGGAGCAAGGCATATATTATATACAAATTAATTACAAATATTATTCAAATTAATTCTTAATAAAGTATTTAAGTTAATACTTTATTTAGTCTTAATTTTGAGTCTCATTTTAAACAGGTTTTCTCTCAGTGTTTGAGCACAGATATGTACATATGTATGTATGTGTTCACATATGCGTAACGCCATGAGCTAAGCTGGTTATTTGACACCTTCAACTTGTACAAAATCTCATACCCAGTTCCATTCCCATTCCCATACCACTTCCAATCCCCCTACCAAGCAGCGTATCCATATCGCGGCCTGGCCAATGAAGCGTTGCTGTGAACCTAGCAAAAGAGCATAAAGCATAAGTAGGAATGTATGTATGTGTTTGTAGTATGTAAAAACATATGTACAATATCTCTGTGTACAAATTTATGTATGCAGCTAAGGATGTGTGTGTCTGCGTTGCTGGTGGTGGCCTAGGAGACACGAGTGGAGTGGGCGAAAGGTCATTGGCATGTCCTGGCATCGATCGAGCATTGATATTATCGCCGAGGGAGTCAAATAAATTTTGTTGTTTATTTAATTTATGTTGCTATGCTCCACCTCTGTGTCCACTTTAATCGCAGCTTATGAATGTAATAAAAAGAACTTAAGAAATTATAATAAAGAACAACAGATACCAGCAAGCATTTCAGTTAATTTTTGAATATTTAATTTGACCACTGACTGCGTGACACAGTTAGCAACGGAGTTGGAAACCGATCGGATTGAATCACTCGGAACCTGTGTGAGAGCAGGGTTAGTCAGGTTGTTCTTGCTTTTTTTCACTTTTCGGTTTTCGGTTCTTCGCTTCATCGCTCACTGAGCATAATTAAAATTTATGGCCAATGCGCTTCAAGTCAATTCATTAGTCGCGGCTTAATTAAAAAGTTTCATAAATTTCCTACAATACTATCGGTATCGGCTTCACCTGTTCCTCTGGCTACAATTTCCAAAATTATAGAGAATAGAGAAAGCCGGGATCAGGGGTGGGCTTCAAGAATTATTATTAGTATTACGTCAAGAATATGTGAGTAGTAGGAGATAATCAGACATGAGACTACATATTATTATTACAATAAATTTCATAGTATCTGTCTAAGATTTTAGCTTTAAGGAATACTTACTCGATAATTTCTATAAATGAAATAAAATTATAGCACGTGCATTCGACATTTATTATTTTTAAAAATAAAAACTGTGAAGAAAACTTGGCTGGTTTTTGTAGCTGTTTCATTGCTGTTGTGTCAATATGCTGCCTCCTCTTACCGTCTCCGATTGCAGTCCCTAGCGGGGTTCAGCAGACTTGAGGTGAGGTCCAGAAAACAGCTGAACATTTAGTGTTGTAGACATAAAAAAAAGAGAGCAACAAAATACCTTTCGTTTGTTTTCGTTTATTGAAACAGTTGGCAACAGGTTGTATGCCATCAATGCCAATGGCTTTTTATGCCATTGCTAGTTGCCCTGCAGTTAATTGTTTACATATTTGTTAATAATTATTCAATTTTTGAACTAAATGTGGTTTTTACGAACACCGAAGTTTTGTGCAGTGTATCGAAATAATTTAACAAATGAGTAAACAGCTGTTTCAAACTACCTCCATCTAAGCCTTGAATGAAACAGTCAGACTACGAATGCCTCAGGGCTTATCCACTAATATTCCAACTCGAATAGCGAAGCAAATGAACCTCAGGTGGCAACAGGTAGCCAAGACTAGGCTCAAACTATGAGATATACCCATGTAACTGGCACTTAAACTTTGTTAGTTCGTCTTCAGTTTGTTAGTCTGTCTGTCTTAGAGTCAGTCTGCACTTAAATAAATCCTTCAAAAGGCTCGTCACAAACTGTTTACCATGAAGAGCGTAAATGGATTTGACAACTGTCAACTGGTCACTGTCGGTCGGCGCTGCCTGTCGCTGATTCCTCTGCATGCTAATCACGTGTGTAGGGGACACACTCAGGGGAGAGGACGGAGGAGAACACTTGCAGTCTGGCTGCAAGTCTTTCAGCAGGTACTTGACACTCACACTACATACTTACTTATATATTGTACTTATGCTGCGTCTTGGGTATACCACTTGAGCTGCTCATTAAAATCAAGGGTTTGGTATGACGTCTACAGACTGAACAGGATATGCATTTGATATATAGCAACGAATTTTCGCAGTGTTTACTGTACAAGTGTGTATAAATGTATGAAATTGAATAATAGTATTGTAAATACTCTTTTTAAAGTGCCTTTGTCACACTAGAAGGGTTGTGTTACCCTATATCTGGCAACTATCTCAGTCGATGTATCTCTACTAAACATCATCTATATCTGTAGGATTTTGGTTTAAAGTAATGTTTAGTTAATGTATCTTATGTGTGTATTCTCTTAAACGGATAGTGAGCAACTTACTTCGATTAATACAAAGATGCGATAGTTGCTTATCGATAGACTTATGAACTGTTGCAATATAATATCGATATACATATAACGTTTGCTTCATTTCAACAATATCCAATATCTCAGTCAATGTAGCCGTATCTCTACTAAACTTCATCTATATTTGTAGGATTTTGGTTTACAGTAATGTTTATTTAATGTATCTTATGTGTGTATTCTCTTAGACGGATAACTCGGTTAATACAGAGATGCGATAGTTCCTTAACGATAGACTTGTGAACTAATGCAATATAATATCGATATACATTGACGTTTGCTTCATTTCAACACTATCTAATAGCACCTAGTTGTTTTCCTTTTTACCTGCTGTAGAACAAACTGTTTACATCTGAGAGCTGTGACAATTTTACTCAACAATTGCCAAAGTGCAAGCAGTTGACTTAAGTAAATATTATAAATAGTTGTCTCAGAGTAATAGTGGTACTCGATATCATTGTTGCATAATGCTTGTATTCCCATTGAGATCGAATTGCACAGGTAGTAGTACATATATCAGGGAAAAGCAAAGGAAAAGATCTTTGAAATGGTTTGTATGAGTGGAAAGCCGTCAACCTCGTTGGCGTATGGCTCTGACAATTGATGGCCCGCACATTTGTCTTTCTATCATTTGCAGCGCTTTTTTGTTTTGTGAGTTGGCTCCCACTCTTTCTATGGGTAACTTCCCTGTACTCGTGTGTTTTGTAGTTTACTTTTTCCTATTGCATTTGATTATAGCCTTTGCCTCTGCACTTGGCCACATTGTCTGTCTGTCTGTCAGTCGTACAGTCTGACTGTCTCTCGGGTCTCTCGGGTCTCTTTTGAAGTTCGCTCGTTTTGACAAATGTGTGTCATTGCTGGGGCCATCAAAGAGCCGATCGTTTGATTTGTTTGGCAAGCTGTATTTTCGACTATTGATGGGTGACACAAACGGCAAAACGTGGTTAAGTGAATGGCATGTGGGATACGATGAGATGCACGATCTATACAATAGGTGAATCGACAAGCAATCAAGCTACACACTCACCTGTTTTAGCGGAATCAAAACTAGTTTAAATGAGCCTAGGAAACCAGTTGGAGGCTTATAATATTTATATACCGTATCATAGGGCTTCATAGCTTTGCCATGACGTAGGTAACCCATGAACACATTGTTGTTGTAACTTTCAAATTCGCCTATTAAAAATACAATGCAAAATATGTTCAACGAGTTGTCTGGTTCCACTCTGATCCGATTCTAAAAAGAATCTTGTAGTTAAGTTAGGTAGAATAAGATACGATTATATATATGCAGGTAATACACCTTCCACAACTATTATTGATTCTTTCTGATAGTCAATCTTTATATAGTATTTCTTATGGAGTGTAGGAGGGTATTATCACACCTATTTACTGCTATACACCCAAAAGTAGACTTCATTAACTTAGAGGCGCCTGCCAAACATTACTTAATACTGATAATTTGTTTTATCTAATCAGTGCTCTAAAACGAATTGGACTTATTGAGAGGACTTTTGGAAATCAACGATCAATTACAGTCACCGCTGATAACCAAAGTCGATATCGCCGCAGTGTTCCCCGTGGATCTCGAGTGGCAAATTGAATTTAAAGAGAATCTATGGCAATCTAATCGTGCAGTACAATGAATCACCTGTTGTGTCCACTATAAAAGGAACAAGTTCTATATAAGCTCACATAGTGTAGTTAATGATATCAGAATAACTTTGTTTTCCATAATGAAAGGTCTGACAACTATCCTGGCAACATTGTGCCTCACTGTGCTCGCTTGCCAGGCCTTCTCGGAGGTGGTTGCCGCTAAGAAGTATCCAGTGTCCTGTCTAGAAGCCAAGCCCAAGAAAGATGGTGTCATTAAAATACAACTTCCCGGTGGTGATCCATTCGATGTCTTTTGCGATGTTTCGACGAACGGAACGGGTTGGTTGGTAATACAACGCCGCATAGATGCCACTCTCAATTTCTTCCGCAATTGGTCGTCCTATCAGCAAGGTTTTGGCGACTTAAAAGCCGGATTCGTCATGGGTTTGAATGCCTTAAACAACCTAACCACTTATCAAGCGCATGAGCTCTACATCTCTCTGGAAGATTTTTATGGCCAGAAACGCTATGCCCATTACGATAATTTTGCCATTGGAAACGAGGCCAATCTCTATACTCTTAACGTACTCGGAAAATTCACCGGAGATGCTGGCGATGGACTCAGATATCAGCAGAACATGAAATTCAGCACCTACGATCGCGACAATGACAACAGCTCCTACAACTGTGCTGCCCAATTCTCGGGTGCCTGGTGGTACAACAGTTGTATGTACAGGTGAGTCTATGAGAGTGTATTCCAGCTGGGCACACATCTAATCGACTTTTGTTTTTCTTAGTAATTTGAATGGCCAATATCTTGGTGGCGAGTACAGACCAGATCTCTCAGGGCGTGGCATTTGCTGGGTGCCATGGAGAGGTGTTGATTACTCCTACAAGACTGTCAAAATGATGATAAAACCAAAGAAGAAGTAAGGACTGAAGCTATGCCATATAGAGAAGAGTCGATTAAACGATTGCACTATAGCACCTAGATATATAGAGGCTTATAAATGTTTAACCAAAAACTATAGTTAAATAATAAAAATAGAAAATTAAATTAATTTAGAAAAGAAAGTTTGTTTCAATAAGTAAATAAGATAAATGGCACACACTCCTGAAGAACCATTAGAATACCTTTCGGAAACCCTTCAAGCATCCCTATTTTCAGTCACAATCTTCAGAACAGTATGTTGTTTGACACATAATATTATATTATAATGATTAAAAATAATAGAAATAATAAATATTCTAATCTCATATTCTAAAGTATAAATCAAAAGGACATTGACCAGAAGAAATTGATCAAAAATGAAAAACAATTTAAGATTGATTTTCTTTTAGATAGAATTGTTTTTTTCTGTAGTAATAGTAATATACTGTATTCATCCTCTAAAGAGTTGTCACTTCTTAGTTAAAAATTATTATTATTGAACAAAAAAACCAGCATTTTCATAGGTGCTTTGAGTGCTTCACTTCATTTGATGGAGGATCATTTGGTATCGACAACTGTCTAGGTCCAAATGCTCCACATTTTAAACGCAGCACGAATAGAAAATTCCGCATAACTCTGGCTGGCATCTTGGAGGATTGTTAAAGTTCCAAAATAGAAACGCTTAATTGCAAGTATTACGTTGAAAATGATACCAATAAACAGCTCAGAGCGACAAAGTTTTTGGAGGCGAAATTAGAACGAAATGCGACATCTTCATACACACACACACACACACATGTCTACAAATAGGCATTTCCATAGATAAATATATGTGTGTACATATTAACAATTTTCAGTGTGGCGACAGCTACAAAATTCTAAAAAAAAAAGAAGGAAAATAATGCCGTGAACAATATTCGAAACGAGCATTTTGAAACAATTTTCCAAAGCTCACACAGTCACGGACCATGTCCATAGAGATATTTTCACTTCTTGGATGACATTAACCGAAATGATGATCCAACTTGGAAACTAAAACCGATCTCCATAGACTTTAAAGAGAAAGTGAATAATTGGGAATAGCTTTCAGCATTTTGTCTGGGGGAATATTAAATTCGATGGCGGTACATTCCAAGGGTATTTCTGCTTCGGCTTTTCGGAAACAAAGTTTTCACTTTCAGTTGTCGTTTAAATTTCAGAAGGAAGTGTGGAAATATTTCAACATTCGCTTTACGAAAGAACGCGCATCATTTCAGAACCCATCAACGACGACACGGCGCGCCAGCAGAAGAAAACCTCGGCACAATTTTCATTTAAGTCAGAAATTAAGAGATGTTGTACATTTTATGCCTCCCCGAGCGGAGTAGTTGGGGATCTGCAGATATTTCTTCTAGGGGGTGGGGTTATTTCTAAGAGTGTCTGTCCGTCCGTCCGTCTGTCTGTCATTGTGAGTGTAGGTGTGCGTAGGTGTGTGTGTGTGGCGCTGTCAACTGCTGTTGAAAGATTTTCGTGTCGCTGTTTCCATGCCGCCTGCCATCAGGCGACAGACGAGAAATTCTTGAAAAACATTTTTAAAACTTTTTTCGAAAATGACAAAAAAGCTAAAACCAAAAAAAAAAAACAGAAATTGTTCTTGGTTGTTGCCTTCGTACGTAAAAAGATTTAGCAATAGCAATGAATTTAGTTAATTTATGGCGTTATTAATGACATTTTGAAATATTAACAGAATATAAAAAAAGAACGAACACGTCCATGTTTGAGCTGACAGAATTAACGGCGACGTTCTCTCCTACTATATTCATTTCTTTCCTTTTATTTATTTTGCAATAAATACAAAAATAAAAAACATTTTCCCATGCGCAGTTTTCCTATTGAAGTCATGTGAGTTTTTCTCTTCTGCGATTTCCGTTCATTCTCAAAAAATGTTTGTATACCTATTTGAATATTCGCCTTTTCTAAACTACTTACTAAATATGCAAAACAGTTAAAACAAAAAATAAATACAAATATTTGTGAATGGCAACCTGCTGGTATTCAAACAATGAAATTCAAATGTCCCAATCAAAAAACTTGAACAAATTTACGATTCAATCAATGGAATATTTTTCGTCTGAATGCTATTAGAGTTTAAACCCTCTTTTGAATATTATTTTCTTCAGATTCAACAATTGCGAACGAAATGTGGCATATTACGTGAATATTTTCACATGGCAACAAATATATGTTATATGCACATAAAAATATATAAATACATACTATATACATACTATGTTGTCCTTAGCATCGCTTATACTATTATCAATGATTTGACAAATGTATGATAACCTTTAGCCAAGGCGGGATGAGGGAACGACTGGCACCTAATTAATACTATTTATATGACGATTAGAATATATATTCATATCAGACAGAAACAAATCTGTTGCGTGTGCACATTCTTTGCACTACACTTTGACCCCATTCAAATGATTAGAAAACTCTTAGCTAATAGCAATGGAAAATAACGATGAAATTTTAGTTAATACAAATAAATTCATTCAGAAAGGCTACAGTCGGGCGTCAGGCGCTAAGAGACCCTCGCTAAGAGACTAGACGGAGATTACAGACTAAGAGCATCAAGGCAGCAGCAGCTGTTTTTAACACAAATAGAAAATAGACAGAAAATGAAAATATAATATGTTTCTATAATATTTATAATATGGAATATTTAGAGAACTAAAATTTATATAATAGACTTGAAGCATATGTGACTTTTATTGTATTGACTCAAACTATAAACATAATTTTCTCAATTTATATTTAGTTTTTTAAATGAATTTATGCATTTTGATTTGTACAGATCTTATAATTATTTATTGCCAAAATATATGTTTATTTTAAATAGTATTTTTATTTCAGTGTATTTAAATTAAATTAAAACCGAAGAGTTTGTCTAGCGTGTTTGTAATTTATAGCATAATTATGGTCTGCAAGTTTATGGGACTCTTAGAAACAAAAAGCAGATGGCATAACATAATATTCGCCCAAAGTAAATTAATAAAATAAATCGTATGTATAGATCAAACCCAAGCATATTAAATGCCGACGAGTCATTTGCTGGCGAAAGATATCTAAAAACTGCATAAGGTATTCGATGATATGGGTTTGGTTCGGATTGGTTTGGTTTGGTTTGTTTTGTGGTTGCGAGAGCGGTCTCCCAACTACGATCATAAGCGCATGAAAAATGTCATAAAATCAAAGAGCAACAACAACAACAACACATACGTATGGCAGCCATATGTTCAATTTGCATAAAATCACCTGAATATCGTTAAATATTTTCAGCTTATGCCATGAAATGCTCATAAAGTTGAAGATAAAGCAACAAGACCATCAGTGTTAGAGTTTCATGTAAAAGAGACCAAGTGGAAGTGTTGCTGAAACTCATACACTTGGAGAAATTTTAATCTGACTTTTAAGAAAAGATAAATGAAAAAGTTGCTGCGATTTTTAATTATTTTATTAAGGTACTTCATTTACCTTTTGATATTTATATATTTTTCAGTGAAGCAATTTCACATTAATTTCTTGGAGTGTAGAGATACAATCAAGAAACAGAAAAGTATTGGTCTGACTTATGGGCGCCTAAAATAAAATTCAAAATACATATTAGCATAAATCAACTAAATATCATTCAAACTATTTTACATTTTTAATGAACACAAAAAAGTAAAAAAAAATAATAAAAACTAGAGCTGCAGTCAAGTATACTCAATAAAAAAAATTCCCTACGCCTAGTTCGAAATACCATATACATCTTTATACATGTTTATAAAATATTTTTATATTATAGTTTCCAACATCGAACGGCCTAATCACGCTGGTGACTTTTATGTATTTGGCAAAATTAGTTTCGCGCCTCTATTTTAAAAGTTGTGTCCTACGCTGTTACGGCTCTGTTATTGATGGAAATTGCTCTGTTATGTTTGTTCACTGACTACGTTCGATGCAACATCCTTTGTTTACCTTTTAATTAAAAGTTTTATAAAAACATCCTAAAAAATAAGCCGGTTTGTTAATTTTTAATATTTTTGTTTTCGCAGCAAGCCAACAAAAACAACAAAAAAGGAAAATGAGTTTTTTTGCGTTTGAAAATTCAATCAAACTTTTGTTCGATGGAACCTGCTTTGTAACTTTTTGTGGGCTCGGCCAAAAACAAATTCAATTGACTTGGCCCTGCTCGCGAACACACATGTATGAGTATTGCGCACGCCGTATTCAATCGAACTTGGGGGGAATGGCGCTAAATTGAAAATGTGCCAAAATGAGTAAAAACAGCGCAGTGTTGTAAAGTGGTGCCAGGGCTGCTAATATATCGAAAGTAACTATTTCGACTGTTATTCGATTAAAGGTGTTTGCATCACTTGTATATCCTCTTGATTACATTCATCATTATATTACTTATATTATAGTAGTACGTGATACTGCATGAGTACCAAACTCATTCTTGTCACATTTTGTGTAACTGAAAAATATTTGTAATCGTCGATAGTTGATGGAACATCGCTCTTCTCTAACAATAAGGGACTTGGGTTTTTAAATAACACAATAATAATGGACGACCCTTTAAAACCCAAGCCAGTGCCGCTGGCGGCAGAAACTGTATTATGGTTTGAATTTCTACTTGATCCACACAAAATAACGCACCACTTACAATGCAAAAATCCCGGTAAGTGACGCCTTCCAACTTTGCTTCTTTGCTGCCACCTGGATAGTCGGCTGTCGCTATATGTACGTTTTTAACTCATTTTATTTTCCCACAGAACCCAACGCAACGGACTTAATCATGCAGTTCATAAGCATGACGCCGGAAACTACAATGTCATCCACTGTAGTTACACCGGGCAGCGATCTGCAAAATATGAGCGGTGCCAGCGTGGGGGCGAACGCCACAACACCTGCAGCCTCAGCGGCCCTCAACGTGCCGCCCCTAACACAGCAACGACAGGCGGAGAGTGGACTGCAGTTGACGCGAAAGCAGCTGGCACTAAAGATCCTAGAACTCAAAGTAGCCACTTGGCTCAGGTGGGATCTGGAGGCGTTAGAGAAGGGCTTACCCGTGATTATGCAGCTCGGCCTGCTGCGTGATTTATGCATCATTAGCTATGGACGCCCCGTTAGCATTCCGTTTGCGAGTGACTTTGACATGAAGATATGTATGTTGAGAGTGATTACATATGTGAATTATGTATAATATTTGTGTGTCTTACAGCATCTACCGGCAATGAGCGAGCGGCTCGCTTTGCACTCACCATCTACCATCGCATGCTTCTTCGGATGCAGCTCATCAAGGACAGTGCGCTAAAGTCGCCCAGACCGCTCATGTAAGTGTTCATCGCATACGTTTTGTTCATGTGTGTAGTAATCGGCCTTTTGTAACAGGTTTCAAACGTTTGATCATCTGCAACAGTTCCTGGACTCGCCGACACAGCCCTCCATCGAATATTTGGAGCAATTGTGCTCATCTGCCAACACCAAACCCTTCTACGTGTTTCACTACGACAGCTTTGTGACGCTGCAGTGCGACAACCTGAGCACTGCACAAAACTATGACATGATGCACATGATAACGCCTCAGGAACTGCGTGCCCAGCTCCATTTTGAGCTGGCTCATTACTACCTCCACACCAAGCAGTATGTGCTGGCGCGCGAGGCAGCCGCCGCCTGCAATAGCAATCTACAAGCGCTGCCGACTGGAGCGACACTCTACTTTTGTCACATCCGGGCAGCAGAGTTGGAAGGACTTCTACAGGCATGCGGGATCAGTGCACAACAGCAAACATTGTTAGAACAATTTCATCAATCCCTGCTGAATAACTATGCGGACATTGTTACTATATTACGCCAGGATAATCGTGCTCGTGAGATTCCTTTGGTGAGTCGGCGAAATGTTGAGCTGGACATTGAGGGCGCCATCTCGACCGGTCTGCTCAAGGAGACGCGTCAGTTGCTACTGCATGTGGCTGCCTTGAATGTAGTGCGTACAGTCTCTGAGTGGGGCAATATCTTCGGTAGCGTGGAGTACTTTGAAAAGTATTGCGACATGGACCATATGCCGCCAATTATAGAAGCCTTACAGGATGCATTAACGTATGTCAGCCCGTCGGAACAAACGGTTCTCAAACACTTTCTCATAGATTGTGTGCTCCATCAGGATCAGCCGGAACAGAGCCGACAGCTGCTCCAGATGGCGCGAGAGAGAGATTTATTCAGCAAGGAGGAGCTCATCGAGTTGGATGAGCAATTGGCACAAGCTACAGTGCCAGCGGTTAGCAATAACCTGGCCACCCTCAACGACTGGATTTGCCACTCAAAGAGTAATTTATAACATTGAAATAATTTGTGAAACCCGACTAACATTCTCTTCCTGCAGTGACCCGCGTCGAAGTGGCCGCCCTGGAGCGCCAGTTGATCACCTGTACGAATGCGAACAGTGTACGGATACTTTTAGTTAAACTCTGTGGCACTGCGCCCGGCAAACCACTCTGGGCGATCAATCCAAGCTGGGATGTACCGCAACCGCTAAAGGCGCTGATCATGGCAATGCCAGTTAGCTTCTTGCAGGATTTTAGTTATGTGCTCTTGGGAAAGGCGCGCGAGCTGGCGGACCGGGGCAACTATATCGATGCGGTGTCGATGTTGAGCGTGCTGAAGTCGGAAACACAGCGCCAGGAACTGGGTGGCAGTTCCCAATTGATGTGCAAGCTAATCACATGGGAGATCCTGCACATACAGATTACGCAATGCCTGGAGGAATGGCATCAAAAGCCACTCGATCTACAGGCGCTGGGCACGCGTTGTAAGCAGTGTATAGGCGCCCTGCAGGCAGGCGATTCGATGATTCCACGCCTCGACATATTGGAAAGCTGTGCCATCATGTTGCTCAATTTGACGGACTTTCCGCCCCTGCTCTATCTGGACAAGCGCGCACAGCAATTGGAGCTACCACTGTCCTTTGCGAACACCTTCATTGAGATGGAGAAAATGAAGGGTCCCAAGAAAGTATGTCGCGATGCCTGGGAACTAATGTTGAGCATGTTTCTCAACGTGCCCAAGCGGTCGGCATCAACGATTGGCGGAGGTGCTAGCAGTGCACTGCAGACGTTTCTTCAGCGAGTGCGGCATCAGAGTGTCTTCGGCTTGGCTATTTCCATGCTTGGCAAGATGCACAATATACTGAAAGATGACCCCAATCACGATCTAAGTTGCGAATACATGCAGCTCTGGCCTATCAGCATTACCAAGTAAGTTGACAGTGTATACATTGAGCAATTGAACTCCATAACCTAGTGCTTGTTCCAGCCCTAACAGCTATAGCTTGCGCAGCATCTGCGAGACGCTCCAGTGGCTATTATCGGAAGCACTTAGCTATTACCCGCAAACTATTTCCTGGCTTAAGATGAAGGGTGACCTGGAACTGGCCATTGGTAACAACGAGTCAGCCATGCGGTGCTACGTCAACGCCCTGGTCACCGGCACAGATTACTGCACCTTGCCGCTGCAACGGAACGTGGCTGATGACTATGTGATCCGAAAGATGATTCGATGCGCCGCCAATTTGGGCTGTCACATGCAGGCGACCGTGCTGTGCCAGTTTCTCGATGAGATTGACTACGGCATTGTGTTCAAGAATCTCAGTGAGAAGTCGTCCAACTTCACGGATGCCATGGATGCGTACTACAGCTGCATCTGGGACACAACACTCCTCGAATTTATTGTCAACCTGCACGCCAAGCGAGGGGAGCACAGTCGCAAACTGGAAGCGGTATGGCAAACCATCATTACGATTACATTCAAGCATTTTCTCATATGATTTTCATCTTTCAAGATCTCAATGATGGGCACATTGGAGCTAAATGCCAACAACAATGAGGAGATTAAGCGAGAGAGCGCAATGGTGCGTAAGTCGCGCTTCCTGCGCGCCCTGGCCAAACAGTATTTACTGTAGTCAGAGGCGGGGCTATCTCCACCCCACCCGAACTACCCACACCCACACCCACATCCACACCACACCCACTCCTACAAAGAAGACCAACTAGACATAAGCTATCAGAGTTTTTGTAATTGTACGAAGTTAGTTCTTAAGATTACAGTGTATCAATAAGTTTATGTAGTTTGCATTAAAAAAACGTGTAATGTCTTATAGATTTTAAAAAGTTATTTTGGTCTTCTGCCACGATTGCCACCTCCGCTTGTCTTGGCCTTTTTGTTGTTGGCACTCTTCTTAGCCTCTTCAGCCTTGCGTTTGGCAGCTGCAGTTGCAGTCGGGGTACTGGGCAACGTCTTGAAGAAACTATCCAAACGTACTTGTGTCTGGGATTGCTTGGACTTGAGTAGCTTCTTAGCACCATTGCGAACTCGGTCTTCATTGAACTGGCGATCACCGCAGAGGAACTGTACCAAACCCTCCTCGTCGGGCTCTACCCACTTGAGCTCAATGTTGCTGGCATCTGCCACGTCGGGCTCAACAAAGAGCTCGCGAGCGCGCTTGTAATTCCAGTTCTCAGGTACCGTGTACTTAGTTGTGTCCAGATTCTCTATAATAGTCTCAATATCCCGATAACTTTTTATGAGTTCAATAGCCCGCTTAGGCCCAACGCCCTTGATACTTTCGCAGTAATCACAACCCATGAGAATGCACAAATCAACGAACTCTCCACTTGTTAACTCTAGACCAGTCAGCACTTTGTCGTAGCTGAACTCCTTGACGGGCATTTTACGGGCCTCACTGTACGTTAAATAGCGTAGGAGTTTGCTGGATCCAAATGTAAGTGCATCCATATCCTCAGTGGCTGTGGCATACACCTTGCCTGCCTTGACAAGAGCAGCACATTGCGCTTCTGCCTCACATGGTGCGTCTACATATGGGACACCCATTAGTTTTAGTAACTCCTTTGCCTCGCGCGAATGTTCTTTAGTCACACGCACTAATCGTCGATTAAATTTCTCAATCTCTGCATCATCTCCTGCTTCAGTGGCAGCTTTAAGAGCTTTCTCTGCCTCCTCCCTTCGCTCGGCGCGCTTTGCAAGTTCGCCAGACTTTAGATCTGGTGGAGCTCCATCAAATACGTAGACGGGCTTAATTCCATTCTCGAGCAGGCGAATGGTGCGATAGAACATGCCCATCAAATGCGACGTGGGATCGCCATTGACGGTAGCCAGTTGAGCTCCTTCTGATCGCACCGCAATCAGAAATTGGTAGAGACACATGCTGGCGTCGATGGCAATTTTGCGACCTGTATATTGGAAATTATTATAAATCTTGTGCAATTAGTTGACTAGAGGAAAAGAGCAGTACCGAAAAAGTTCTTGATTTCACTATCACGTATAGCCAGTGGCGCAAGATCTGCAATCAGCTTCGAAAGACCCAAAATTCCCATGACTGCAGATGGTTTGGTTTATTTACTGCGTATTTTTGTGTTTTAATTTCGCGTCAATGTGGTACAACGCGCGCTTTTTATTGCAAATGTTGTGCCCGCGTCTCTCTGCGAATGGCAGCACAGAATTGAGATGGTGGTAGTGTTGGGTAAATACTGCTCACTTCGGTGAACATGTTCACTTGTTCTTTTTTTCGAGGTGAGCCGACTCGCTCACTTCGCTCACTTGCTCAGTTGAAAATTTTTTTTTTGCAACTTTTCCTAGTCTCCTGTGCTTGCTAACCTTTTTTTTTTTTTTGTACTATTATTCCCTCCTTGATACTCAAAGCCGTACATATATTTGTAGTAATAAAATATTTATTTGTAACGTATACAATCTCCATTACATCTTCAGTGTCATACTCTAAATATAAGCTATATAATAATACATTATTTACTTCTTTTTATTCACCTGGCCAGTTTGCATAGTTACCACACTTCGCGGTTTTTTTTTTTAAACAATTGGTGCAGCTCACTTCTCTTTCTCACTTTGTTTGCTACTAAAATATTCCTTATTACTCTCTACTTACTGCTCGCATTTTACGCCAAATTTGCCACGCAATGTCTTGCCGCAACTCATCAACTGAGCAATGAGCAAGAGCAGCTCAGCAACTGAGCATGAGTAAGAGCAGGTGAGCAACTGAGCAGTGAACAAGAGCTGTTCAGTAACTGAGCAGTGAGCAAGAGCCAGCTCAGCAACTGAGTAACTGAGCAATGAGCAATGAGTAAGAGCAGATGAGCAACTGAGCAGTGAGCAAGAGCTGTTCAGTAGGTGAGCAACTGAGCAGTGAGCAAGAGCTGTTCAGTAGGTGAGCAACTGAGCAGTGAGCAAGAGCTGTTCAGTAGGTGAGCAACTGAGCAGTGAGCAAGAGCTGTTCAGTAACTGAGCAAAAGTGAACAATTAGTGAAGAACATGTTCACTTGTTCAGTTTAGTGAGCAGCTCAGTTTTGTTCACTCACTCATGAGCAACCCAACACTAGATGGTGGGCAAACTGTCGATTAATATACAAATTCAAGTTGTTGGGATAAACTCAGAAATATGAGTGTAAAAGTTATTTATATATTAACGATTCATATTGTTGATGTAACTCCTATTAACCTGAATATTATTTTGTGTTTTCAAACATAAAATATTTGAAGAACAGTCATTTAAAATTTTAATCTATTCGTTGTTTACACGATACTCATCTCTAATGCCATAATGTTAATATTAAAAATTAAAAAGAGCAAAAAAATTAATAATAAAAACAAAAAATAAAAATATGCTTCATAAAGATCAAATAGTAATTTTTACAACGACCATTTCTCTAACAAAACTTGCATTTGAATCGCGTTAAAAACTGGTCAGATTTTCTAATTTTATACATATGAGACTTTTTAAAACGGTCTTGCAAATGTGTAGAACCAACAATAACAACGAAAAGCACCAGAAAAATATGTATTTTTTACGTTTGGATTTTCCGTAAAAACTGTTAAGGTTAGATGCAAGTTGTCATCGAACATCATAGGCACCTGCAAGTTTGGCCCTAATTTTGGAAGTACTACTCCAATTTTTAACTGTATTCAGCACCATCTTTTACCTATTTTTAATTGCATAATCGTTTAAAAACCAAAGGAAGTCAATTAAAATCGTTTAACAGAGTGGAACGGAGACAACATTGCAGTCTTTTGGCGCGCAAAAAAAAAGTAAACAAAGCAAGTTGCATCGAACGTTGAAGCGAATAGAATTCATTCACGGTTGCAGGCTGTTTAGCCAAGTGCACAACCTCAGTTGTGAGGTTTAAAAGACTATCTAGTGGCACAACCCCAATACATTTAATAAAATGTAGTTAATTTTTTAATTGAATAAATATATAAGCCCGCGCATATGAAGCTGAATGTCTTCAATTACATTATATACATATATTGCTAGAAAATGATTTTAACTCAATCTTAGTGAAGTAAAACGTCAATTTAAGAAATAAGTGTCATTGCGCCAACACTTAAAAAAGCACAAATTTTGGCGCAAAAACGCCAATAATGGCAAATGTGCTCATATCTAATGCCACACACACATAAGCATTAAAAAAGCATGTCGGCTGACGAAAAAAAAGATAAAACAGTTGAAAATATGGTACGTAAATTAATTAAAATTGTTGAAAAAGAAAGAACAAAGTGTCTTCGTCAATCGCGCATTTTGAAAACTTGTTAATCAAACATATTTGACGGCAAAAAAAGGCGCAACAAATATTGCTCTCGACAAATCGGTCTTCTTCTCCCCAGCGACCATTCGTTTATGTGTATAAACATGGCGTCGTTGCGATTGTATGTTCCGCTGTGCCTCAATTCTAGTGCGTGCGAGTGAGATGAAGCGTGCATGCATATTTTCCCTATAGACACGCATACACAAACGCAAACCCCAAAAGAAAACTTGTGTTTGCTAAAACATTCGCAAAAGCGAATGGAAAATAGCAAAACTTAATCAATCACGCGATGCCCTTAGCAATATTGCAGTGTTGAAACCTTTATAATTTTGATGGTGTAATTTGTTTTGATTTATGGTAGGATGCCAACACAGCGCCAGAAGCAGAGACGGCAACAGCGGGCAAAGAAAAAGCCGCCGATAAGACAGGCAGCGATTCTAAGGCGCTAGAAAGTGCAGCCGAAGCGACTGCAGTGGATGGTGTTGCTGAAAAGGAGAAACAGAAGGAGGGTGATGCTGCGTCGCCACCCGCGACTGATGACGTCGCGAACAAAAAACATGATGGAGAGCCAACGGCTGCGTCCGCGCCAACTGTAGATGCAGGTAAATAAAAGCAACACAACACACGCATAGTTATAACAAGTGTGCATGTGTGTGTGTGTGTATGAATGCGTGAGTATGTATGCGCGTATGTTTGTGTGAAGAAAGAGCGAGAAAAACAAAAATCATAAAATGAATTTTGCGCGCGTTTAGCAAAGCGCGGCGAATTCAAATCGCCGTCCATTCATTTGCGTCGTTTGTCGTCATTGTTGCTGCGTTGGCTTTGGTGTTGACGTCTAAAACGCCGCGCATTTTCTGTTCTTTGAGGTGTGGATTGCGGTTCGAATTTCGAAAGAGAGAGTGTGTGTGTAATTTTTCTTAGAGTGGTTTTCTAAATTAAAAAAAAATACCTTGGTAATTGTTCATACATTGCCCTGCACAATATGGTTTTGTGTAGTTAACTCCGAGGTAAATTAAAACTTCAGATTTCATAGTTCCTTGCGCTCCCAAAACACTAGCATTGAACTTCCCAATATCGAAGACATTTTTATTTAAAATACTCACTAGTGTTTTTATATCATTTTATTTTGAAATATTAAAAATTGAATTAAATTGCAATTGTTTAGATGGCAAAAAGTCGGACACAAAAGATGAAACGCCAGCACAAGCATCAACTAAAAAAATAAGTAACAATGGAGCTAAGAAAGCGGCAAAGGCTAAAGAAGATGATGATGCTGATGAAACTGAGGATCAGGAGGATGGCGATGACGACCAGGAGGACGATGCCAAGGAAACGGCCAGCGAGGATGAGGATAAAAAATCTACAGTGGATAAAAAGAAGAAAAATGATGCCACCGATGGTGCTAAATCCAAATCGTCAACGGTCGCCAAGAACACTGACTTGAAGACCAAGAACGGCAAATTAGTCAAGGAGGATAATGAGAAGGATGCGGATGATGATGATGAAGGGGATGGCCTCGATGAAAATAATGAAGTGGCAGAGGATGATGAGAATGTTGTGGCCTTGGCCGAGATCGATCGCATCAATGAAAATATAAACAAGACTCGTGTGGACGGGCTCCAAACGCTACACGCTGTAAGTTGCTAATGCGAATTACTATCAAGAATATAAGTTCCTAAATCGATTTCCCTTCTTTTGTGCAGATCTGTTTCGGGGCCCAGGGTAAGAACAATGTAGTAAAAAAGAATCTACGGTCCTTTGCTGGCTTTGAGTTTGCCAAGGACTCGTCTGATTATAAAAAGAAATACGATTCGATAAAGAAATTGGAAAACAAAGCACTGCGAAGCATCTGCGAAATTCTTACACTAGATCGAAAAGGAACCAAGGATGAGATTACAGCGCGTGTGCTCAAATTTCTTATGGAGCCAGATGAGTCACTCTGCTTAGAGCAAGGAGATGAAGAAGAAGAGGAGCAAGATGAGGATGATTTCGAAGAAGATGAAGAGGAACCAGCCAGCGAAGAAGATAAAAAACGCAAGAGCAGCAAGGCTAGCGCACCAACTGGCAGAGGCTCTGCACGTAATTCCAGCGGACGTCCGAAACGTGCCACTGCTGGCAAAAGTAAGTAACGCGAGTCATAATTGGGATTGTAGCTCAGTTGTATTCACATAACACATTACTCTCATTCTTCTATTAGAAATGTCGGCTTACGTAGATTTATCAAGCTCCGACGAGAGCGAGCACAAAGTAACAGTGGCTAAGCGAAGACGAAACGATGACTCTGAATCGGGCTCGGATGTAAGTTTATACTTTCACCTGCACCTATACTTCTAGCTAAGATTTCCTTTCTGCCTATAGTACAATCCATCCGCTAATTCGGACTCTGATGGCGGACGTGGTGGTGGAGGGGCTGGTGGAAGAGGAGGATCTGCTCGCAACATTGCAGCCCGCGGCAGTCGCGGCAGACCGGCACGTAAAAGTCGTCGAAGAAATTCAGATTCTGAAGATGAAGAAGAATCAGAGTTGTCCGATGCAGATAGTGATGTAGGTGAACAGCAATGGCTAAATTGATGTATTACTCAAGGTTTTCATTTTGTTTGTGAATAGGTGCCCAAGCGCAAACGAGGCGCTCCTGTTAAACGTGGTCGATCTGCTGTTAGTGCTCCGGCTGGCAGACGCGGACGTGGGCGTGCTGTATCTGCGCGAAAGCGTAAAGATTCAGAGAGTGAAGATGAAGAGGTATCAGAGGATGAAGAAGAAGAACTGTCCGAATTTGGCAGCGAACCAAGTGAGGTAGGTGTTCCGTAGTCTAACATTAAATCATGTAACTCATACAATTTACTATTAATTCACAGGATGAACCTCCCAAAAAGAATAAGAAGCCCACTACGCCTGCGAAAAATAGCAAAGCTAACAACAAGTCAAAACCAGCTGGAAAGGGTAATATTTCCTGGCCAAAGATATTCTTTTCCCTACTAATTTCTACTTTGTAATATTTTACAGCCGCTGGACGACCGAAGAAATCAAAGAAAGAAACGTCCGAAGAAGAGGATGCCGATGATAAAGATGAGTCCGATGAGGATGAGCCATTAAACAAAAAGGGCAAGCAGGCATTCCCAACGGTGAGTTGTCCCGGATCGAATCTTGATTTGAGTGGATTAAATAAGTGTACATTTTTTTATATTGCAGGATGAGCAAATACGAGGATATGTCAAAGAAATATTGGATAAGGCTAATCTCGAAGAGATTACTATGAAAACAGTTTGCAAACAAGTGTATGCTAAGTACCCAGACTTTGATCTTACCGATAAAAAGGACTTTATTAAAGCCACAGTTAAAGCGGTAGGTGACCCAATTATTTACAGTTTTCGTTATTCTAATTCTCGATCCGTTGCAGTTAATTGCCACATAAAACCACACGAAGGGGAAGGCATCAAAGCATGGGGATGGGCCAGCTAGTAGCATGCGTTGAACCAAACACTAAGAACATGGCGAACGGAAGAGAAAACAACAAGAGATCGGAAAAGCGAAACATATTTGTTGCAACTTTTTGTGAGCTGCTACGATACAGAAATGAAAACCCCTTTAGATTTCCTAAAAGCGTATAATTTGTACTCTTTGAAACGTAACAAACAAAACTTTACCTTAAACTGATTATGTTCTTTTTCTATTGTGAACTAAGAGAGACGATTATAGTATATCCCATATATGCATTGTGAATATATATGTACATATATATTTAAACGTAATTTGTAAACGCTCGTACTATATTCATTTTCTTTATGAATTCCTGCACTCTCAAACGGCTCTACAAGATGTGTGTAGTTTTTAAGATAAGCAGCAAAGCGCAAGTGAATCGGAAACAAAATTGTAAAAAACCCAAAATGTATACATTTAAACGTAGTGCTGATTATTTTGACGTTCAAAAATGTGTATTTTAAATTAAGAGTAAAGATGATAAAGATAAATAATAAACAAAAAAATCTACACAAGGTAACTAGAATTCACACACTGGCAGCAGTACAAAAAGAAGAGAACAAATCATGGTTAGTCTATATTGCAATCTGAAATTCCAGGCATTTTTGGCTAAGCAAATAGTGTGTGAAAGTGGGGCAAGCCAGACGTGATGGCAGATAGAAAATAATATTTTTGAAATTTACCGCGGTAACAAGTTGTTGAAATTCTCGGAAATAAATGCGTAACGTTTGTAAAATATGAATTTTTTGGTTGAGCTTCGTAACTTTAAGGGTCGGTCTTCACATTATGCCGTTTGTTTCCTTTTTCGGTTCGTCCTTTACTTCGCCTTTATAATTTATTGATAGGAATATAGCAGGTTTCTCTGGTAGAGCGGCAATTCACATAGACAACTAGAACTCATAGACCTAAACACATACACACACACACACATATGCAACAAACAGTGCAAGTCTATCGCAAATTGATGTAAAACTTAAAGCAAATAAACAAACATATTGAAACAAATACAAAATAAAATGAAAGTAAATGTTTTTAAAGTAACCACAGATAAATATACTTGTAAACATCTCAATGTACGTTTCTTGTAGTAAGAGGAAAACTCGAAAACCATAAGCAACACGCAATAAAACTAAACAAGTAAAATGCATAATTATGTTTATGGAAGATGACAGAATGTAGAACTCGAGATGAATTTATTAAACGCTCTCTATAACCGTAATTCAAGTGCGCCCCACTATTGGCTGCGTCGTCTAGATGTAAAGCGATAATTTGTTCTAACTTTAACTAGTATTTATCTAAGTAAAAAATAAAAACAGCTGAGCAAAAGAAGTATGTGTATCAATATTATATACCGCGATCAAAAAATATATCCAATCAATCCTTGTTTTTAATGGGTTACCAGAAGAATAGTTTACAGGAGTATAATTATGTATGTATTAATTTTATTCTTTAATCCTTAGAAAGAATAGACGTTTCAGTCTTTATTTTAATGTTTCAGAAAGCAGTTTATTGAGAAATTCGGCAATGTTTAAAAGTAATTTTCATATAGCATTTATAAGGTACTAACACTAAATCTGCCAGATTGATGACTGGTAAGTGCTTCAGGTAGACAGAAGCTGCAACATACAGGTTGAAAAAACATAAATTTGTATAGTTTCGGAAAGGTCATGAAAAATATATTAAAGGTAAAGTATTTCAAATAATAATAGATACACACTTTTCGGTTATAAATTAGTGATAAATGCTATGGTTGAAGTATGCATTAAATGGATAAATTATTGATCAATTGGCCCTGGAAATAGATCAGCGCACATATAATTTAAATCAAATATAAACAAAGATATATATGTACATGTATGTCAATTTCAAAAATATCATTTGATTGCGAAATAAACGGCTTAATATTGACCCAAACGCAAGTGGATATCCAGCATTATTGACACTATAAAGGGTATGCAAATAGGCATACTTACCATAAGAATATTTGAACAGTAGCACGAGGAGTTGGAAGCCTTTCTGAAATTGAAAGAAATAAACAAACTTCCCGGTACCTAAACTGAATCAAGCTCAAAGCTGTCTGCATAACATTTATCAAATCAGGTCTTGTATTTTGGGAAACTCTACCCTAGTGTGTGTGGTATAATATATCGAGAAGATTAGAAAGCAAAATATAGCATACTTCTAGTAGAGTGTTAGGTAATATAAACCGCATAGATCGCAAACAAATGATACCTTGAAACAGCACAAGTTATTGGATATACGCTCATTATTCATAGATATAGAGATTAAATTCAGTTGAGACTCTACTTGGGGGCAGTTCAGCGTGGAAGGGTGTTGATATCGTTGGCTATTGGAATATATAAAGAAATATATACATGTCACATATGTTTGAATGCAATGTTTGAACAAATATATTACGTATATATATAGATATATATATTGAGCGAGAGAGAGTTATCAGTATATGTGCATATAAGATTAGGCATATTTAAATATATATGTATGAAGACACAAGTATATGTTATATATGTATATATATGTAAAGGTATATTCAATATTCAATAGTCAATATTCAGTATATTCAGTGGTACAAATGTTTCAAGGTAAAAGTATGGATAGACCTACTACATACCCAACAATCAACCGACAGCAATCGAACAAAAGCAAAAGCCCATCCCTAGATCTCATCTGATACCATTGATACCATCTGATCCCAGATCCCATCCAATTCAGCGCCTCTGAAAATACGCTCAGAAACGATTTTCAAAAATATTGATAAGATGAAATTGTCAGTCAGTAGTAAGTATAATAAAAAGAAACGCATAAGATGCATACACATATACATATCGTACATACATACATACATATGTACGTACGTATGCATGTGCATGCCATAGTTTAGTAATGGATTTTATGTAAATAGAAATATATTGTATTATGTGTTTATTCAATCGTATCGTGGGCTGCTGCCAAAGAGTTGAGGCTGGCCCACGTTCTTATACAAATATTATAGATAGTATTATACTCATTAGAGAGGGTGCATATCGTATTCAGCTGTTGCAACATTGATTCATCGGTAAAGAGACATAAAACTTACGACTATTTATTGCGTACTATATAAGTATGTCAGTATAAATATATAGATAGATATATGTATTGATTTACTTTATAATCGTTGACCTACACATGGTTTATTATATGGTTCACGCATTAAAATATGGTTTCATTTCAGTATCTAGACATACACAATGATAACAAGGGAAGAATATGATCTTACCGAGGTTCACGCACTTATAATACATACGAGTATACTTATCAAAGTTTCTTATAATCATTTGTTAATTGCAATTTGCTTTAATTAAATCTACATGAAGAATTCTATGGGTTCTTGTGATCTGCTTTGAAGTTCTCTCGATTTATTCAACGGCCTCTGAAAGTACATACATTTATATATATGTATATGTATATAAAGAGAGGGACCACCATGTGCATCACATACATAAACATAATTAGATGTCTCAGAGATAAATCATTTCAGATTCTTACCAAAGTGCAGTTAACAGTTTAAGTAAATGTACAATATAGGTATAGGTATATATAATAAGTAAACAAACGGAAGAGAGACCATGCAACCTAAGTAGACGGACCCTCGGAGTTCCGATTGAACTGAAATCAAAAATATCAAAATGATATCCTATGGCTATAAATATTAGGTGCGTCTTCAACTGAAATATGAAAACAAAAGCGGATTAAACAAATTTGTCATGAGCTTGCAATATAACCCCAATATACAGATTTTTATGAACAAACCATTCCGGGATAATAAAAAAATTCGATATATATATAATATAATTCTAGGTTTGTTCAATATGCAATTGGTAGTTTTACAGTTTGAAGAATCTTACCAGATCAGTTGAAACGTTGATCGTAGTATTTTATGTGAATATAAAGTATTATGCATATATGTATTTATGGATGTATTACCTATCACTAAGCTATGTGAGAAACATTTTGCAGTATCAAGGGAAAACATTATAAGTACTTAGTATCGTATTTGTATTTGTATTTGTGTTAATGCAATTTGTTACTATGTGTATTTGTTGGTTGTCTTTCACTCACTCGAACAACACTCTACAACATGGTGTTGGTTCTGTGTACTCTCTTGCCTAAATTGACGACGAATTGCGAATTATATATGATATTTATGTATGTGTAAGAATAAAATAAATACAACATTTATAGATAGATCGTGTATTGTCCCAAAGTTAAAGTGTGTTGAACCTGGATAGCAATAGCAATAGCATTTCATATTTTCTTTCTCCTTGTAATTAGAACTCTAGATTATTTCAGGCAAAGTTCACTTAGAGGCTACAAATATTAATTATTATTATATCGTAAGTTTGTAAAATAAAATATAGGCGCCAATATAATTGGCATATACATATATATGCAATAATTATTAAACAATAAGTGAATAAAATCAGCATAGCGCGATACGCTGCAAAGCTGCAAGTGTGCAAATTGATTGATCGACTGTTTGTTTGTTTGTTTGTTTGATTGATTGATTGATTGACGACAGCTGGCTCTCGTTGTGGTTATGGTTATGGTTCAGCATCTTGCTCCGATCATAGCGATGAATTTGAATAATATTTGCTAATATTTTTGATTGGGATAAAAGACATAGGATAGTAGAACAGAACAATTCAAATGATTCACTGCAAAGAGTTGGTTACGCATGGTAAACAGAGAGTTCATTAGGTTACATACACACAAATACATACCAATAAGTATATAGTACTATATACTATTGTAATAATATAAAGAATACGAGTATCATATAATTCACAAATAAAAGAAACAATCGAAGGCAAGCAAAGCAAAAGATAAAATTGCAATTATAGTATAAAAGGTAATTATCAAGACAGCAAAGATCGACGGATTGATAGAATGACAGATTGACCAGATTGATCGCAATATCTACTCACCTCATGGCAAGGCACCTCCGCTCAATGTTTGTCACCTTTATGCGATTTCTGCGACTGTTGCTGTTGGCCGGGTCCGCCGCCTCCTGGTCCGCCAGGGTACCCGCCATAACCACCGCCTGGATAGCCACCGGGATATCCAGCTGGTCCGCCCGGGCCACCACTACCGCCTGCAGCAGCGCCCTGGGGTTGTGGCGCCCCTTGAGAGTGACCCGCAGCAGCCGCTGCAGCATAATACTGTGAATATTGTGCATATTGGCTAGGAGTCATACCTTGGGCATAGCCGCCGGCCGCTGCAGCAGCGGCTGCCGCGTTCGGCTGCGGTTGGTTGGGATTTGAGCCACCTTGGCTCGGATTTTGAGCATTGCCGTTACCGCTGGCGCTGGTGCCGTTCTGTTGCAACTAAGAACCAAACAAAAGAGTGAAAAAAAAACGTTATATATTTTGGCTTAAAAAATTGTTTAGTTGACATATCAGGTATCTAACTATTTTGCACTCCTTACTTTATTCTTGAGGGTCTTTTCAATTGCCTCCGCTTCCTCTACTTTGCCTATACTACGATAATATTCGGCCCACTGTGCACTGTAATCAGCGCTACCGGCTCCACCCTGCTGCTGGGGTTGCTGCTGCTGCTGTGGAGCCTGTTGACCCGGGCCAGAACCACCACCAGACATTTTGGCCTTCATCTGCTGCTCAATCAGATCGGCCTCACGATGGCAACCCATTTGTCTATAAATTTGAGAGTTTTATGATGGGATCAGGCTTAATGGTTTCATCCACTGAATACTTACTTATAATACTCGATCCATTGCGCCGAGTAATCTTGCCCGGCAGCGCCGCCAGCTGCTCCTGGCTGGCCTTGACCTGCCATGGCCATTTGTTGCTGTTGCTGTGCTGCAGCAGGATCCCAGCCACCTTGTTGTCCATAGGCACCCCATGGTTGCTGCTGCTGTTGCTGATAAGCTGCTGCAGCATTTGCACTTGGATCGCCACCCTGCATTTGATTACCGCCATATCCGCCTTGTTGCTGATTGTGGTGGGCATTATTGGAACCACCACCACCACCACCTCCATTGCCGCCGCCTCCACTGATGGGCTTTCGTGAAATGACCGTCAGTTCCATATTAATCTTCTCGGATATCATTTGACGTGCAGCCTCCACCTGATCCGTGGTGCCCTTGGACTTGAAGAGTTTCTCATTGGGTGGATTGCTAGCATTGCGATCCATTTCTGTATGTGCTCCGGACTGCTGATTGATTAGCTTAATTGTCTCCCCACCACGACCAATAACAATCTGTAGGTAATTCAGAAAAAAACCAAATCAGTCATTGGATGTAAAAAGGAAGGAACATAAACTTACGCCACATTTTGAAGCGGGCACCAGAAATGTGATTTCTTCGCGTCCGCCCTGAGCATGATTCACTCCATATCCATAGCCATAGTTAGAGTTGTTGGAATCCCCGCCAGATTGATTACCACCGCCTCCTCCGTTGTTACCATTTCGATTCATCCCATTGCGTTGCTGTAGACAGGATAAAGGAAATAATTAATGATATGGTTCTATGCTAGTTCATATCCGATTCTGAGCTATGTCAGATAATTTCAGAAGGACGCATGAACAGTAAATAAGCAAAGACTACCTCGCCCATATAACTTGGCGCGGGAATTCAAATTTCGAATTCATCACGAATTTATAGTCAAGCTATTTTCTTACCATCACATTCTCGATAAGTCCGTCAATGGTGCGTTTGGCATCCTCCACCTGTTGGCGGGTGCCTTGGATGACGCAGCGCCGATCGCCCATTTCATCGTTCTTGCCTTGAATGAACTGGAGCTTGCAGCCGCATTCTGTTTGAATTTTTCTGATCATGTCGCCACCTTTGCCTATGACAACGCCTACAGCGATTTTGGGCACAAAGACTTCCACACTTTCTCCGCCGTTGCCATTGTTGAAGTTATTGAAGCCCTGCTCTGAGCCACCTCCTCCACCGCCACCACGACCGCCTTGCTGTTGGGCCAGCGCGTCCTTTTGGGCAATGAGATCCAAGACCATTTGCTTCGCGTGCTCAACCTTTTGAGGCACACCGGAAATGCGCAATGGCTTGATGACCTCCGGATTGGGTCCATCTTGAATGATGATCATGCGTGCTCCAGTCTTTTCCTGCAACTGTTTGATGGTATCGCCACCTTTGCCAATAATCAGGCCAACCTTGGCGCCGGGAATCATGATCTCTTGATACGGCGGATAGCCGCCAGGCCCTGGTGGCGGCATATTGACGGTGAGCAGTACCTCACAGCTTCCACCGCCACTGTTCCTACTGGCCATTTGCTGTAACATTTCTCGCCCTTTAGCGCAGTTTTCGCGTGTGCCCCGCAATGTGATGACTCGTTCCTGATCCTGCAGCAGCTCTAGTTTTGCGCCTGACTCAGCTTCTAGATGACTAAGCGTATCGCTTCCACTGCGCCCAACAAATGCGTTTACAATGCTCTCGGGTATGCGCACCTGCTCCTCCCACGTAGATGCAGGCCAAGCTGCTAGACGTGCGGCCACTGCGGCTGCTTGTGCAATTGCTTGGGTCATGTTAGCTCCTCCACTTGCGCCACCGCTGCCACTGCTCATGTTCGAGTTGTTCTGCCCGTAGTCTGGACTTCCGAATGAACGCTTGCAGTCGGGTCCGCTATCACCTTCCTCGTTATGCCGCTTAAAACTATTGCCGCCTCCTCCACCTCCGGAAGAACCGCTATTGTCGCCACTTTGTGATTGCTGTTGATTTGGCTGAATTTTTGCTGCAATCTGCCGAAACATAAACAAGGGTTATATTTTATCCGTCATTTTATATTCAGATTTAGCTTTTTCACTTTTTCTTTAGCTTCTTCTTACCTGCTTGGCACGCTGTATGGCAGCTGCTAATGCTTGCGATTGACTTAAACTCGCCTGCTGTGCCTGAAAGTCACTCATGTTTGGACAATTTGGACAGTTGAGCTACTTAGGTATTGTCTTTTAACTATTTATTCTATTTTTTAAACGAAAAGTCGACGCCCTGTACTTTTTCGCAAAACGCCGACGCAAGCTGGCGACGTGCAAATGGAAAATTCAATAACCAAATTAACTGTACGCCGCAAAAACTATGTTTTGCGTATATTCTATTCAAAAATTGTTACACGTGAAATTTGATTTAACCACAGCTTCGATGAAGTTATTACAAACACTTTTCGCTGATAATAATTGGAATTATTTTAGTTTTCTCCTTTTTTCGCTGAAAATTATGCGCCCCAAAATGCGTACACAGGGATGCTCAGTTTCCAACACTGTTTTTTAAATTTACCAACACATAATGGGAATGCGGCAGTATCGATAGTTGAAAATATGTGTGTACATGGCACAATCGAATACATTTTCCACATTTGGTTCCAAAATTTATTAATTTATTACGAAAAGCAACACAATTGTTGCTCTCATTAGCAATTTGCTATTAGTTTGTTATATTTAAAATAAATAAACACTATAATTGAAACAAATATATTTAAAATAATATCGAATGTGCATTTTTTATGTTTTAGCTGTATATAAACAACGTTTGCCCACACACTTTAGCGCGTGAGTTAATTTAAAATATCTAGCTCGCATTTTGTTTGTGGAACCACCAAATTCACACAAATGAGATTGTGTGCGAATGACGTTAATGACAACTGTCGTGGAAACAACTATAAGCTATTTTAGTTGCATATCGATATACAATAATCGGCTCAGTTTGTTCCCATTGTTTATCAATTTTCTTGTACCAAAACAATTGAAGGTGAGTTGGTAGGGCAACTAATTTAAGTTAAATAAACAAAAACTACTTGTTTGTCCTATATATGTGATAATCAATATATTTATTTATTATATTAGAATCATCTATTAATATGGCCGTTGACTGGTTTGGTTACGTGTACGCTGCCACAGTGGCTGCTGGCGGCATTATGGGCTATGCCAAAGCTGGTAAGTTGTTTAGAAATGTCATGCCAACTTGCACTTTGGCTCCATAATCTGTTAAACCGTCAATTTATGTATTCTACAGGTTCAATACCATCTCTTGGCGCTGGATTGGCATTTGGTGCATTGCTGGGCTATGGCGCCCATATGAACTCACAGGATCCGCCTCGCCCTCTGCTTCAATTAGGCACATCTTTGTTCTTGGCTGGTTTAATGGGAACTCGCTGGAATCGTTCCGGAAAACTGATGCCCGCTGGAGTAGTATGCATGATTTCTATAGCTGCTTTAGTTCGGAATTTGGTCACCTACAACCGTTACTTGCCGATGCCTACTAAAAGCTCTTAAAGAGATTATCTCAAAGTCTGGATTGCTGATAAGCTTGCCACAACTTGTTTATATATTTTTTATCATTTATGCTGTTTGGGTGTGGAAACCTCTTTCCAAAGTGGAATAAAATATGCTTGGCGTGTGGGACTTACCATTTTTTAAATCAAAGCAGTTTTCTGATATGCATTAGGGGTTTTATACATACATACGTACTCTTTCGATAAGATAGCAATGTGTGTAATCTTTTAATACTTACTCTATTTTTCTAGTATGTATGGCTTTTCATGCAGCAGAGCTGGTGGTTCTACTGAATGTTTAATCGCAATCTGTTTCTGTGTTCTATTTACAATGAAATCAAATGTGACTATGGAAAATATTTTTTTAAGGAACATTTTAAGAATCATTTCAGTTAATCATGCAATGCTGGCTATAAGAAATTAAAGATATTTATAAATAAATTAATGTCGGAAACTCATCTTTTTTTTTGCATATTTAGTATTATTAAAATTTGCTTTACTCCTCATATGGTATCTATTATAGTATAGTATCTGAATTGATGAATCAATTATGTATATCTGAAATGGAAAATTTAACAAGAAGAATACACAAGATTTTGATTTTTATACTACATATATGTATATATATTTATTATGTATAAACTTAAATTATACTTGGTGTGTGTGATAAATGTACAGTTTCACTTTAATCGATTTCCAGTTTTCTATAACTAAAACTTATGTTAACAATAAACTAATTTATTCTTAAAACGATAAGGTAATATTTAAAAAATTTTGTTTGCATTAACTATGCACAACTTTTCTACATATTTGAATTCAACAATGTATGGAAATTATAAGTTTTTCTAGTAGGCAAAGTACGGCTAGGTAAGTATAGAATTTTCACACCTTTTCATCAAGCAATTTTCTAAAAAAGATAAATACCTTCAGTTAAGTATACAAATTATCTTTTATCACAATGGAAAATTGGAAATCTTTTTAGGAATAATTTATCAAAATTGTTAATGTTGGTTTGATTGAATGCCAAAGAATGAATGTGTATGATATCTTTACAGAACAGATATTATATACAAAATACACTACATAATACGAGTATCCATGCGTGTGTGTGTGTGGGTGTTCCAGATCATACATAAATAATGGTAAGTAAATGGTTGATCTCTCATTTTGTTCGGTGTTTTGATTTTGTTTTGTAACAGAAAGTGATTTAAATTATTTGTGTCTACAACTAAAAACAAATCAATAGTATTTATAATATTAATAAAAATAAAAAATTCTATCTAAAAACACAATTTGTTTAACTGCAAATATGTATTCGTTCAAATTTCAATGGCAATAACCAAACAAGTGCCGACATGTGCCAAATCCAAACGTTCTGCGGGATGCACTGCACTAGAACGGAAACAGCTTCCAGTTAACCACTAGGGAAGGGCGTGAAAAACGAAACAAAATACGGAAACGAATTAATAAAGAACGTAATAAGATATCGGGGTATGTATATATATGTTAGGCGTGCAAAGATGAGAAATGTTTGCAGTTTTTTTTTGTTTTTTTTTTTTTATGGTCTTAAGAAGGTTTGGCGCCTGTGGGGTGTAATAGTAGTAGTATGTGCCATTCTCAAATTGTGTTCCATATTCCATGCGTTCCAATAGCCAAATTGTTTTGTTGCTGCTGTTGCTTGATACAATATATAGTATGTAGTATTTTGTTGAGTATACGTATACTTGATTTTAGTATGCAGAAATGCGTATTTATTTTGATCAGTTTAGTCGATATAACGCCATGCCATTTGCAATTTCAATGTATCAGAGGAGCCTTAATTTCTACATTTTCATATGGTTTGCTTTTCTTGAATGTGTGGTGGTGGTATAGTATAGGTGAGTGTGGGTGGGCATATGTGTGTGTGGGTGTGTTTGTGTGTGGCAGTATGCGTAAGTGTAAGTGTGCTGTTTCATTACCAATTTGTTTCTGTATTGGTTCGTGTTGTGTGTGTGGTTTTTTTTTTATTTTTATAATGCAATATCGAAGGACAGGGCGAGCGTTAGAAATTGTTGCTTATAGCATTTAGATGGTTTCTAGTATCAGCGATGCGATTTCGATTTGATATCAAAATGATAGACGAGCGTATGTATGAATGTCAACTGATTTCGATTGTTGAATATTACATCCAAAGTAATTCCTTTAACTAGGTATACGAGTATAATGAAAGATCTTACTCTAAATGTTCATGCTAAGAACTACTACGTGTCAAGCACTACGTTTACTATGTTGTACAAAATTATAATTAAAATAGTATAATAGTATTTATTTCAGATGCTCAAATATCGAAAGTTGTATTGTATGTAGTCATGCGGCAAATGCTTAAATTAAGTTCAATATTAACTAAAACTAAATGGCCAATTACGAATGCGAATTGGTTGTAAGCCTCAATTACCGAATTAAACGAGTTTAAATAGTATGTATGTAGGTGTGTAGCAGAGCAGCCATCAAAAACCACTAAAATTTAGAATAATGCCTTCTCGTATGCTTACTAGTAGGTAGGTTTAAGGCGAAGCTTTTTTTTAGACTACGGAATAGTAGAGCAACTGTTGTTGCTTTTGCATTTTCTTACCGCACGAAGTTGCAAATAAAACGGAATCGGAAATCGGATCTGATCGGATCGGATCGGCGGGGGTTTCAGGTAATACATATAAGTATGTGTGTTTCTGTTTTGTACGAGTGTGTGTGAAATAGGAGGTATGAAGACAGTTACAGTAAGAGTAACAGTAGCATTGGCAGTAACAGTTACAGCTACAGTTTCGACTGATTCATTGCCAGTGTTGGAAAGCTGTTAAAACTGCTTGCTGTTGTTGCTGTGGCGGTTAGACGAAGGTGTTTTCGCATTAGATACTATGCATGTAGTATTTGGATAGTTGTTGTTGTTGTTGTGTGTATTTCATGTATGTGACAGTGTTGCCGTACACTCTGTGGCTGCTCCAGTGTTACCGTACCGCTTGAATTGTATAGGTTTTGTTCTTAATGGAGTATTACATGATGCGTGTGCGGCGTATCAGTTTTTGTGTTTTGATTTTGGGTTTCTTGGCCGTTGTTGTGCGATTTGTTGTAGGCTGTAGTTGTTGTTGTTGTTGTTGTAGCATTAGTTGTTGTATGGCTGTTGTTGTTGTGCTTGGTTCATTGTCCAACACCGCTGGCAAGTTGTTGGTGTTGTCGCCAATGTAGTTTGTCACATATGCTGGCGATGTCAGCTGTTGTTGTTGCTGCTCATGTTGCTGTTGTTGCTGTTGTTGTTGACTATAGTTATGACTATGGCTACTAAGTTTAATACTACTATTTTTGTATGGTAAATTACTACTGCGATTCAGCGTACGTTTAAGAAATGAGCTGCCATCAAAGTTTGGTTGCTGTTTTTGCGGTTGTTGCTGTTGCTGTTGTGTACTGGCACTCTTTGCTACGGATGAGCTCACTGAGGTGGACACCGATGTAGTCGTGGCTGTTACAACACCATCCAGTGTTGGTAAATGCAATGCTTGTAACTTTTTCAAATATGCATCGAATATCGATGTTGTTTTCACAGTGTTTGCTGTTGTCGCTGTTGCTGTTGCAGTTGTTGCTGTCACTGGCATGGGCGTTGCTTTGGCTGCTGGTGTTGTTGCTGCTGTTGGTGTGGCCAATTGTTGTTGTTGTGGTGGTTGATGAACTTGTTGTTGTTGATGTTGCAGTGTTGTCAAGTGTCTTGGTTGTTGTTGTTGTTGCTGTTGTTGTAAAAGAAACTTACGTTTTTGCCGCTCAATTGCTTCATTGATCTCAATGCCGGCATTGGCCTCGTTTTCTTCATCAACTTGTTGTTGTTGCTGCTGTTGTCGCTTGTTGTTGCCTTCTCCGCTGTTGTTGTTGCTGTTGCTGTTTTGTTCTTTTGCGCCGTTGTTGCTGTTGCTGCTGGTGGTGGCACTATAATTTGTAATTTGTTTTTGTACCAAGGGAATTGAATAATGGTCATTCGACTGTAGTTGTTGCTGTTCTGGTTGTTGTTGTTGTTGTTGAGTTTGTAGCAAGTGAAAATAGTATTCGATTTGTTTGCGTAATTCATGTGTGTAAATTTGAAAAATATTTGGTGTTTGTGTTGTTGTTGTTGTTGGTGGTGGCGGTGTGGTTGTTGGTGTGTAGTGTGTGCTGCCGATGCTGCTGCTGACGCTGCTGCTGGTGCGCGTTTTGACCACAACTCGGCCATTGTTTAGCGACTGTGGTTGAGTGTTGCGTAATGCCAAATTATCGTTATCGTTATCGTTGTCAGTACTGTATAATTGGCGTAAATATTCAAAAGCTTTTTGTCTGGATTTATCTGTTGCTGTTGTCGATGAAGTTCTTGGTGTTGCTGTCGGGGTCTCAGCGGCAGCAGCAGCAGCAGCAGCTGAGCTCTGTTGTATATTATTATCTTGCTGATTGGCCTCTTGCTCCTCACTACTAATGATGCCCTCGGTTTGATCATCTTGCTCCAGCTCCTCCTGACCGCCTTCATCGTTATCGTTATCGACTTGCGACTCATCTTCCTGGGACTCGATCTCTTCACTACTATTCTCAACGTCTTCTGTCGTTTCGGAGTTTGCATCATTTTGACTCTTGTTGATTTTACTAGATGTGACATATTGCAATTGTTGTGGTTGTTTTTGTTGTTGTTGTGTTTGTGTATTGATTTTATGGTGTGGTTGTTGTCGTTGTGATGGGTGTTGTTGTTGTGGTTGTTGTGTGGTTTGTTGTTTGTTGTTGATAATATTTGTAAAGGTTCAAAAGGGTTTGCATATTAAAATTTGATATTGTTGCGTGTTCTATGTACTTAGTTCTTCGATCTCTAAACTCTACGCACAACCAACTACGGAGTACAGTCTCTAGGATAGTAGCTAAAGCATAGTACTTACTTGTAAACCAAACGATAGTTATTGCCATAGTCTGGAATGATGTTCGAGGGCAGTGGGGTACAGCGTCCGTCCAGGCAGTGCTGAAACAACAAAGACAACCAGAGTTCAACGATTCCAACTGGAAGATTCACCTCATCTACTTACGTAACCATTACCACAGGCCGAACCCTCCGCTGCTGGTCTGTAGGCCACACAGTAACCCGTCTGGGCGTCGAAGCAGAAGAGCTGGGCGCAGACACGCTCGTCCTTAAAGCAGGCATAGGTGCCTCGATCCCGACGACACTGTGCATCCAGCGAGAGCAGTGTGCCTGGCAAGGATCTGCCCAAGGCACTATCCTCGTGCGGTGCATTGTGTAGGCAAGTGGCGGTGTCTCCACTGCAAAAATTAATTGAGTCATATAACAATTTGGAAAGACCCTAACACCGCACTTACTTGAGGAAGTGGTGGAAGCTCTGGACGGTGCAGGCGGACCAACGGAAACCACGTTCCGTGTGACGCAAGTCCGACATTATATAGCCATCCTCCCAGCGACACCGCTGTGCCCCCGGTCCCCCCAAGTAGCTGGGTGGTGGCGAACCATCGTGCACGGCTCCCAGTCTGCAAATGCCAGTGACCAGGCATCGTACGGTGGCGAGGAAAGGAGGAGTTTCGTTGATTGAGTTGCAAGAAAGAAAAATAATAAAAAAAATCAGAAATATGGTAATTGATTAATTGTACCCCGAATGATGTCAAACGGAAATGCAAAAACTTGTTTCCAACTGCAAACTCAAGTTTTTCAGCCATGCGCCGGAAATTATTGAAGTTTTTTCCATCGGACATGGCTTTAAATAGAGTGGCGAGTGGTGCACAAAAAACAAACCAAAGGTGAGAAATCTTAGAGCAATTACAAACCACATAGTAAAGGAGTCGCGTCTAGTACGGCGACTTAATACCCTACATCAGTCTGATCTACCGAAATCAATAGATATCATTCACTTAAGTGATGCTAAGACCGTTCAAGCAATATGTATGTTCTTATTTCAAGGGGAATTCTTTTCAAACGTATGCAGTGGTTCGAAATTTACAAATTTTGAACTAGTTCAGGTATTAAGGTTCCATTTGGAACAATTCTGAGTATTTCAAAGAAGGAAACCGAAAGGTCACAGTTGGACTCCGCCCTATGCTTTGCCTTGACTCGCGAGTCGATAGCAGCAGCAGAGATGTCGCAACATTGTTGGCAGCGTTAAGAAGTTCGCCGTTCGCTTGATATATTTCTCTGCGAGAGTTGCCAACATCAAAAAGAAAGCAAGCACACCCACACACGCACACAAACACACAGCTGAAGGCAATGCAAAAAGCGCTCTCTCCAACTATCGAACACTCTCTCTTGGTAATTGCAGCGGGTGTATCATTGTGTGCGTGTGTGTGTGTACTGGAGCGTCTATTATGTAATGGAGAGAGGCAAGGCAGTTCGTTCGTTCTCTCAGCAGCAGCAGAGATGTCGTGACGCCTTGGCAGAATTTGAGTAATAGTATTGGTCAAACACACACATACACATGCACAAAGCGCATGCTGCTGTCCATCTGATTGCTGAATGAATCTGAATGAAATTTGATACTTTTAGTTTAGCTTATCCGACTAGGCATACTTACAAATGTCCCACTTCGTGGGCAGCCACAATGATGCCGCTGAAGCCGCCGGTGTCCTCGATGATGGCCACGCTGTTCACCTTCTCCAGGCGCTTGTTGACCACACAGGCGCCGCCGACATAGGCGAAGCCTATAAAAAGATTGAAGGCAATTAGTTTGATCTGTCAGACGGGAAGTGGACAATTTTAGCAGCTCGTACTAAGACTAGTGTGTGTACTAACACTAGTGCGAGTACGAGCAAATGCTACTCGCTGTTGTCGCAGTTATTAAATAAAAGATACTTGCAAATAAAAGCCGGATCGCGCCTTTGGCTCTTTTGCAATTTGTCTTTACTTTCGAAAAATTTCGATATCGTTTATGGTTATTTTTTTTTTATATAATAACTGCCTTAGTGGTAAGTATATGTACTTGTTTGTAGTATGTCTGTTTATACTAAACGCTACTATGTGTGCGCCTGAGGCCATGAAGCATGTGACATTATATAAAGCGGCTCTCTCACCTGAGACCAGCGTCTGAGAGAGCTCTGATGATGAGGTGTCAGAGGCGATCCACGAGTTGTGGCAGGGTTAAATACTGTTTGTGTGAAAGTTAGTTACAACGTTAATTGGATTAGTAATTAACCAAACCAGATTAGTACAGAAACCGAATTTAGCTAAAGTTTAATTTCAATTTTTAACTATTTACCAGAAAGTGCGTAAGTCTATATAGATATAGAAAATTTATAGAATAATAAAATATCTAAGAATTAATCGAGTAAATTTAAAATACATATCAGAGAAGTTAAAGAGATCTTTAGTTGTGGAATGTGGATTATGCTCAATGAGAATTATATACTTTTTCAGACAATATTCACAAGATTCGCGATTCATAATACAAAATTGGGCTGCACCGTGGGAAACATGCATATAGCACAGTGGTCAAACGCTGCTAGATTTATGTCTAAGGATCGAAGAAAGAATTTTATACAGAGAGAATGTCAGAGGAGAAAACACATATATTTTGCAGACAAAGAAAACATTCTTCAGAGTAAGGACACATATTTTATACAGTTTGAGCAGCATTGTTGCAAACGGTTTGGCAGGCACACTTACTCTGTGCACTTAGAAGAAGAATTATTTTGCTGTACAAAAGGCGTGCGACACAAAAAACATATAAATTAGATTCACTCCAAAAAGAAGTGAACACATAGCGAGCAGAAGAAGAAGAAGAAGGAGACACACAAAGAGACAAAGAGAGACGTGCATGAAATTCAATTAAAAATTGGCCAGAGTTTAGATGATGGAGCGACGCTTTTGGGTACGGTTCGTTCGGCTAGGCAGTTGCCGCCTTTAATGTTATGATACTATTTTTGTTGTAGTCGTAGTTGTGGTTGTTGTTGTTTTTCTTTTGGCACATTTGCTATTTTCGCATTAATTGTACACACTGTCAGCCAACAAATTATTGTTGTTGTTGTGATTGTTTTTACCTGCGGTACCGCGATTACATTCACCAAATGCGGAGGTGCGACGGCACATATCAAGTCTGCGGGCGAAAATGGTTCAAAATTGCGTAGAATTGAGTATGTTGTTAAGCGATTTCAATTTCATAGATACATTTCTTACACATGTATAGCGAAAGACAAGCATCTATACGAGGTCTGTTCAAAGACTAAGGAGACTTTATTTCGAATGTAAACAGTTGAATAGACCTCGTACATAAATTTAATTGAATTGTCTTTTCAAACAGTCTTAACTGTTGTTTGTGGGCGTGCCCTGTCTTATACTAGTAGTAGTTGGAGAGTAGAGAGAATTCTAGTAGGAGCAGCAGAGCATACAGTTTGAGAGTCATTGCGAGTCGAACTTTCAATTGCAGAAAATTGAGCAAAACTTGTAAGGAAACAGAGGAAAATAATAATGCTAAAAATTGAAACATTTTAGTAAGTAAAGTTTAAGTATATAGTATGTAGATTAGTTTAGTACCTTGATCAAATGCCCCATTTCTGAACCATAATATTTAAGGTAAATGCAGAGGAATATTAACTTAGGTATATATACGATATATGTATGTAAATCGGCAAACCAATGCAATAACCAATAGTTATACTATCACTACGTATCTATAAGATACTCAACTCGAACCGGTTTATGGTTTTGTGACTTGAAATAGGATGAAATAACGCCTCGAGTTTAACTACAAATTTGTATCTGTAACTTCAATGCCTTAGTGTCTGTTCAGCTGAGTGTGTGTGTGTGTGTGTTTATGTGTGTGTATAAATGTAAGTGTGTTGAATTAGACCCACACGCAGTTTTAGGCAACTTTGTTAAGTGCAAATTACAAGAATGTAGCAACAAACTAGATACTATTGTAACTAACAGCTCTGCGATGTTAAATAACCCAAATGACATTTGTTCGATTATGTGTGTGTGTTCTGCTGTATCTCTTATCTGTATGCTATTGTAATAGTTAATATTTCATATTGCAATTTTCTTTTTTTTTATTATTCTTTTACCCGCTGTGCCTTTGGTGCAACGGCCGCCTTTACGTCTGCGACACATATCATACCTGCGCATAAGTAGACATTATAGACATGAATTTCAGATATACAGTTTGATAGAGTATATAGAGTTATTAGACAGGAGAGTTTAGAGAGCATTTAGAGAGTTGGGGTGGGTAGAAGGTGAGAGGAGGCCTTCTAATAGAAACATTGTTGCTGCTGCTGTATCTGCAAGAACACAAGAATTCGCCATAACAGGGTGCCCCATGCACAGGGTGTACTCACTTTGTAATTGCCACGGCAATGTCATACACGGGCAGTCGACGCTCCCGGAACAGATACTTGCCCATATCGGTAAGGGCGGCAGCCGAGTCAATCGCATCGCGTCCCACACGATTACGTTCCAGATAGGGCGTGGCATCGCGACCCTGCAAATGGAATAGAATATTGAGTAAATGCTTTATTTAACGGATATTTAATTAATAAAGAAAGGAAAGCTACAGTCAGACACAATCGACAGTAGGAAACCATGTACTTTGCCTCATAGGTTGAGGCGCAAGATTGTATCCTTAAAACTGTGCACATTTTCGGGAATTTGCGGTGGAGGAGAGAAGATATGGAATATCAAAAATAAACGAACCTAACAAAAAAAGAATTTTGTCCTTAGTTCTTATAGTTTGCGAGATCTAGGTATTCCTACGGACAGACGGACGGACAGACAGATACAAAAACAGGGCTTTATGGACTTTCTACTGTATTATTTTTTACTTCTTTAAAGTACAGGGTCTAAAAAGAAGAATATCTATGTATGTATTGTAGTTAATATATTCATTCCTAACTAAACCGATCTGACTATACAATCTAATATAATCTACTTACTAAGTAATCGTACTAAACTTGAGCGTCCTCCTAATTACTATATTATATACAGAGTCTGAGTACTGTTTTTGCTTATTAAGAGCCTAACTGTATAGGATCCTTGTGGGTCTCTAACCTTTACTGAAAACTATTACCCATTAGGCAGACGTATTATGCAATAGCATTAGCATTTGACAAGAGGCAACAAACAACAACGAAAAGCTGGAAACAAATGAAAAGTAAACGAATTTATGGCCCACTCAATGCTGAAAATGTCCAAGACTTTGGCGTGGGCAGTGGTAGTACCTGGGGAGCTGCACATAGACTGAAGTATGGCGGAATCAGTAAGCCAAACGGAAACAAGTGAACGTGAAAAACGTGCTTCGTCGTCGGCTGCATGAGGTCTGATCTCTGATAAAGAGAGCCCCAGCAACAAGATGCCACTGTGGATGCAACTGGAGATGGAAACTGGAAATGGCACTGAAAGTGCTGGTGGGTGGTGTGGCAAGTCGGCATGGCATGTGGCATTGTTAGAGCGCCTGTTGCAACTGTGGTGCGTTACATCATTTTGTGGGGCAGTGGCATCCCAGGGCATACTTGCAGCTGCAACATGCTGATGGATTACAATAATTATGGTGTCACAGGGGGCGTGGTATTTTGTTTGTGCTTGTGTTTGATGTGACAGCTACATAAATTATTATAACACAATTGTCAATCATGTCGGCCCTAGGCTAATCAATATGCTAATGCCTCGACATATACGTACGAGTGTACGGCATGGAGAACCCGTTCGACAGGCCCCAAAGTGCAGGTGATAAAAGCAAGTTAGGTGTCACTTTATCCAGACTTTGATTTGCAGTCATTTGCCAACTGAAGTTACAAATCTACATATGATACGCTACACTGTGACTGCGCTTATGCGTCGCATTTGATATATGACACCAGTCAGAGATCGATACACATAATATATACTATATTCTATATGGAGAAAGAATACACCACTGACACATTAGTGGTTTATTATACTGAAAAACAGCGGGTCAAACCGGAACCCGTACCGGAACCCGTACCGTAACCCAAGCCCGAAAAGAACCTACTGTAATCAAGTTCCTAAACTGTAACTGGAACGTAAATTATAGTTCCGGTTCAGAACCTTCATATTTGAGACCGAAAAGACCGTTATCCTTTTGGTCTTTAATAGAACTTTCGGTTCCTATTTTTGATTTTGTCTTGCGAATGTTAATGTTGAGTGAATTGATGATTGTATAGATGTGGTACTGGTAAGTAATGGTACACCGAAATTAAAAGACAAGTACAACATCAAAACTCGATACCGAAATGATAAGGAGCCTAAAGGAACACTTTTACCGAAATTAATGTTTCGCTACATACCCGTAAGTATCTGTAAAGCAACCGAAATTCGTTTCCGTTTGATTTTCTGCTAAAAAATATTAGCCCTCTTTTCATTAATTTGGCACCACTGTGCACTTGGCGCTGGGTATCAATCACACGAGACAAACATTTAAATGCCACTTTAATTCTACTTCTACTTCTTCATCGTCTTCGACTACGTTTGCTACTTCCACTTCGATCTAGCTCTGTTTCATAGTACATAATTGACAATTCGACATATTGATCAATTGAGAGTACGGGCACGTCTCCAAACTGCGAACAAATATAATCTAATTGTTCATTTTTCCTTTTGGACTGACAAAAATAAAAAAAGACCATAAAGAATTTTAAACGTTCCGACTGTTGTGACCTTGAGATTCGTTTTTGGTTTTGGGAAAGGCAAGAGCACAATTTACCGCTGGGAATTAACGTGTGGAATTGTAGCAAATTATACACATAATAATTATACATAGCAGATCTGATTAATTTAACTAGTGCAGCTGATTATGAGTATGACTATTGTGAGTATTATAAACAGCGCTTCTTTGAAGGTCTTCAAGTGTGAAGGCTTGTGTGTGTGACCTTTGAGCCGCCATACAGCTTTTCCCATGGGAAAAACTAGACTGAGCTGAGCTCAATTCAATTCAAAGAGTCAGACCACACACAGTGGAGTCTGCAATGGGAAGAGCTGATGGGGAGCAGGACTTGACCCGGCAGTTACGCAACTGAAGTTCGCATCTGCAAGATACTCGAGTTTCGGTTTACAAACTGCACGAATAATATGTCAAGTAATCCAATTTGAAATGAGTGTAGTGTGTGTGTGCTCAGACAGACATTAGACGACCATTAGAAATATTACATATACGACCCGTGAGCCGTGTGCTGGGGCTCTCCTCACATTAATAGTTTTGCATGTACGATTACGATTACGATTACGAGCATGAGTACCTGTACCTAAAATGTAACCAGCCTGGCAACTGGGAGAGACCGGTTTGCCTTTCCCAAAATGTATGGTGGTACGGTCTTATATTATATTTTACTCATTTTATTTTTGTATATATTTTGCAACAACTTTTGTGCGTAATTAAATGCAATACAATGTTTTGCATTTGTCTGGCCTTTTTTTTGGCTCTTAATAATTTTTTTAATTTAATTTAGTGTACAGGGCGCATAAATCTTGTAAAACTGTCAAGCTAGCCGCCGCCAGTTGCTAAATTTCTATCGTTTCGAAATCTGCACTCAAATATGTGACTTGCTCCAATTGAGCACCACCCAGAGCAAGCCAAGGCAGGCCAAGACAGGCCAAGCCAAGCCACCCACCCAATTTCAACTACAACTTCAACTTCCACTGCAATGACATACGTTCCAAGTTGTGTATTGTGGCGCCGACACAGATATTTGGTGAATTGGGAATGGGATTGGGATTGGGCGACAGGCAGTGGCCACTTTCGGTCACCACCCACGGCGCTGTCGGCTTGGATTGTATACCCTATAACCAGTCACAACTGCTGAAAGGGGTATAGCAGTACAGTAAGTTTACTACAGGGTATTTCATATTCGAGCAGTTTACTGTGTCGTGAGTTGTGCCTTTGGGTCAAGTCTTTCGAGCCACACTTTTCCTTTTTGCTGCAGTTGTTGGCTTTAGTTTTATTGCAATTTATGTAGATATGCATTTCCAGCTACTGGCGATAGGGTTTTAGCTTTCCAGTTATCGCTTCAGTGACATATTTCTCAGCTATACTATAAACTACATGTTTTAATATATACAATTTGCCCTGGGGCCAACACCTGGCCAGGCTACTTGAATTGGAAATCCAAAAACTTCGTTAGCCCGGAATTTGTTATGACATTTTTTTCAGCAAATATGAGTGGCAAAAGTGGTAAGTGGTAATTCTTGGACATGCATGAATGAGTGTTGTTGCGTTTTTTTTTTTTTTTTGGGTCTGGATCTGTGATCTGGTTTTGGGTGTGGCAATTTGCATTACTTGGCATTTCCGTAGCAATTGATAAACCCAAGGCGATAAGAGAGACAGGCCGAGTGGAGATTGTTGATTGGCAGCTTCAGCATAAGTCAGTCAGTCAGTCAAGCACTTGCCAAATACCATTGTAATGGCCATTAAAAAATGTTGGAAATTCTTAGTCAATACTTTCTTCTAATCAAAGTGAGAGTCCTTGAACGTTAGAAACCCATACAACTTGACCCCAATCTGTGTGGACACTCGACTGCTGAGTGAGTGTGGGCTCATAAATTAATCAGACGCTGACAAATAACCTGCAGAATTACTTAAAATGTTTGTCTTGTTTAAATTTACGCAATTAATCGATTCTTGCTCTAACAAAACGCTTGCAATGGGGGGGAACAGCAACAATAAGTTGGCGCTTAAACAACTCGCCAACCTAGTTTCGGGTTACCTTACTTAATAATGCATCAAACTTCAATTTATGGCTAAACTGAAATTCTAATCGACTCTAGCCAGACTGCAGTTAGTACGCAGCTCTCAAATTACAATTTGTGGGCAATATTAAATGCACACTCTGACCAAATACCCTTTCTTGAGTAACTTTACTGGACCAGTAGAAAGTCCTTGGAATAGAGAGATATCTGACTGGCCACAGGCTACTACATCTTAGGTACTATATCTCATAGTATTCTCTAGTTACATTCCCTTTGCATCAAGCCTCTATAAATTCAAAAAGAGTATGCACTATTCGGCGAAATACTCCAACAACAGGTGTTCTGTCTTGTTTTTTCCTACAATATTCAGATACATATATACATTTTTTCTTGTCTTTTTTTCATTTTGCGGCACGCACATAATAAATTGCGTATACGCAACGTTGCACCGCCACATTGAAAAATGTTTGTGGCGCAAGCGCAACGTTCGACACTTGTACAGCTGTCGCTTGTCGGCTGTCGTCAGACTGTGGTAAGGGGGAGAGGGGCGGTAAGGCGCGTATCAGATAGGAGGTGGCTGGTGGAACAGAATTCTAACGGAAAGTTGCCTACAATTAATTAAAATGTTAATTAAATGTCACAGATAAAAGTTCATGCGGTCGATCGAACGGAACAGTAGCCCAACGAGCACAACGTCAACAGCCCACGCGTATTCAGTTAATTATCGTGTACTGCATTGCGTTGGATTTATGATACCGAAGCTACAACTTGTTGTGATTGCCCACAGTTAATGAAGCATGAAACACAACAGGCTGACATAGAGATTAATGAAACTGTTGTGAAAATTTATACTGAAGAAAGAATTCTATTGATACTGGTGTCCACTATAAATTGATCTTAACTTTACAGACTAAAAGAAGGGAGAATTCATTATTAATACTGAAGTATAATACAATCTTAACTTTTGCTATGATTACAACAAAATCATAGAATTAATATCACCAACTTATGATAAATTGTTGGATTACTGAAACCGATGTAAGATCAGTATAAAGAAGAAAGAATTCATTACTAATTAGCAATTGAAACTGTTGACCAATAACAATGTATCTAAACTTTAGCTATGGTTAAAGTTAAATGAAAAGTGTTAAGATTAGTATAAAAGAAGGGAGAATTGATTACTAATTAGCAACTGATACTGCTGTCTAATACAATCTCAACTTTTGCTACGATTACAACAAAATCGTGGTATTAATATCGCCAACTTTTGATAAATTGTCAATCTGCATAATCAGATCATATCATTTGGAAATTACAAAATATCGTTTGCAACCGTACCGCAAATCCTATAAAAAATTCTTACACGACACTTAATCTGTCTAATAATTTATTATTAATTGCCGCCCGTCCCCTCCCCCTCTCTGTCGTGATATTCGATGCGTGACTTTTTGTGTTTCAATTCCAATCCATTAAGCTGTGGCCAATATACCACTATATACTTATTGGCAAAACAGACTTCATCGGCTTATCGGATATGCAATATCGTATAATTTGTGGCCCCTTTGCAAATTCTGAGTAATTCCTTAGCTCCGGCCACGATCGCTGTTACAATTTGGAGTCATAAATTCGTATGAGAACTTGCAGTTAATGGCCAGCGCTATATATATTTCAACATTAATTAGCGGGCAACCAAAAAAATGCATTTAGCGACGGATGCAGCAGGTGTATAGGTAGCTGTAGCTGTATCTATGAGATACTTTTAGACACATGCATCTAATGGAGCGTGTATGTAGGCTGGCGCTGTAGAAGAGGAAGTCGCCAGTGAAATTCGGCAATAATCTGTAGCCTCAGTCAAGCAGCCCATTAAATTATATAACTGCAGCCAACGCAACTGACAAAAAAACAACCAAAACAACAACAACTGCAACAACAACAACTACAACTAGCTTAGACTGTTTGCTGTGGCATTATTTATGCTGTCTAGAGGTTGTTTTTGTGCAGGCAAAACCAATTGACGTACTTAGGGTAACCCGTCGACGTCGCATCGTGTGGGCTGCTGCTGCCGTTTGATGCAACTGCAGGTGCCAGACACAACAAAAAATAATGGTAAAAAACTGAGAAATAAAAAAAAACTGCGCCAATTTACCACTTTCCAGCTGCACAGCACATGGGTCGCCAGGCAGAGACGATGATTCTCTGGCGACGATAAATGGCTTCCTGAACTGCGCTGACTCGTATGAGAAAGTCAAGCGGTCGATGTAATAATGTTGTCAAAGTGTTTTATGGCGGTGTTATGCAACGCATCACTACTCCACTGGCCTGGAGTGGGGGAGTTGAGCTACTGACATGCATGATGAAGGATCTTGCATAGATTCATAACTAGTTGCAGTGTATAGTATGAAAATAATTGCATAAATTATATGGCATATCAATATGTTATGTTCGAGCAAGTTTGTCGCCCAAGTCTTTTGTTTTTGTGGCTAAACTATTTCGATTTGCTGTGTCACAGCTACTATTAGGCAGTACTAAATCCAGTTTTCGGCTTTCAATCTGCAGGTTTGTTGCCCAAGTCTTTTGATTGCCTGCCTGCTCGAAATCTGCTAATTCCCTCAGCATTTAGCAATGTTTTCTTTATGCTTCAAACAAAAACTTGTTAAAATTTGTTAGCAATAGCAAATAGTAGTAGTTCACGTAGCCAAATTGATTGTGCATATTTTTGCCAAACGAATCAAATTTGAAGCGCATGCGTTTTCGTTTTTTTGTTTCAGAGCAAATCGTGATGTTGTTTCTGCTTTGTGTTTTGTGTCTTGAGCCTGCGGCAGCCGCTCCAATTTGCAATGATTCAGCGAGGTTAAAGTTGAGCTCACAAATGGATTACTCAATTAGTCAAGTATTTCACATAGATACTATATATAGGGGGATATTGTGAAAGAAACGTTTGCATACTTACACGTGAGATTATAATGCCGGCAATGCTGATACGTATTCTGGGCCCCTTCAGCAGGCGATAGCGCAAATCAACACCGTTCCAGAATGATATAAAGTACCGTTTGACCTGTGTGTGGAAGCAGAATTAATTAGAGGCAATATATATTTGGGTGTTTGCTCTGCTGATCTTATCATTTATCAGAGCCCACAGCTGCACAGCTTGAGCCGCTTACAACAGACAGACAGAGGCATTAATCATAGGTGCGTGATGCGCATAATAATAACAGATTGAAAATGTCACCCATCATAAAACAACTCGTATTTCTCTGGACTTGGATTTGGTATGCTGTTACCCACTCTCATTCATCCATTCTTTCCGAGCTCAATTAATATGTACAGATTGTCTGCTTTGGGTCCCCTTCTATCGCAAACAACTTTTACAAAATGTTCCGACCGAGCAGGGAGTGTATGAGATATTTCGGCAAACCCAAACTGTCAGTCAGTCTGTCTGTCTGTCGCTCTGTCTGACAGTTTTAAGAGTTTAATTTTAATGCGATACGCACCTGCAAATTGTCACCACCATGTAGACGATAGCCATCATAATCCACAATCACCAAGACCTCGGGATAGATGACGTATGGGGCTTGGCGTCTGGGACGTACTCGCGACTCGGAGGTTTGTGCATCGCCTTCTCTGTCCAGGGCGCCCTCATCCTCATCGTTGAGATCTTCAAAGTCGGGGCTATTGCCGCTGCTGCGCCGACGTCGACGCTGCAGACGTTCAAGTTTTTGGCTGGCCAACAGATCGTCTGGCTCCATGAAGGCTGCGGAGAGAGGGAAGTGGATAAAGGGAGGAATATGAATCACTGTGAAATGGAATCGCTTCATTATTGTCGACGCAAAGTCAGGTAGCTACACATTTAACTGTATTTAATATTAATTTTTGGCTCATTAAATAGTCAGAGCTGAGTCAAAAATACTGAAATAACCAACCATAAAATAATCCTCTTTATGGTGCAACTAAATAAATTACGTGTTGGAATTTTGGCGCCACCGACGAACCGCAAAGGTAAATGCATCCGGCGAAGGACAGAGATGCTAAGTACTTCGAAAGTTCAAGCGTCACATTGAACTCTTGGCAAAAAGCCGCAACAGGAAATGCTAATCATGTGCACGTCGATCTCTCTGACTCTCTGAATGTCTGACTCCAGTCCGGAGACAGGCAAATTTATGCTACAGCCAGAGCATAGATAGAAGTGGTTTCTAGTTCAATGTGCCCATTACTTAAGATGAGCACATGCCGCAGATGCAGATGCAGATGCCGATTAGAATGCCACCGACTTCACTCAAGCCCATTATGCATGAGGATCAATGTCAGGTCAAGGCAAGACAAATAGACAAGAGGGTCAGTCTCTACAAGCCACGACCCACTTGACAGTCATTTTTCAAGCTTTACATTCTGTAACTTACCAAAATCACTCAATTGATCATCTGTGGCAGATGCTTCACGCTTGTAGACAATGTGCTGGGCCTGCTCCTGGTTGGCATTCAGTTCGTGCGGCAAAGGTTTGATGACCAGGTCGTGGCCAATGCTGCCCTCCTGCAAGAGAAACAAAAGCAAATAGAAGTAAGTAAATGATAATAGATAATAAATAATAGAAAATATATGAGAATGAATTGAAGGTAAAATAAATCTAAAATATCTATATTTGGTTCAAACTCTGCCAGTAGAAATCTCCAGATATATATGTAAGTAAGTAAGTATGTTAGTTATACTCATACTATATTCAAAGAGGGGGATTCAATGGATTTTTCTTAAGAGAAAGCAATTTAAACGATTTGAATTTGAGTATAACAATAAATATAATATAAGTATATTTATAAAATATTTTATTTTAATTTCATGTATGTATATCATTATTTCAAATTCAACTTTAGGTCAATAAAGATATAGAAACTAAAATTAGAAATACTTATAAACAAATAACAGATTATTTAATGATTTTTGTAGACGAGTATTTCATAGTAATTTTCAATCATTTCTTTACTATTATATAAATCACTAAATTTATTACAATATTTTTAAAGTTAAGCCTGATTCTGCTTAAGTATATCGCCCGATAGTTGCACTAGATATGTCTATAGTTACAAATCAGTTCAGTTATTACATCTAAATGTTGTTTATATACAAATATAAAATATTTGTGTTTTTTTAGTATATGATTTATACATATTTTGAAGTGCCAGCCAGTGCTGCAAAATGAAATTTTTTTTTATACGTAGCTTGAACTAAAAATCTACGTATTTTTACGTAGCCAAAATTTGGTCAAATACGTAGATCTACGTATTTTTTTTAAAGTCAAACAAAGCCAATTATAAAGGGTATTTTAATTATATATATGCCATATTTGTTTACATATAAGTTTTTATTAATAAAATTAACATTTTTTTTAATATTTAGGAGTGAATATTTTTATTAAAATAGCTTAGGTGCTCTTTCGATGGCTCAGATGATATTTGCTTTAAATGGTCTTTTGTGAATAATAATCCTTTTAGGGTTTCTGTGCCTAAACAATTCCTTTTATTCGTTTTAATTAAAGTTATCTCAGAAAAAATTCTTTCAACATTTGCGCTGCTAAACTCTGACAAAAAAGGAAAAAGAAGGGAACCATCGCCTTTTTTAATATTTGCAATATACGCCCAAATCTCTACTTCCTTAGCATCTTCCCCATTAAAGGGCAGATCTGTATTCCGTAAGATACGCCACTCCCTGTCGAGCTCAGTGAAATTTCGCGTGCACAGTCCTGTCATGAAAATGCATGTTTATTAGAGGTTATATAAAACAATAAATTTTAAAGTAGTTACCTGAAAATGAAAGTGCAGCTTGTGTAATCGATGGTATGTTGCGTATTAATTTCTTGCACAGCTGAGAATAATGAATATCGTTGCCAGCCTGTTCTTTCTGGCAACATTAGGCAACATCTTGACTAAAGCCTGCTGCTAGCACACTGTTAGTGTTGGTAAATTGCAAATTACTCGTTTACTTTTAAATTAAACATTTAAATTCTTGTTTATATCTAAAAAAAATTTGCTAAAATTTTTTTTTGTACAATTTAAAAAAAATACGTAGATTTGGGAGCTCTATACGTAGATACGTAGATCGGGGCTGAAAATACGTAGATCTACGTAAAAATACGTAGATTTTGCAGCACTGGTGCCAGCTAGCTGATTTATATTAAACGATATTGGATAGTTATTAGTCATTTTTTATATGTATCTTTGATTTGTGTGTGCATGAATGAGTTGGCAAACCTGGTGGGGCAGTCATAAAAATTAGCTGCAATTTGCATAGCTGCACAAATTATGCAAATCACTTGAGCCAGATAAGAATTTTTCTTGTTCTTGGACATGTCCATATAGTATCGTTCTATTCTATGTATAGTTGTTGTTTAGCAACGCTTTTTATCGCCTCTGTAATTGCAATAATTAGCAAACAAAATAAAAATATACTCTATGTGTTTAGAAAGACCTTGGCTAAGGTTAAAAGCTACTTAGAAGCAATCTAATCGTTGCCTCAGATTACTTATGGTACATTTCAATTCATCAATTGAAAGGTTTTGAGTCTGTTTACCGATCAATTTGAACGGGGGGTGAGGCGTGAGGGGGGTAGCACCCACTCGCAAAATCCAACAGCGAGAACTGAGTACGCCCCGCGGTGAGGTGGGCTAATTAAATCTTGCCACGCTCAGGCGCTGCAATTCTATGCTATAATTAAAATATTAAATATTAATTACAGCAGCTACTTTGAGTTATTTTATAAGTATTATTATTGATGTGGTCAAAACATGAACGGAAATGTGACTCGCATCGAATTGGGGCTTTGACTCAGTCATAATAATAATAATTGCCACGATTCGGCATGATTTATACAGATATGTTTATGAGCTTGTATTTATTGATACATTTAGCCATTGATTCTGCTGATTTATGCCTACAGTTTAACCACGTTGTCTTCAGTTCATTTCAAATGCCGAAACAATAAACTTGAGATACAGATGCAAACATGTTTTACCTATAAACCTCTTGACAGTCGATGGTCTTCTAGTTCGACCTGCCTTAACTTATCTCAGCGTAAGAGAATTTGATGGTCAGCTAGAAAGATCATGCATAATTGCCTGCCATGAGTGCCAAGGCTTCGTCATATGGAGCGCAATTAAAGCTGCTTTTAAATACCCCCAATTAAGACTGGTTATTGCCTAAGAATCACACCAGAGTTCAATGTACTCCTCGCGTTGCATCTGCCAAATGCCAACACACATTTTATGTCATAAACAAATTGCCAGCAACAAATTTGCCTGGCCAAATCGACGACTTTGCCGACTTTGCCCACTTCAATGCCGTCAATTGAAAATTGCAAAGTGCGTTTCGCCAATTCAATTCAATGGCTGAGATACACATAAATATCTATCTGTGTATCGCTTGTACATATCTCTCTCTATGGCTCCAGGTAGATGCTTATTTGAATTATGAGTTATGCTTGAGCATGCGACACTCAAATGCATATGGCCAGATAACGGCGCACAGTGCGTATGATTAATGCCACAGATAAGTCGTTGAAATTGGCATTCAACTTGAAAGCGAGTTTGAAGTGAGCGCAGCTGAATAACCAACAAAATATGAAAGGGATTTTCGTTGCGATTTTCACTGCATGACAAATATATTTATTTTGAGCAAGTCTCTTTATTTTTCTATTGACAAGTTGAGTTGTACTTTGAGCTTGAAGCACAGATAAAAATATATTAAAATAATAGATTATATTATATTACAGTTTAATAGCATCAAGTGTTTTCTTTAAAATACTAATAATACTATTAATAATAATTATAAATTATAATTCAAAGTAGTTTACTTTTTATTGCATTTTTGATAAGGTAAAATCAATATTTATTACTGTGTATTTCTTGAAATTTTAGCCTAAGGCCAACAAATAATATCTTTTGACTACTAATAAATAAAAATGAATTTGTAGAAATTTATGCATAGTTTTTAAGCTTTAACTAGTCGATGGCCTGTTTAATAAGGTGTATTAAATTTAAATCAATAATGCCATATACATCTAGTATCTACAAGTCTGTTCCGCAACTGCAGCAACATTTATTTTTTGGCCAGAGGAGAAACATTTTGGGCGTGTGCCATGGCAATTTTTTATACATTTTATTCAGCGTTTTTCAGTGTTTTTTTCACTGTGTTAATTTATTTAGCTCGTATTTGAGTGGAGTTCTTCGGCCAGAGACCAGTCTGTGCTTATGTAATTGCCAAGAAAACGCAATAAGTTTTAATTTAAGAGAAACTGCCTTGAAACGGTTGTTTATATGTGATTGCAATTAATAAATTACCAAACGATTTATTTGTGCCGTTGAAAGTGTTGAAATCGACACAGAATTTGCAAGTGCGTCTCTGCTGCACGTGCTAATTAAATAAAACTTTAAATTGGGAATGCAACAAGGAAAACAGCAAATTGCTTTCAAATCGGGCATTTGCTGTCTGGTGTTTGGTGTCTGGTCTAAAATGAAGTCGTCTATTTGTACGGACAGTCTGTTGGTCTGATTGTTGGCTTGTCTAGTTTATATAATCACCCACAACATGATTGTTATACGAGTACGATATCTTGTAGCCAGTTGTCGACTGGTAGTTATTACGTGTACTGTGGTACATGGTACATGCATTCAGTGGCAGGCCAAAACGCAATCCCAGTCTCTCTCAGGCCTTTCACACCACACCAACTGCAAAATGTCTGTCCGTGGCACCTGTGGCACAGACGTCAGAGTATCTGTCTATGTCTCAGTCTGTGCCACGCCTTGGCGATAAAGATCAATTGTCAATGCTTTGATGGATTTGTGATGCGATGATAATGATATTTGTGGCTCATGGTTTATGGATTTGGCTTTGTCCATTGCTCGCTTATTAAAACGGTTAATTGCTTTTTAATTTCGCAGACATCATCAACATTTTTCACAAATGAATTTCATTGCATCACATTTAGACACAGATCATCTGCCCGCGCCGCCAGGTTCACTGAACCACACACACTCACACACACACCTAATAAACACAGCATCGCAAATTAACTTACAATTAACACCTCCTCGATACTCGTTTTTTATTTTTGGCTTTTCTTTATTTCATTTTCAATTCATCTGACAATACCCCAAAAGCATCGGCAGCTATTGCAAACACCTCACAGCGACCACAATAAAAAAAGCCATTTGCGAATTGTAATTTTGGAAATTAGCATAATTTGTGCAAATTCATGACACGAACAGAGCCCGAGGAATAGTGCGATTGTCATTAAGCCGACGATCACTATTGCCGTTGCTTTTGTTGTTGTTTACTCTAGCAACAATTGCCACTGTCTAGCCGGATGACGTCACAAAGAACTGCCTTTTGTTCAGCTAAAGTAAAATTGCGAGTAGTTCTGTTAAAAGGAATTCGATTGAAGTTGGTGTTATAATTACTTTATACTCGTTTTAAATTGTGCTTAAAAAAGGGAAGGCATTCTCATAATTTAGTGCAGTTTTCTTTTCTGCCTGGCCATACTCAACACATTGTATATGACTTTAAATTGTTATAATAGTTAGGACTAGGGTACATCATAATATAAGCTGACTTTACTTAAATTTATAATCTATGAGGAAGTGCAAAAACTTATCTTATTTAATCGTTTAATATCAAAGATACAATCGGCTTTTACCTAATAGGTTTATTGCCAAACTAATGTATCGGAATGTTCAATCGTTTTACGATTATAATCTCTCTTTTCGTTACTTTAGTTTTGAATGTTGAGAAAACTATCGTTATGTATTTTTATATAGTAGCCAATATAGTAATAATACGATTATATATATATAAAATAATACGATTATGATTATAATCATTTAATAACAATAAAAAGAAATCAATAAATATTTAATGAAAATTTGCATATTAAGAGTGAAAGCATAAATCAAGAGTGAAGTTTTTTTTAGACTACATATCATTATTATAATATCCTCTAAAGATAGTTTAGCTAGCTGATAAGTTGTACTGAATTGAAGTCTATTCTCTTTTACTTGTTAGAATTTAATCCAAATGCAGTTATGTTTCTCATGCCCTTGGCTTCAGATGATCTGAACTAATACTTATGCTAATTGCTTGCTTCAATTTGATATGATGAAGATACAGGTTAAATTTTTGAAGAAACCCCCTCCTAAGCATACTTACATTTTAAACAAACAACATTGAGGCGTATGTTGTTTCGTTATTAGTATTGTTGCTGTTGTTGTGGTTGTTGTTATCATCTTGGTCAAGGTTAAATCTAATCGGCAGTTAAGATCGCCGTGCTGTTCAATACGACTGCATGTAGTCATAAACTAAATCCCCAGCAGCAATCGACGCAAGAATAAGAACAGCCAAAGCCATAGCCACAGCCACAGCCCCAGCAGCTCCAACAGTGTTAACAGTTTGTTTACACAAAGCAGCCTTGTTAAAAAAAGAGCTTAAAAAAGAGATACAGAGCCCACCTTAAGGCATCGATACACATGGTGTGTATCTGTAACTATTCAAGTGAGTGAGACTGTGTGTGTGTGTTGGAGTGATCAATGAATATTTATAACATAACACACAGTAACCGGCACCGCCCATGGTCACCTTATGGCCAAGTGGTTGTTAAAGAACAACAACAAGAACAGCCAGAAGGTGGTCCACAGCAGCAGCAACATTTGACGTTCTAAGCCAAAATGCAATCAAAAGCAATCAAAATTAATTTGCTCATTCGCTCGTTTTGGCAAAATGTATCTGTTAGATGCTTAACGCACTCGTTGCACTTTTTGGCATAATTTGTTATACACATGTGTGTGAGTGTGAGTGTGTGAGTGTGCTGCGTTGGCCAACAAGTTCAATGCGAACGGGGCAAGTCAAAGTGCGCTTTAAAGTTGCCGCTCCAATAACTCCAACAGCAGCAACAAGGATGGTGGCATGGCGAGGGGCAGAGACAGAGGCAGGGGTGGTGTGGCACGTAGATAAAGCCAGACTGTGGGACTGTGGGACTGTTAGACAGCCAGCCTAATGAAGTTGCATGTCAATGTCAACTCATGTCAAGCCAATGCAAATCAACTTCGCATTGGCTGCAGTTATCCTTGCCTCAAGTGAAGGTCTACCAAGGCTGTTGTGGGCTGCTATTGCTGGCTGGATTCCTCTCAATGCTGCAGCAACTTGTTGATTGGCGATATCGAAATGCAATTAATTATGTTGCTTAATTGAAATTAAGCAAACGATTAACGCAATTCAAATACGTTGCAGCCACGCAATAAACTTTCCCCTCGCCATGGAAACTCCATTAATCGTCTTATGAGATCAATATTGGGGAGTGGAGAATATGCATACATACACAGTTAAAAATGTAGTTTGGTTTCTTTAGAAAACCTTCATAGAATGTGCTTTAAATTATCTTTTGGAATGGCCCTATATGCATGCCCTAATAGATATGTAACTCAAACTAAAGATTTAATATTAAATACTAGATTTAATTTGAAGCTACACTATTTTATTACAGTGTATTCACGTAACCGAAACGTTATGTTATTAAAATGCAATATGCCACTGGGCGGGTGAGTGGCACAGACACAGGCGTTGTTATCGGCCTGCTCCACTCTCAGAGCGAGTCCCACTTTTTGTGGTCAATTAAAAAACATTTTCCAGTCGGTGTTGCCCCAAAAATTGATTAAATAATACAATGCAGGCATAATTGAAAACTCTGTGTTAATCCTGCGTAAAGATCACCAGCGGCTAATCCATATACTATAGTAGTTGATAGTTGGCTCATGTGGTTTAGTGCAGTTTTATAGAGCGCGTGCTAAACACCAGTGATCGAGTAATCGAGTATCTTTAGTCGTTGTTGCTGTTGTTGTTATGACTGTTGTTATTGTTGAAGTTTGGCGAGATGCTTGTCGCTGTGTCGAATCAATTTTGTTTCAGTTTTGTTACACCGACGACCAAACCAACCAAACTCGTAAGACTTGAGCAACTAAATTTGCATTGGACTGAATGGTTAACTCGATGCTCTCTCACATGTGGTGAAATTACGAATTTTAGTGGCAAAATATTAATCGCTGCAACTGAGAAATGTGACGTTTGGCTCAAATTGCTCAACTCATTAGACGAAATTGTTTTACATATGAAATAAAAATGAAAACTTTACAGCTCTAAACTCTAAAATTTAAAACTTGCTTGGCAAATTATTAAAATATTTAAGTGCCAATTAAAAACTTTCTAAAAGATTTATTATTGATGATTAAATTTATTTAAGAAGAAGATTATAAAATAATTTAAAGAAATTAGAAAACATATTAAACATCAATATGGTTATTAACTAAATTTAAGCCCAGATTGTAAACCAAATAAATTAATATGCATGTATATAACTTTGATATTCTTAGATTAAATTATGTATCTCTTTTAACTTTGCAATAAATAAATAATAATATGTATATTGATCAAGCAAATACTCGATAATGACATCGTATTCTTCTAAATGTCGTCGCATTAAATGCGTTGCATCTTAATGTCAAATCAAAAGACTTAGGCAAGCAACTCGGGCGTCCGCACTTCTCTAGTGCGGACCAAAAGACCGAATACAAACTAAATGCTGCTGATTTTAACACGTTTACTGCTGATGGTAATGCTGTTGATGCAAATTAAAGCAGTGGCCATAAGTATACCTAGAAATAGCCAGACAGACAGCCAGACAGGGGCTTCACTCTGTGCTGTGCTGAGCTGTGTAAATATCAAGGCTATAGCACCAGTAAGCATCAAGTCAACAATTTGTTGAGAAGGTGACGATGAAGAAGCCACTACACTGGCCAACGAATAACTAGTTTCTGTGTCAAAAGACTCAAACACTCATAAGTGCCTTCTAGCCACTACTTCTACTTCTACCACTACTACTACTACTACTTCTTTTATTTAATGATGTTGATGTACGCGCTGCTAATAGAGTTGCCCAAAAATGTGTAGCTGAAATCCGTGTCTAAAATGGCAACATGCTGTCGCTTTAGCCATCTAATAATTGTGACTCTCTAAGCGTTATTTACTGTTTGTCTTGTTTAATCAAATGGCATAAATATGGCCTGTGTATATATTGATCTTTAACGTAGCACTCGCTAAATGCCAAAGCAAATGCAAAGGGCAAAACATCAGCAACAGTTGAACAAGATGAAATTTTAGAATTGCACGAAATGAGGGATTGAGGAAAAGCCTACAAAAAGTATAGTCATTTCATTTGGTCACTCAAAATTTAAATACCGTTTATAGGATTGAAATAAATTAGAATGAATAAAATCCAGAATATCGCCAGAGGATTCCAGGAACAAATAAACGTTAGCATTGAAAGAGAGAGTGTTAATTGATATTTCCAAAGAAATTAAATCTTAACAAATCAGCGGAGCAAATAATAAATATTATACTGAAGATTTTCATTCGTTTCGTAATCAATAAAACTGAACTTCTACTACATTTACAGTGCGACCTCTTCGCTAACAAAACACAGACAGTGTGAGAGCCTTCTCTTGGCCTGACATTTGCCATAATTAGCATTAATCAAACTCCAAAAATACTTTATCTATCGGCAAGCAAATGGCACAGACCATTTGCTGGCATCAGAAAAAATTATGATTACGCTTTAGCTTGAGCTTGATTGACGTCTTGTTGTGCGGGTTCCCTTGAGCTCAATTTACGAGTATGAGTACTCATATCTTTTTGATAAATTCCAACGCACTTTATTTATACAAAACGCCAGAGCAATGCACTTTGTAAGTTTATTATAGTATTAAACAATTAGCAGGCGCCAAGCACAAAATACACATATATGTATATTTATTTGTCAACATTTTGCATGTTTGGGGATAATTTAACTCATTACCATACATTAACAAAAATATGCCGCAAAAGGCTGTAGGGCAGACTTCATCTTTAATTAGCCATGAAAGGCATTATTTATTATTACAATAACTCTACATCTTTTCAGTCTGTTACTGGCATGTTTTGTCTTGATTTCGGATAGTCTGGCAAATATTTTGAATGCTAAAATGTTCAATGTCAAGTGGATTGGTTGACGACAGCCGATGATTATGGGAGTTATACATGAAGTAGAGGGAAATATGTCTAATCAAATACACACTGCTAATAAGTCAGTTAATCTCAATAAAATATTCTCAAATTTTCAATTAGAAATGAACCGTAATAATATAATTCAGTAGAATATTAATTGAGAATTGTCTGACAGATAAGATATAACTACGTTCATATTTACTTAAATATATTTTTATAAATATTTCTGTTACTTTAGTATTTCTTCAACACTGCGAAAAATACTTCCCTTGTTTGTTTACTTTGCTAAGTGGCCATGCCGAATTGGGGCGAACCGAATGCCCCCTTTTGCAGTTTCCCTTTCAACTTGCCTCACCCAAAACGTAAGTTTATGGCCGAAGTTACTGCCCAATTCGAATGGCGTGGTTGCGTGCCACAACTTGAAATGCCAGAGGGTTTGGGGGCAGGGCTACGTTGGCGGCTGCGTCTCTGTTACTTTTTATGTAATCGAGTCACAATAGCAACAACAACAGTAACAGCAAGTGTGTAGCAAAAGTTGTGCCAATTTGTGTGCTGTGCCTCCAATTCAAGTATAATTAAATAAGCACACAGTGCCACAACAGCAATGGCAACAGCACCAGTAACAGCGACAGCAGAAGAAATAAGTTGAGCAAGATGCTGTCAGCAAGTTTGTGCCTTAAGTCATTTGTTTGCACTGTGGTCAAAGTGATAGAAATGTTGAGTCTATAATAATATGATGTAGAATGCAAAGTAAATGACACTTTTATTATGACAAGAGGGGTTTCTATCGTCAAGTCTTTGGGTTGTCAGCCCACTGTGCAAAGAATGCGGGTGTTAGGCAAAGTGGGACAAAAATCCAAATAACTTAAATATTTTATTTGAGTCAACAGTCCACAGTCGAGAGACACGCAGAGTTTTATGGATGCAGCAATTCGGTGAGTGGAATTAAGTGACCATAAGAGATCGTAGAGCTATCAATTTCAACAGCAGCAACTTCATTTGGCCAACTCGATAGATAGATTGCGCAATTGTCGCTGTCTTAGAGATCTTCTGTATTTTTTAATTACACTTCGGCATTTTAGTGTTTCGAATCCGTTTAAGGTCAAAGCTAAGCCGGAAGATAACCAAACTAGCCGAACCAAAGAGTAACAGCTGCGCCAAAGGCTTGCGAAATTTTCGCCGTTTTGCACTTCAAAATGTCAGCAAGCAGAGGCATTTTTATTTTTCTACATACTCGTACAATATTATTTATGAATTGTTGGATTTTTCAATTTTTCCACTCGCAGTCGCAGTTGGAGTCAGAGTTGGAGTCGGAGTCGATCCATTGGCCATAACAAGTCGGTCAAGATGGCCGGGCCGGGGCAGCAGACATTGTTGTTTGACCTTTTATTGACCGACTGTTTGGCTAGATTGTCTGTGTAATTATTATCAAAAAATACAGGTAAATATATTTTCGATTTCTGTCCAACAAATTGAAAATGAGTAAACGTCAGTTAATTGCCAAAAAAAAATATCAAACATCTTTAAAGAAGCGGCCCGGCTAAAATCAAAAGCCAAAACCTTGTTTATTGGCCATTTGATGGTTTGCTTTTTATTGATTGACCCTATTACTATGCATATTTCTTGGCTCGTTTTTTCGCTTTATTGATTAACAATTTTTGGCATTGTGACATTTGCTGTGATCTTCAAAGCAACCCAGATCTTGCCATACTTTATACATAGCTTTATCATATTTTAGTGCCATTTGTCTCCAAATTTCCCAAGCTTGTAAACTACTTCCTTCTGTTGTGTTCTCTTTATTTTTTTGCAATTAACATATATTCGCACTCAGTGGAATGCCGAGGTACACATTCTGATATTAAACGCAATTTCCGCCGCACAGCTTAAATGTTAATTGCCAATTGTTAATAATTAAAAGTCCATAGCAATCTATCAACTACCAAATGGTATCTGTAAGATACTAAAGTTGCCTATAAAACTCAACTTGACAGCAGATTGACCTTCAGCTGCGGCTCATGTGAGGAAGCGAACAGAACATGTGCATAATTGATTGCTGTAGTTGCATATTTGAAGTATGGTAATAACTGATAAATAATTTCTATTAAAACAAGATAATTTTAACTAACTTTATCTCATTTACTTCTCATTATGTTTTAATGAATTGCACAATGTATAAATTGACTTTAAATAGCGATATAGTGATGCAGTAAAGCACTGGATCCATGGGTGTTGGCTCTGAAGAGAAGTTCCATTAACTGAAGAATTAAGCTGTGTGTTTGATTGTTTGGAAATCATACAGCATGATAATAGTATAACTATATATATCGTTTTTAAGAGTTTATAATAGTATAAGTTTAAGTTTATGTTGTAGACTCTGTAATATAGATCAAAATACTTAATTGAAGCCACATATATTCTTCTATTGAAATTAAAATTAGATCACTTAGAACCTAATGTTTGAGAAGAATCATAATGTTGCTTACTCAGAACAATGTCAGGTATTGGGCATCGATAGTTATAACAATTATAATTAATTGATTGACTTACTGACTAACAAATCAATTAGCAATCATCTTCAATCAAAAGAACTGCTTAAATATTGTTTGTAAATATATTTATAATGCAAGACTATAATATTAAACATCTCTGATATAAAGGTAATATTTTGAAAAATGTATTCTTGGAAATCTGCATATAATCTTAATAATTACACTGTAATGAAAAACGTCATTCATAGTCTCGACTCAAAAATATTAGCGCTGCTCCGGTGGTTATTATTTCAGATTTATATTTAAACATATGAACGACTTGATTATGCTTAATAACTCAGCTTATCGCCCATACGCGATCAGAGTTTTCACTTTAACAAATTGGTCAAGGTGCTCGATTTGGCTGTGACGACAACTCGTGAGTGTTTTCTTGTATTTCTTTTATCAACCATTATTTGTTCTGTATTATTTCTTGCTTTTTTTCTGCAGCTGGTCATTTGACAATGTCTTGTGTGAGTGTGTATCGACATGCAATTCACATTACGTATACGGCTGGTGTTTGGGGGCCAAGTGTAACGGCGCGCGATATACTCGTATGTTGATTCAGATTGCGAGTGCGATATAAATTAATGCTTAATCAGCAGAAATTGTCTAAATCCGCAAATTATCCGCAAAGTGGCAGGCGTTTAATTGTAACTGCCCCAAGTGCAGCCCACAGCATACCGCATTGGCCACTCTTGGTAGCTACCGACCTAACAATAGCCAAACTGTCATAACAACAGGTCAGACTAAAGCGCAGCGTGATAATTGAAATTCTTTTTGTACATTTTCTGTATTGATTCGATTGACCTTGAGCCAGGTGCACTGAGCACAGCACAGTTAAGCTAGTCATAGACTGGGCACTTACCATTATCAAATCACCCGTTTCCAAATGACGCCGCATCAGTATAGCCGCCATATTCTGCTCGTCCTGAAATACTTCGCCGATTTCATGCTTGTGATGCTGCAAGTACATAAAAAAAGAGATTGATTAGTTCTTTCCGAGTTTTGTAGGTTGGTGTATAAGTCAATACTTTAATGGTCGCATTCCAAGCATTCCAAGCCCGCAGCACCCAAGAGTTGGTCAAACTTAATGTAAAACCATTTTTTATATAAAAAAAAAACCGCTGCTGGTCTATTCTGGTAATTCTGTTCAAGACAAAGGCAATGCGCGTGGTCAGGCAGCTTTATATTAATTAAATGCAGTAAAGGCAGGTGGAGAGACAAAGAGCTCTGTAAGGGGAGACATAACTGCAGGCTTATAGACAGAGATTAAGAGTTGAGAGTAGATTTGAGTAGAGAGTGCTGAAAGCTTGGCGCACTCTGGCCATAATTGGTGTTTTTTGTACCAAAAGTGGTGTTTTAATCTATGGAAATCGTTTTGAATTTTTGCCTATCTTTAAGCTAAGTTAAAACGGATCTTAGCTGGTATAACTAAGTATTTTGAGTAGGGTATATTTCAAACAAATATAATAAAAATAATTGTAAATGTTAAAATAATTTGAATATTTTATTCACATATTAAAAATGTTGTAGTTTTTGAATTAAAACATAAAATGAGTAATTTTCAAATTGTAATTTCTGTTTTATTTGCATGAAAATATCGATAACAATACGCTGCTTCTATTTTTAAAAAACAGTTTTTTTTTATTAACTCGAGTTGCTTTTTAAAATGTTCAAGTGGCAACCGTGTCTTAGAATCTTTTGACTGCGTGGGCTATGCGGCAGCGCTTTGATTTATGCACTTGGTCAGCAAATGTGACGCCTCAGCATGCACGTCACTCATACGCCGTGTAAGCCGTACCATGCCGATCCGTTTTAGCGCTGCTGTGGCGCTGTTCGTCTGAGCCTGACCATGAAAAAGAAACAAATAGCGAGCACCGACTGTGGCTAAAACTGAAACGGCGTTTTAGTGCGCTTAAGCTTTTGACATTTGGCCAACTGGCAGGCGGCTGTTGATCTGGTTTTTTAGCTGTTCTTTGCAATCCTTTGACATCGACATTCGGAGTTTTTTGTTGTTTGAAAATATTTAAAATGTTTGCATTTAGTTTGTAATTCAAGGTAATTTGATTTGGCAAGTGTTGCCAAATTTGAGCTTGGTCTGAGCCCGGGGGATATTTGATATGTATTTGGATTAGCATAGTATTCGAGATTCGATGGTTTAGCATGCATGATTTGTTCAGAGATCACAAATGTGTGCAACTAATTAAATTAATTGCCGCTGCGCCTGCCCATTAATTCTGTAATAAATATCAAAATAAATGTAATCTGACACTTGACATCAGCATTTGGCATTGAATGCGTATTGGACCAAGCCACAAAACTTGTCCACGGCACTCTATCAAATTACAAGCATAAATCATTTTCATAACTGGCCAAAGACAGAAAGAAATATCGCACAATATTATTAATACAAAACGCTCACAAATCTATGCCAAGTGCCAAAATCAAAGTCACTACAAGTGACCAAATGGCCACTGGCCAAAAACTAGCCCACATGCGATGAAAGCTGCCCGAAAAAACCGCATAGGCCATAAATCAGCCGGGGGTTAACTCAACACACAATGGACCAGTTCAACCGACGTGCAGAAGATGTGGTTTACACACATTTCAATTGAAACTGGTTAAAATTCATAATTGAATATATCGCATGTAATTGAATTGTTAACCAAATTCAACACAGTTATGTAGGTGTCGAGTGGAGATATAGAAAGAGGTCTGAGTTCAGTTTAGTTAAAGGAGTTATGAGAATTACTGTTGAGTTTTTCTGAATAAAAATAAATTATTATGCGCCTTGAAGTCATTATTGATTACTGTGAAAACTTTTTGAATAGAACTCCAGCACACTTTTGAGCATTTTAGATTCGAGAATCTGTTTTATTCCTATAGAATTACCTCACATATATTTACATAATTTTTTCAACTTTCAACTATAATAAAGAGATGAGGTAAAAGTCCTTCTATGAAAACCTAAGTCAGAACATTTGAGATATAGACTAGAACATACTCTAAAGACTGCAAAAGTAGAATTTCTATTGAATGACTGATTCTGATTACAGTGTAAACTCTTTCAATAGAACTCCAGCATAAGATGATGCGCTTTAGATTCCAGAAAGGCTCAATTTCAATTTTTAAACATTTCTATGATAATGAAATACAGAGAAAACTCTTTCAATGGAACTCCAGTATAAGTCAGAACATTTCGCACATTACATAGACTTGAATGGCTGCATACCTGATGACACACTTTCCATAATCTAATGCATGATTATAGTAAAACACTTTCACTCTATCATAAGATGGATACATTTTTGATCCTATATATCTATATATCTATATATATCCTATATACCCTTTACCAGTTCAATTCTTATTTAATCACACTTCATAATTTCATGCCAGATTACAGTCAAAACTTTGTCAGTAGCAGAGAACATTTAAGATTCTATATAGACTTGAAATGACTATTTTAAATTTATTTTTATAATGAAAAGAAAGTGGAATCAATTGTTCAAATTGCTCGTATCAATTGCAGTGAACACCTTATATATTCTAGAGTAGTTCCCACAGTTTAATCTTTAAAGGTTTCCCAAGTTCTATATTCAATTCGTTATATGAGAACAGTTCTATCTTAAGTCTGCAGTCACAAAAGGCCAACAAATAAATCAATTGAGCAGTCAAAAATATTCTATATACTTTATTAGACTTGAGATGATTTTGTACCATGCCTGAGGTCGTTTATCAAATCAATGGGTTGTCTGGAATGTCAGGAGGAGGGCGTGACATGTGGCTATGTACTATGTGTGTTGTGTGTCTTGTGTCTAACCGTTGACCGCGAAACGTGTTGACACGCAAGGCACCAGGCACCACGCACCACACGGCCAATAAATAGTAGTAATTTTCATGTGCAACAAGCAGTTATATAGCTTAATTTGTTGTTGCCAACGGGGTGGGGGGTGGAGGGGGAGCAGACTGGCTGACATGTCTCGGCGCAACGACCTTGTGGAAATAAGTTCAAAGCAACAAGAGCGACCCCCACACCAAATGGCTCACGTATTTCAGTATGAATTTACCATTTTGGTATTTAATGCAGTATATTTCTGAGTATTTCTCTAACGGAGGTATGAAAATACATACATAAGTATATATAGATTTCAAATTCAGCTGCCAACTACACACACAGAATCCAAGGCACTTGTTGGCCATTGTTGCTGTTGCTTGCTGTCAACGCTACAAGTGACCATTGGCCAAGTGCTTGACCATATTTTGAACAGTTCGCGTCCGGTGGCAGACCAAATACTTGTTTCATTTATTTTTTGCTCTATTCCTTCTTACAATTTTTTAGCATACTTCTTTTTTTTGAGTGCTCTTGAGCTGACTTTGCATGTAGCTGAACCAATTTCCTTTGTTAACAACTCGTTGACAATTGTACTCGTTTCGGTGGATTCTGTTCTGCAATTTTAATTAGCCAACTTCATGCATGAATTGTTGGTTATAAATTATAAAATGCTAAGTTGTTGCAGTTGCCATTGCCGTCGCCGTCGCCGTGGCTGTCTTGCCATTGGCGTCACTTTATTAACGACGTCGTAAATTGTTAATTACAAAATGGATACAAAACATTATGCAGATACATCTGAACTCATTTTGCAATCTCAATTGGGGCTGTGGCAATCTTATGTAAGTCGGACGTCAAGTGCTGCCCTAAGGGCTGCTGCCTTTCTATAAGTATTTCGCATATTATTTTTGTAAATTGCGACTCATTAACAAAGTTTTGTCGATACACTTAATTTGCCAAAAGCTACTCCACTCTGTGCGTGGGAGTCTATTATACAGAATTAATTGACGGACAAGTCTCGTTGAGCTCACTTTCTTTGAGAAAAGTGAGAGATAACTAAATCGTTTTTTTGGTGAAAGTCAACATTGCTAATTAGTCAACTAAAATTTGATAATATTTGGCTCTTTTTCAGCCCAGAGTATCATCTATCTACTGTTCGAAACTAGGCATAGCGAAAGTGGAAACCGTGTACTAGCTCTCAACAACTTCCTGGCACTCGACGCTATGCTTCATTATGCAAATTAGAGCAAAAGCGAAAGAAAACTGAAAAATTCGGGCAAAGCAAAACAAACGACTTAGGCAACGAACTTGACGAAGTGAAAATTAGCCTTTGAACTTTTGGTTTGGGGCGGCCGCAATTCATTACAGCCGTGTAGCCTTAAGCATGAAATTTAATTTGCCATTGTTAGAAGTAGTTTCACTAGAGACGCCCACACTTCGGCTTACGGTAACCCCAGAGATATGTTTATGTTTATATATATATGTATTTCTTTGGTTGTTTGGGACATAAATCCAAACGCCGTTTAACCACGCCAACTGACAATTAACGCATTAGCAACGACATCGACACACAACAGTACAGATGGTGTGGGCGTCAGTTGCGTTACGCATACGACGCGTTGGCTGACATTGCCGCTGCACTCTGCGCGCGCATAATGAATTCCATTTATCGCCGCGTCGGACTTGATTTACTGTGCGCGTTTATTACGCACCATTATGCACTCTGTTCGGATCAAGCAAGTACACAATTGAAGTTCCCAGTCACAATACGGAGCCGCAGCTTGACTTGATTTCAGCGCAGGAGGCAGTTGGTTTGGCATCGACTTCCACTTCGACTGCCACTTCGGTCTTCTGACCGTCACAATGCCAAGGCTTTTTCAGTTTCAAGCACAAGAGCCTCATTGTCTGTCTATTATTTGGCTAATTACACATTTCATTTCGGTCAGCGATGATCAATGTTGTGATTATGTCAGATTATTCCAATTGTTAGCGTGAGCTCAGCGGATCAGCCTATGTTGTCGTAGACAGTCACGCACCTAAATATATATAATTTATTTCGATAAGAGACGCAGTGGGCATATCAATTTATGTAATTATATTTACTGGAATTGGGTAAAGATATGATGGAAATGCACAAATATGTATAAATCGTACAAGAAAAAATAACATTTGGCTTCATAAATGACCCTGTACTATACGATACTTTGCCTTTGGATCAAGGGTTAACAACAACAGTAGGGAACTTTAATTGCATGTAAAATAAAGCGCACGTATAATGCACACACACACTCATATTCATACACTCCTATATAACATTCACATAACTACAAACACATAAGCACTGACCACAGTCACTGCATCGGCAGCAGTCAGTTAACTAATTGGTTATGGCCGCGATGCGCTCTTTATATCCCATTGACTATTGTAGCACATGTTTGACGAACATGTCGTCGTACACATCTGATATCTGTACACCTCCACTAACAATGAACATATCGTGAAACCGAACAGAATCGACGAACACTTGTATGCACTAACGCTGCTGCATCTGTAATTCTCCCAGCGACGCTGCTGTTGTTGTTGCCAGAGCAAAAGAGTAACGGCTCTTCTATTGTCGACTACGTCCGACTAGAAATTACAGATTTTATTTTTATTTGTATATTCTGGGCGTTGGCATACTGAAGGGAGTTAGTATTTTGATTATTTATCCCACGAAGAGAGTGTGAGCTCAACAAATAGTTCTCTGACAGTTCAGTCAGTAAGTCTTTCTATAATTTGTTAGAAGATGTGTATGTGTGTATAAGGGCTTCTTTAAATCTCAATACTGACTAACTCTTGCTTCTACTCAATATACCTAATATATAGAGACTTGATCACATTACTGCTACCACTACTTTTAGACTCTGATATTCACTCTGGTATTACAAAATACTCAATTGAACTATTCCGCTGCCAAATAACTTGATATGCCAGATAACTAATTATAGTTTTTGCAAGAAGGTCGCAAAAAGTGGAGAGAAATATTGGACAACTTCCGTGCTTACATCAAACTGGCATGAAATTATTTTCGCTTGTGGCTATCAGATAAGCAAATTTCACGAGTAAAAAACCCATGACGAGAGTAAATGCAAATGTAAATGTAAATGTACTATGTATGTATGTCAGCCAGGCGGCTGACCACTCGTTATAGGTGCTCATAGTGCAAAAATGGGAATGAACAGTCTCGATAGCAATGAGATTTAGTTGGGTTTGTTGTTGGTGTGCTGATTGCAGTTACTGTTGTTGTTGTTGCTGTTGCTGTTGGTTTTGTGCTTGGCTACAAAGCAACAAGCCGCACAGAGAGTTAACAATAACTGCAACATGAGCATGGCAACGCGGCAACAACAATAACAATAACAAAGACAAAGGCTGTCGGGCAACAACTCTGGGGAGCATTATGCAACCGATTGCAGTGCCAGACACACTTATGGGTGGGAGCGGGGGAGGGTAGGGGAAGGCAGCAGGCGAAATGCAGCAGCAGCGACCTGGAGTCGCTTTCTATGCGAGACGGTCTAGTTATGTGAGAGTGGGAGACAGTGAGAGACAGTGGGACAGTGAGAGACTGTGAGACAGTGAGCTAATTTCAAATTCATTCAGCTGCCAAACGTTAACCATAATCGCCAGCTCATTAATCAAGTGGTCTTTCGGCGCCTTGCACTATTCGCTTTTCGTTACTTTTCGTTTCGTTTCGTTTCGTCTTGGGCTTGGATATACATATATTGCCTTTGCTTTGGCAACATGCAACTGGGCTAAATGAATGTAAGCGCTAAATTGTAAATGGCCAGCAAGTTGAAGTCATTTTGCAATGACAAGGTACTTCAGATACTCGTAGTAAGTATGTGGATATTTTGGAACTTGTGAAATGGGCTCCAATTGCCTTAACAGCAATTTAATTATGCACTCAAAAATGCATTTTGCTTCTGCTTCTTCTTTTGAAAACTTAATTAACTTATTGCTTTCAATTCGCCTCGCCACTTTGAGATCGTTCAGCATACTATAGGAAGCGTCATAGTTTCAGTATACAAAATCAAAAAGAGCTGTGTAATGGTGCATAAGGCGCCTCTATAATGATCTCTATATGTAAATAAAAGTATAACATTTCCTCACTGACTGACTGACTGAATGATTTCCTTTTATCACGAATATTGGGTATATCCCAATCACTTGATCAAACGTTGTTGCACAGTAAAATGTGATAGGTTTATTTGGGGTTTTTCAAATCAACTCTCAGGCGTTTTCCTGCTTCTCTATTACACTTTGATTAAAGACATGATTTCAAAACTTTTTTTTTTATTGTTAGAGCAACTTTCTTGTATTGCCTTTGATTAGTTTTCGTTTCATTTGCATAACTCTGGTAAAATGTTTTGATGGTTTGAAGTTGTTATCTTTAAATTTTCAAGTTCTTGAATACAAACTCAAACAGCAACTAGTTAAATGTCGCATAAATTCTCTAAAACTTTACCCTTTACCATACAATCTGAAGACCTTTCCTTTCCTGTATGTTGTGCCCAATTTTAGGCAGCTTCCATAGTGGCACGCTGTGTAAACCTGCACCTTTATTTATGTAGCTTATTTTATGGAATTTTATTAAATTTTTTCCTTTTGCGCCTGACCTTTGCTGGGGCCTATCGATTGAATGTGGAGGTAGGTGGGAGTGCCATGGCGACGCCTTATGTTTGCCTTTATTTTCGTGGGGAGCAAGACATAAATTACAAAGAAAACTTTAGGGCGTTGCCAGCGAATCGAACTCTGCCGTCTTTTGTTGCTTTTTATTTTTACAAATATTGAGCGAAAATTTCACTGCACGAACCGCATTTTCGTTGGGCGAGTGTGATGCTATTGCTGAAAACTGGGCAAAAACATGCAATTAAAATTCATGCTTTGCTTTTAACTAAATTTGAAAGTTTACTTAACGATTAGCGCCGAAATTTGATTAACTTTGCGGCTGCCAAATGAATTTCCCTGAGCAAGTTTGTGGCTTAAATCTTTTGTATGCAAGAAACGAGGTCATTTTTTGATCAGACAATCAGCAAGAATATTTTCCATTAGCGGTTGATATCTCACATTTAAGTCAATTACCAAAAAAAATACCACAAAATTTGGCAAAATTTGAGGGAACATTTTAGAGCAATTCACGCCACAAATTAGAATAAATGTTTCGCAGTGGAAGGTCTCTGACATAATGCCAGCATTAACCTAACCAAAGCGAAAAGTACAAATTTATGCAGTTGCTGATATTATGGCCATTGCTAGAGGCCATTTGTGGTAGAGCGAAAAAAAGTACATTAAAAATAATTGTCAAATTGTAGACACATTTGGAAAATGTCAAGTCGTGTTGTGTGGGAATCTTACGGCGGGTGTTGCATAAAATACTGCAGAGCATTTCACTTTAATTAAAAACTATATAATATAAGCTGAAATGCAACAATATAAATAAATATTTGTGCATAAATCTTTCCGCATTTCAAACAGTGAATTATCACACATAAATCACTGAGAGAAACAGAAAATATATTCGTACAAGTCTTTTCTGTTGCCTGTGGTTTGACATGACACTTCACTTTCATTTCCGAAGTCTGTGTGTGCCTCGCATTAAAATCATTTTTATATGCACAACTGACTCCCAAAAGCCATTTCCAAATGGGCAGTAAGCGCCCGAAAGTAAAACGTATAATCAAATGCGATCGATCGCTCGTAACTCACAAATAAGGAGCGACAAAAATGACCTAATAAAAATCCAATTCACTTGCACTTGCCGAGACAGTACTCCTCCCCACAGCTGACTGAGTAATAAGCGAGTACTTCATACAAATATATATGTAAATAATTGTATATGTATCAAGGCATTATACAGAAGCAAGTCGAAAGAAAGTGAACACTCATGATTGAAAAAAGTCACGTTCATGTTCACGGCAAAGTCACAAACACGGAAAGTGTTTTCGTGAGTGGCTTTTATGTGAAAGATGTTGAGTTTACTCCAAATAGAATTGGAATAAGTTAATTATTTATTTTAAGCGTAGTTAAAGAGCTTTTTCTTATCTCTACATGCAATCGTGTCTAATGCTAAAAACAATCAATCGTCGCATTAATGTCGCCAGCTGTCATCAACTTATTAGGCTATTTATTTTTATATAGTATTTAAGCCGATTTCCGCACGTCCTTGACTTTAAGAAATGTCAACTGTTTCGTTCGATTTGAGGCTGCTAATTACATAACAAGCAATGTAATTAAAGCCAAGCTCCACTGTAGCAGTAGCCGCATGAGTTGAACCCCCGTCTAATCTCTTTATCATATGGCCAATTAATTTTGATTAGATACAGGCAATGCACGGAAAAGCCAGACAAAAAGTAAACAGAGTACACAAGAGAGCGGCAAACGAAGCGCAACTAAAGCGTACTTTGATAAGAAAAGAAAAGATACAAACGGCAATAAAAACGCCTGCTTACTCAAAGCGGAAGACAAAACTCGACAAATAGCACAAATAGAGCAATCAAAAACGCACACGAAAAATCAAAGGCATGAATACAAAATAAAATAAAACAAAAACAAAAAGACAACAAATAAACACTATGATGTAACAATGAAAGTGCAAGAAACGCAAATCGAAAGGTAATCATTGAAAACGTGCTCCATAATCGAGACAAATTAATCGAAAATATAAACAAAAAATTCGGAAATTACAAATAAGTATCAAGATTCTTTATAATCATAAAGATATACATAAAGAAAGACCACTTGAAATAGCACTAATATTACATTGAAATTCTTTCAATTGATTGAACAAATTTTTTGCGTTTTTTAGGTATAAGTACTCTGATTTGCGGCAAATGGAAAAGAGACCCTATTGTTATTATTGATCTAAAATTGTATTATGTCAAATTGTTCTATAATTATATAAGAGTAATAAGCATTAGCTCATATTTCAATAATATCATAACTCGAAAAAACTAAACGGAGCCTACCTTTATTGAACTATATTGAAAATGTTCTAATTGATGGAACTAATATTTTGCATTCTCTTCTTTATATTCTGAGATGATTACCAGGCACATTGTTCTCATTTTCTTAATATTCGTAATCTAATTAACACACAAAATAAATCATGAAAACTCCTATTTCTTAAATGGGCACTTGACCATTCTTGTTGACCTGTTTGCAACTACATATCTAGTTAACCCCACACTACTCTTCCGACGCATCTGTAAGTGTCCCCCCAAGAGAGTTTTTACTGAAATTATGTATTCTATAAAATGCTTAAATAATCTACAAATCCGAGCAGTTAACCAAATATAATTGCCTTAAGGAATCAACTACAATATTCCCTTTCAATAACAGTCTAAATATCTAATTGAATTAGGGTATCACCCAATATTATCCCTCTTATTAATAGACTAATAAAAATACAATTACTTACCTCCTCATCTTGAATCTCTTGCAGATCCAGGCCATGTGTGGCATTTGGTTCACTGCCCACCGACCACATGCGCAGCTCATGCGGCGCTCCCTTGAAGAGGCCCTTTGTGGCATGCAACGTGAGATTCATGTGACGTCCAAAAGCGCTGAAGGAGACATTATGCGATTTGATTGAGCTGATATCGTTGTCGTACAAATGATTGCCACGTCCGGCAGCTGCCTGTTGCTTAAGCTCACTGTAGTAGGCATTTTTACTCAGATCCTTCTTGACATGATGCGCCGGCAGTGGGGCAGTTGCACCCGGGGGTGTTTCACCGATGCTGCGACGTTTACGCTGTAATCCTGGCTGAGCAGTGTGATGCATCAGCTGTATGAGCTCATACTGCGGCACGGCGTCATGTGTGTCCACATGGAATACTGAGTGCAGTTGCTCTGGCGACATTTGTTTGTGTAGCTGTACCAATAGAAAGAGTGATAATGAATTATTTGTACTTATGTGTGTGGTGTGGGCAAATCAAATACACTAGATTCAGCCAGAGGCAAACAACAAATTGTAGCAATTGTGTTGAACTATTAATTGAAAAATTATCAATAATTTCAATGCAATAAAGGCCTGCCATGAGCACAAGTGTTTATACGGTTATACTCGTGCTCTCATACGGTTTACTGTTTACTGTTTGCTGTTTGCACGGGCACTCAAGTGGTCTAGAGATTAACGACTGAACCGCGCTGAACTGAGCTCAACCGAGGTTTTGTCGGCAAGTAGTATCTTCAGCAAGTGGGTCAGGGTCAGGCCGTCAGAGCATGCTGCTTGGGCCCGTAGAAACCCCCAAAAGAAATCAAACTAATACGGTTAAAACAGTTTGCGTGTACGCGTATCTTAATGCTTGGGTACGGGCTTTCATACACAGTGCGTGTGTATAAATTAAGATCATAAATAAGCGTGTATATTTTATTTTTATTGTTTCACTGTTATTAATGCATATTTAATTTGCACTTTATGATTCTTTCGCTTTAATTGTTTTAAAAATATTATTTTAATAGTAATATGAAACTGTTTTCCCTAATTAATTTTAATTTTCAATTGAATTTTCTAAATTTCTGCTATTCTTCACATCAATTGCTATCGGTCTGCCACCACTTGCTATCGATAAGCTCAAGATCGATGTCGGACAATCAGTGTTTTTTAACAATAGAGTTGTGCTTTATAGTTATATTCAACGATTTCATTCAGTCGTTAAATTCGTAGAGAACTAGGAAACGAGTAGTGAACGAAGCTAGCAAACTATAATCAGGGATTTAGTTCGTTCGTTCAGTTCAGTTCGATACAACTCTGGTTAACAGATGTAAATATCACATAAGCGATAGCTCCAAACAAAGAACTTTTTTATTTCGTATAAACTTGTGAAGAGTAACAATAATAAAGTGGAAAGTTTCTTTCTTTCTAATTATATAATCAAATGAATAGTTTCCAAGCGTTGAATGAAATATGAAATAAACAAATTTCAGTAAAACAGAACCCATATATTTATTGAAGACATTATTTTTACTGCAATAAAACCCGATTTAAGTATAAAATATCTAAATATAATACGATTATGTCAAGTTCTATAACTCATCTTTATAACATGACTCAATCACTCCTGTTATTCTTCTATATTGAATACCAGTCTATTCGTTACATTTTAAGTACCAAGTTTAGTGTTCATATTATCCCCATTTGATACAATTTCCGTTGCCAACAACAGGCAAAAAACAGTTGCATTAGAAATACCAACAACAGGTCGACAATGTAGAAAATTTGTTACAGGGTCACAGCAAAGTAGATTTTCCTTTAACAACCAGCACCAGTCCCCGGCAGGCAAATACAAAAGACCAAAAGGAAACGAACTTGTAAGAAAAAAAGTACATGCAGACCAAGACAAGATTTCGGTTAGCAATTTGGGCAAATTATTTGAATTCTGAACCGCCATATATGGAATGAAATGAAAACAGCAAATGACGACAAGAAGCGAGAAGCAAGCGAACAGCCAGATGAAGATGAAGGTAAACAACATAAGATCTGATCTCTAACATGAATGAAATTGTTACTGTTGTCGTTTGGATTTAGTCATATTTAGTCATGGTAAGTCTCTTCATAGTCTCTTGTATAATAATTCTGTTTTAATTGAAACGCAAACAGCTAGAGCCGGCGAAATGAGTTAAATGAATCCACAGAGAGACAGGTGAACAAACGCAAAGAGCGAATGAAAACCTGACGCCGCGCAGCACAGACAATGCCAAAGAGTTTTTACTTTCATTTGAAACGTGTTTTCTTCTGGCCACCGAGGCAGACCATGGCACGCGAGGAGTCGCAACGGCACTCTGGGGTCGACTCTTGCCGTTTGTGTTGGACTGCAGATTGAGCAACTTTTGCCCCATTGAAAGTGAAACTGATGACGCGCCAGGTTTCCTCTCCACTCTGCCCGTACCAACTCGACTTAAATTATGAGTGTAAATGAATGCTGTGAGTGGAGTACGATTCGAAACACAATATCGATGAGATGCTAGGGCTTCCTGCTTAGCATTTCAAACAATTTGGAAAGCTGCACCTGCAGCAATTTGCAATATGCAAATTACAAATGCAGCCACACCCAAACACCAGCAACAGTAATCAACACTTGGGCGGCGGACAGCCCTTGCTGCCAATTAAATGCATTTAATGAGAATTACAAGAAATGTATGCAAAGTCCGCCATTTGATGAACGAGATCAGTGCCAGCGATAACTACATATATTGTTTCAGGGCTGCAAGAGCTGTGTTCATTGCGTCCGCAGTAACTATGCAAAATGAACTAGTTCATTGTGAATGTGTTTGAAATTAGAATTTCAACAGCTTTCATGTTTGATTGACTCTTCATACTTATTATGCTTTCTTAGTTCCATTCAATAAGTAAGATATTAAGCTCATATTATTCAAATCAATATTGTATGCTAATAAGTGAACTAGTTCCTTGTGAATGTGTTTGAAATTAGAATTTCAACAACTACCATGTTTGATTGACCCTTCATACTTATTATTCTTTCTTAGTTCCATTCAATAAGTAAGATATTAAGCACATATTATTCAAATCAATATTGTATGCTAATAAGTGAACTAGTTCCTTGTGAATGTGTTTGAAATTAGAATTTCAACAACTACCATGTTTGATTGACTCTTTATAATTATTATTCTTTCTTAGTTCCATTCAATAAGTAAGATATTAAACTCATATTATTCAAATCAATATGCTATGCAAATAAATGCATTTGACATTTGCATATGTCCGAGCCGAAAAGATCCCTGAACCAGTGAACTCAATCGCAGCTAATCATTCATCGATGGCTCTCACAAGTGTGGCAGTGACTGTGATGCTAACTGTGACAGTAACTGCGAGTGTGACTGTCACTGCGCGTGTGACTGCGACTGCGACTGCGATTGTGACTGTGACTGTGACTGCTGCTGGCGATTTGTCCAAGCGTTGCGCGCTTTAATTTTCGACGGAGTGCAATGACGGATATTGTGAAATTTGTGTTTGTAATTTGTATAGCTTAAGTTGATGCTGGTGTGGAAGTTGTTGTCGTTGTTGGTGTTGCTGATTGTCCGGTTGTCCAGTAGTCCAATTGCTGGTGCTGCTGCTGCGCGCAATTACTGAAATTGTGCGATTACTCATACGCCCGATATAACCGGCATGGTGGGTACGACTGTGACTACTTAAGTGCTACAGCAGCGGCAGCAGCAACAGTCGAAGTAAAAGGTGTAGACGCCATATTAGCGCAAAAAGTGTGCTTCAAATTGGCTACGGGGGGGAGGCCAATACACTGTTTATGGCAGACACAACACATACTTAGTGTATGTGTGCGTGTGTGAGTCTTGTGCAATTTTTCACTTGCCGGTCAAAGTCAACATCAAAACCAACGTACGCCTCTCGATACGAACGCTCGGAAGAGTGTCACTCGACCTTTTCGCTTACCAACCATACAAAGAAATTATTCACTTCAAACTTCAGACAGACAGACATTGGTACAGACAAACCAATGTTAACTACGCATAGCAATAATAATACCTATAACAACTCCTTGTTGTTGTTTCGCATAGTGGAGGGGGGACTTTTCGCTGGGTGTGTTGACCTTGCCTCGCCTCACAAGCGCCGGAAATTAGCAAATGCTTCTGCTGACGCCGAAAATTGAAACTGTAGTTGCCGTTGTTGTTGCTGTTGCTGTTTTTTTATGGTCTTGTGGTTTTTGTGTTTGTGCACAAAATTAACAAAGTGTGAAAAGTTCAGGGTGTTATAACAACCTCTGACTTTACGCTGCGTCTCTCTAATGGAAAGTCATTTGCGTATGTTCTTCCGGGAATTATTTTTCTTATAGGGGGAATCTAAATATTTTCATACCTTGTTATGCAAGAAAATGTGAAAATTCTTAATAAATACCCATTAGCGCAACTAAGTGGAAGTCGGTCACCCTAAATCTACAAATAAACCGCATCAACATCAACAAAGAACAATTAGTAGAGCGAATTCTGTGTGGGGCAAATTCGCTAACGTTCAAGCAGAGCACGAATGGAAAGTGAAGTCTGCAGTTCATGTTCGGTATGTGAAGATAGTTGTGTTGGCAGTTTATCCATTTTCTAGCTAATTCTGGTCCAGATGAGGTTTTTAGCTATTTTCATAATAAATTTATTTGTTTTATAACATCTAACTGCTTTACTTTTGATGAAATTAGCTATTTTGGGATTACTATAATTGACTATTGACGGAATGAAGCTTCATTATATTTTCATTTTCATTTATTTACTTATCAAGCTAAATGTATTCTTAAATAATACACTTAAAACAGTGTACTGTCTACAGCATTAAGCATTTTGATTTAAAATATTTATATCTACGTGAGGTATAAATAAAAGCTTCCATATTCATTCGGGATTAATTAATCTATAAATTAAACAGCTTTCGTTGAGTTCAGTTCTTCAATGCAGCTCTGCATATTTGCCATTCGCTGACAATACTTGTCTTTAGGCACTTACTCACCCACCCTCACACACACACGTACCCACACAGAGACACTTGGTCACTGGCGGGAACGTGACCCAAGACGAAGTGAAACCCAAAGATACAAGTCAAGCGTGACAGGCAGCCATAGCAAATGTCTGACAAATATCAACAACAAACATTAGCAAACTACTGTTGCAACAACAACTGCCACACAAAAACTGCAACAACTACAACAAATCGTGCCACACAAATATCAAACGGCAAAGTTCTTGATTTCACAATTATAACAAGCTGCGACTGATACTCCCGAACAATATGCAAAGGAATGGGAAAAGGAATTGCACTGGGAGTCGGAAGAGGAAGGCAGTTTCATATTTTGTTTGCAGTTTGTTTTTCCTTTTTTTTTTGACTGCATATAAACTATAAATATAGATCAACAATAACCAGAGCAACAACAACAAGCCTTGCAGTTGGCTGACTCATGCTGAGCTCATAACGAATCGATTCTTGAATTGTTGCTAGTTTCATGTTGTTGTTGCTGCTGCTGTTGCTGTAGCTTTGCCTTGTTGACTTCCATCATTTTTATGCTTGGCTGCAATTTGAAGGGCCTCGTCATAGTTTGTTTTTTTTTTCTTCTCTGTCATTTTTTATGATGCTGTTGTTTTTGTTGTTTCTAAAACGCAAAAAAAGTCAACTTTAATTGCACTTAAAGTCGCAATCCGATACGGTGTCTCAGTTTGAGTCGCAGACGGAGTTGAAGTTGAAGTTAGAGCTATGTTGCAAGCAGCATCTCTGGCCATAACTACCAGACAATGTAAACAATCTAAGTAGATGGAAAAGCAGCAAAGTTCACAAATACTTTACAATATGTACATACATATACAACAACTCATACTAAAGTACATAATTTGTGTGTGTTACTCACAGAATTATAATTAAACACATTTTATTGGGCTTACTGGCGGAAAATTGTAAGTAATTTGAAATGCAGTTAAAGTGTTTTGGGTTAAAATTAGTTAAATATTAAAAAGCTAATATGAATTGTCTACTCACTACACATACGAAACAAAAGCACATTCGTATTGCATATTGACCAACTAAGCATTCAGGCCTAATGGGATTTTTATTGATGTAAATATGTGACATTCAGTTCGAATGTGAAGAATTGCAGAGTGTATTCCATTACTGCAATTTTACTAATTAAAAATCAATTTGAAATAAGCTCTATAATAAAACCTTTACTCTTGAAGTAGATTCAATAGCTACTGTCTTAATTATTAAATATATACATATTTACTTTAGCTGCAACCTAATTAAAGATTTCAATAAAGAAAATCATTCGGTTTTTATAGAAAAATTGATAGTAGAGAAGGCAAATCATATACTTAAGCACAAAATATTAAATATTAGATTTAAACTTGATACAATTTTAAAAGGCCGCAATTAAAGCCTTAATACATATTTTAAGGAATAGCGTCCTATCTTCGCCTATTTTATATATCCCTGCAGGGTAAAAAAAAAAAATGCTCTGAAATAATGCATAAAATATACAAATATATTTATTAAGGAAGTTCCCTATTTCATCTATACCCATAGGGTCTCTGAAACCTGTGCACTTAATTGTAAACTTTAGAGTCTAAAACCTCAATTACTGAAATGTTTGATCCACTTCATTTTATTACTTAAGTATAGAGTATGAGAAAACAACAACAACAACAGCTAAAGCTACTCATAGCATATGGCAATGAATTGAAATTTTTCTTGAAATAATTACAAGAACTTTTTACGATTGACCTTGGCCATAATTCGTTGGCTCAGCTTTTTCTTTAGCGAGACAAAAGCTGAGAGTGCGTTTGTCTTTTATTTTTTGTATTCATAAGAGTTGAATAAACACACACACACATACAAACATACCGTAACAATTGTATACGTAAGAGTGTTTGAGTGTTAACAATGCCATTTGTTTGGGGCAGTGTGGGTGAGAGAGTCAATGGAGAGAGAAAAACATAGCGAGCGTGAGAGATACAGTTGTACGAGTAGAGTGATTCGCTCTCGCTTCAAATAGTTTTGTAATTTAATTAATACACAAAAAATGTTTTTAAATGCTAATTACACACAATGCGAATGCGAGCCACAAAATGACAATGAAATTGGACTTCTGGCGGTCACTTCGTGTCGTAGTACACGAACTTCAAGTTGTTGTTGTTGTTGAGGTTGTTGTTGTTGTTGTTGTTGTTGTGGTTGTAATTGTTGCTGTCTGCAGGCATTCAAGTGTCATATCTAACAGTTAACAGCTTTTGTTTAATCGAATGCCCCTCAAAAATGGTTTTATTGCATTGAATTGATTGATGAGTTATTTCTACTCACAGTAAAAAAAAAAGAGTAAAATTAAAACTATTTTGGTTTCTATATAAAACAAATCCAAAAAAGTTTTAAATTTAAACCAGCTGGAGTACACAAAGAGAGCATTGGTATACACACACATATAAGCGTTGCTCTCTCACTTGGTGCACAATTTAAACCAATTTTGGTGTAAATACAAAACCAAAATAGTTTGAACGCTAATCGAATTTGGATTTAATTTTAAACCAAGAGAGGAGTTTTATCAAAACCAAAATAGGATTTAATTTATTCAGCTTAAAATAAGATGCTAAAAAATCAAAAATCTAAAATCACGACCATAATTTCAAATTTAGATTTACAAAAATCTTAAATCATGATTTTTTCCTCTCATTAGATTAACCGCCAAATTACATATGATGCATATTTTGAATATTTTTATAATATTTTTTTTTTTATAAATTTTTCTTTATATTTTATAAATTTTTTACATCAATTAAATTTGATTATATCTTTAATTTTACATACCAAATTTACTTGTCCGGCTTCTCCGGTTTGAACTCACGACTCCTCCTTGGTTGACACACGCAACACTGTTCACTGTCGACTTAGACCCTTGCGCCACAAAACTTTAACAGTTTGCACATCCCAAATACATTTCTTATGAACAGATTGCAAGAATGCAGAATGCGGACGACTCGGGTTCAAGTCCAGGCAGAGAACTACGTTTTTTTATTTTTTTATTTTTTGTTTGAGTGTATGTGTGCGTAGAGAGCAAACTTATCGTTTATTGCAACTCTTCTGTGTATGTATGCACACATTTCGAGCGAGAGCAGGGCTTTTAAACCCTTTTTGGATTCAAATCTACTCTAGTAAACCAAAAATTGAGCGGCAAATTTGAAATGAGAGTGTGACCAGCTAGTTTTACTCCATTTTGGTTTTGATTTTAAACCAGAAGTTTAAAAATTCAGAGAACCACTTTTTTAACTCCAAAATAGTTTTAAATGGGGTGTAAAAGATTTAATTTTACTCCAGCACTTTTTACTGTGCTCGACAAACGTGATTAAAATCAGACATTAGAGGGTATCACAACGCCATCATTACAATAGTATATAGTAGTATAGTATTTGTACTTACATCTGGCAGTGCCTGGCATATTGTGATGGCTAAGAGAAGCGCTGTGAGTAGGCCCAGTATTGAGAACATTGTTTGCTTTCTATATAGTATGTGATCTTAATAAACTAAATCTGCAAATGAAAAGAAAATAGATAAATAGATATTAGTATAATTAAAAATTAATAAAATAATATATAAAATGACAAACAATATTAACCAAAAGAGTATTAATTAACAAAATTCTGGGATTAATAAAAATCTCCCAAAGAATAAGAGCTTTAATTAATGAAATTTTGAGCTTAATAAAAATCTCTTCTTTTAATTATCCCAGAATTTGATTAATTAAAATACTGTTTTTCTTAAAATGAAGTGAAATAAATTATTACAGCGTTTTCTGCTGGTGATAAAAAATGACAAGTAGGTAATGTAACTTATCAAATAATAAATATAATAAATAGTAAATATAAATATTTGAAATTTGAATTATTGTAGAGTTTTGCCAATTATTTTTTGACACTTTTGTACTGATAATAAGTTAAAAATAATAGCCGCAAATCGATCAAAATATATTGAAGTATTTAATTACAACAGAATACCTCACAGCTTTTTATTTTCTATAGAATGAAAAATACCCTAAATGGACATACATCTTACTATGAAACCACTCTTTGCCAAATAAACCCCCTTCTCTCCTCCCCTCCCATCCACGTCTCATCACTTGGCACTTTGGTCACGCCTGAATGAGCATTTTGCCAGTAGTAGAGCAAAGCTTTTTAGTGGCATCCTCAAGCAGTCGAGCAACTGTTGCAACTGCAGAGTTGTTGTCGGCATTATCGTTGTTGCAGTTGCTGTAGCTTGTACAATTAATAATTAGTATTTATTGTACAAAACCTACTTTTCTGGCCCGCTGGCCGTAATTAATTGTTGCGTAAGGCCAAGAAGCCACAGCAGCTCCAACAACAACAACGACAAGCACTTCTGCTGCTGCTGCCTCTGCTGCTGTTGTTGCACATCCGTTCGGGCGTAAATGCCATCGAATGTGGCTAATTGTCAATAATGATGCAGCGATGCGTGGCAAGAGGCGGCAGCATCCACATGGGCCTGTTCGGACCTTTGACAAAACCAAACTGAAAACAAACAAAACTGTCCAGCAACATCAAACGGACAGCTGTTGCAACTTGCAACATCGAATCTTACAACAAATTGCATGACATTTGTCTTTCTGATTGCTGCACGTGACGAGGGGCAGGGCAAAGAGAAGGCCACCTCTGCTGGGATATCAATTTTTAGGGCAATTTGCATGGAAATTTTGCAAGACGTGCCACAGACATAAAGGTAAAATAAAAATACAATTAAAGAAAGCTGTGGCTGTTGCAACTGAGAATGATACGATGAAGCAACTTAATGGAGCAGCAAATTTTGATGTTCGTGCTGTTAATAATTCACAATTTAGTAACAGTTTTACATTTGCACAATGAATTTCAATTAAATATAAATAAAGACTTGTCAAAATAGAACTATTCGCGTGTTCAACCTGTTCGTTAAGAAAATGTATAAAATATTATCAAAATGCAAAGCCTGTTTCTAGAATTAATTTTAGTATTTAGTTGGCTTGATATATGTAGTTGTTATACTATTAATAATATAATTTATTGATAATGCAATCACTTCATTGGCATCTAGACTGAATGAATGCATACTAAATGAGTCATTCCTGATACCCGATATTCTTCATGGAATGTCTGCACTAGTATAAACAGTCTGCTATAAAAAACAATATTTATATTATCAGCAAATGTTTGATATGGAATTGAAACAACAAATAAAGACAGTCGGCTGATTTTTCTGAAGGGTTTTAAATATCATAATCAATTTGCGACTAAGTACTTATTTAGTCAATGTAAACTACAATCTGATAAGTTTATTACTTGGTTTAAATTAGGTAATACAATTCAGAATTAGTGTATCAATTTCGTGTGTAATTGGCAGAATAAGACTCAACTAAGTAATGTTTAAATTATATATAAATAAATGAAAACATTGCAGCATTTTATACACATTTACTTTTAATTGCATTTAAGGTAAACTGTTTAGCATTCTACCTTAATTAAAACCTAAACTAATATCTTAGTAAAGAGTTCAATATAAATATCATCACACATAGGCCATTATAAAACTCCCAGTCCTAAACTCTACAAATAATTCAATCTAAATTATAACAAAAATGGTATTGTCTCAATTGTTGTGGGCGTGTCTGCATTCACAACTCTTTCCATCTGGCAGACAAATTTCCCTTATGGCCATGGAAAACTCTAGCTACTCCCCTACATACCGTATGCATATAAAGAAATTGCCTAAATATGTAATTGTGGATTATTATAGACTCTAAATTATAGTTTTCTTTTCGCCAACAAAAAAATTAATAAGCCTAAACACGTTTACTGTATTCGAGGCCTGCATTTTGAAGTACAATGATGGAGATTTCACCCAGAAACAAAAGACTTGGGTGTGGACTGGTCCAGCCAGTTAGAGATGCAGACTGGGTCAACCTAGGGTTAATAGCAACGTGCTGACGTAATTATTGAAATCAAAAATAGAATCGAAATATTGGTAAAGTAAAATACAAAATACCAAACCCAAAACATGAAATTCAACATAAATTAAATTCAAATTATAACTGTTAAATCTGAGCATTATCGCCTTTAATATTATTTACAGAACTTCTTGCCATTCTAAAGAAAAGTTGTTTTTAATTTCCATCAAACTTTATTAAAAGTTTTTTTCCACGAATTTTGCATATTTATTACTGTCATCATTATTATCAAAGCCGTCTAAGTCTCTGTCAAGTTCAGTCAGCCCTGTTCCAAAGGGCAAATGGCTTGTGTTTACTACATAGACTACATACACACACACACACACATACATATGTATGTAAGTAGGTGTAAGTATGTATGTAAGTTCAAAGCCAGCAAGTCAGCTAAACGGTCACTTTAGCACTCAGTTTAATTCGTGCATAACCTTGGGCAAGACTTTCACCTGAACGAGGCAAAAGTATAGAAGAAAAAAAAAACGAGACGAAGAAGAAGACAAAGAAGTAGTAGAAGAAGAAGAAGCGGATCATTAAAACGGAATTAATTCATCGAGGTGTCAAATTATGATGAATATGAAAAAGAAGCTACCGTCTGACTGAAACTCTACAACCAAACAGTAGAAATAACTGAATTGAATGATAAAATATGTGTGTAAAATTATAAATCTTGTATTAATGTAATCATTTATATTACTGTAGATGTAAAACTAGTTTATATCTTTTGTTTCTTGTCACACGCATTTTACATAAATTTTTCTAGTAACTACAGTTATGTATTGAACTGAACTAAAACCAGAAATCGAAAACTGATGAATTATAAATTTTAATAAATTCAAATACAACGGAACGTATGTCGATTGTTGTTGGCTTTTGGTCAATATTTTTTTTCATCATTTTTCTGGCTCGTCTTGGCCATTTTTGTCAATTTGATGTTTGGCGTTTGCATAATTAAGGTCGATTAGGGTTATTTCTTGTTTGCAGATGATTATTATAATGCCGATGATTTCCATGCTGATGACGATACACATGCCGATTCCGATGCCGATGATGACCAAATTAATCTTGAGCTCAAGGTTATGATTATAACAGTGTCTGATGGGTTGCATCAACTTGTATGCATCGGTATAGACTAGCCGGTTTTTAGGTTAGGTAGCTTAGTTTTGGGTACGCCCTACAAGGGTACTCATTAAGACTTATTATACAGCTAAACTGAGGAAGTGTAGCAATACTCTATTACCTATTCTTTTACCTCTTTGTTTTCGACTTCTTCTTCGCTTGTGTCACTCTACTATACTGCCCAAAGCAAGCTAACTCTTATTCCACTCAAAATTTAGCATTATAGTTATATATCAATCAGTCAATCAATCAAATAAACTATCATAAAATATTTTGCGGATTAAAAAAATCTTGTTTTATTACCAACACCAATAGGATGTCATAAACTGCGACTCTATTTAAATCTGCTTTGACGAATTTTTGTGTTTTTCTGCCTGCTTGGCATAAATTATAATTTAGCAAATTGATTATCAAATATCTCCGGTAATTTTATAGCCGATTCGACTACAATTCACAGCATAGGTGAAAGATTCCAAGAACAGAACTTTCATATATCATTTGTAGTAGGGACTCCAATCGATATTACACATCATAACAACTTGATTAACCAATATCTATAACTAGAAAAATCCTATAAATAGAGCAAATTATAGTTTTCAAGAATAATATAACTGATTTGAAATTCAAAAAAAAGGAAAATATTATTTCATATGAACTTTTGCTATAAAAATGCACAATTATATATCGATATTATTTTAAAATCCCTAAATCTGTAGACATCTGCAAAACTGCAGTTAAATCAAGTTTCTCTCTTCTTCTTTGCTCAATTTTTGTAAATATTTTGTATTATTTTAGTCGTAAACTGGAAAGCGTATGTGTTATTCGTTAAACACATTTACAGTATTTTATTTATTGTATTTTATTTTATTTTATATGTGGCATCGCGTGCACGGGCAGCTGTTAAATTATGTAATACCCATCAAACGGCAACAGTTTTCTCGGTCTGCAATGTTTGGGTGAGTGTGGTGTGTGTGCTGAGTGTGCCGGGGCAATTAAGCCTTTCGGGTGCCCAATTTAAAAGCCGTCTCCAAACACAGAAGCGCTAAAATAAGCCAAAAACAGTTGAAATGTCTTTTTGGCCACATTGAAAGTGTGGAATTATGCCAAAGAGCATTGAAAGAAATTTTCAAAACAGGTGCGAGTGCGGAGGGGGCAAAAGCAAAGGCAAGTTGCATTGTCAGCTTCCGCATAATTATGGCAACAACGCAGACACTTGCCACATATATGTAGTAGACTATGTCTGTATATATGTATATATGTAGATATAGATTTAACAGTCTGTTTTGTCTGTTTAACGTCTTTCTGTGCCTGTCACTGTTACTGTTGCTGTTGCTGTTGCTGTTGCTGTTATTCATGTAGCTGTTGCTGTTGCTGGTTTTGGCAATGCATTTTGTTTTATTATTGTCTACTTATGGGAATTTTTGATGGCTTTTGCTTTCAGCAGAGTTTTTGGTCTTTGTGTCTTTCATTGTCTCTGGCTTGTGCTTGTGCTTTCTTCACCAATTCGCTGACACAACAGCCACAGGGGTGTCAGCGTTTTAGTTTAATTGACATTGACAGTTGACCATAGCTGGCTCTGCTCCCCCCTCTTCTTTTCACTTCCCTCTACTACAGCTGTCTGTCTGTGGGCAGAAGTGCTGATATCATCGCCACTTTTGTACACACCTGGCTACTTACTTCGTTTGGCTGATAATGAACTTATTTTGATAAATGCTGAGCTGTGCGAAATGCCTCCAAGCATTTCTCAGATATGTAGTCGAACCCGCCCAGATGACCACGACAATGCTGGGCAGTGCGGGCCAACAGGGCGCATGACTAATGGACTTTTCTGCAGCTCGGTTAAGTAATGAGTTACGACGAGTGAAGTTTTTAGTTCAACACATCGTCTTTATGCCATAGAAAGTTATATAATAGCCATCGCAATTGAATATTGTAAGCATAACCTTTGTTAAACCAAGGAAAACACATGTACGCACACTAAAGACTTTAATGATTGCCGGATAAAAAAATATGCGGTAGATGTTTTATGTAATTATTGATAATTGAAATTCTTGTGTTGAACAGCAGGTATGCAAAACTATTTTATAAATTTTATATATGCTAATCTGACCTATGAAAAACAGAAGCCCAGCTGTAATTCTTTCAGTTTATTAAAGCATAACATTTTCCCAAACATTTCAAGTAATTGTTCCTTTTGCATTAATTAAAATTAATTAACTCGCCAATTAAGACTGATTTTGGGTCGTTTAACAAACGTTTTTCTCAGCCAAGAAATTCATGAGCCCGCTCTCTCGCTTATCTTGGCCAAAATAAATCCCGCAACTCCCACACAAATCACCATATAATCTACTTTTGTGCCATAACAAAGTGACATAACAGAGTTCAACTGCGAACGTTTTGCGAAAACCCCAACAAAAGATAATAAATTTGATTTTGAGGCTGCAGGTTGCAATGTTGCACAGGTTGCAATGTTGAAGGGAGAGGATTACATAAGTGTCTGTGACCTGAACTCTTTGCATTTGCTTAACATTTGAAAATCAGCTGCAATTTGTCCATGTATGGTGTGTGTGTGTGTGTGTGGATAAGGGCGAGCGAACATTTGCCATTGTTTCCCACTTGAAACAATAGCGTTGAAAACTTGCACCTTGAATGTGTGTTGAAGACCTGACGTAGCTGAAAACAGCTGTGCAAATGGTTTCAGCTGGGAAACCTACCAAAATCAAATAATACAATCACCCAGTCAAGAGCAAAGATTGCACACAAGCGACTGGCACAGGGACTGCTTTTAATACAGCAATTTCTAAAACCAGTTCTAGCATTTACTTTTCACTTAAATACACTTATAATTACGCATATTTATTGTATAATTTGAGGCAAACCAAAACCAAATTTATGCACGTCGCGTGAGCAATGCCCGCCCCACGCTGCGTATGCGTAATATGTACAAAAATCGTCATAGAAGTCGTATAAAATACAAAATTCCAAAGTTGCGTTTTAATTGCCATAATGAATGCTATACAAATCATTATTAAAATATGCTAAAGCCGACTAAATGTAAATAATTTGAATCATTAATAAGCAAACAAAATATGAGCCATATATTGCGCATACGCCGTGTGTGCGCTAATTAAAGCGAAAGCAGGCAAAAAGAAATGCCAAAATATAAGTAGGAAAGGCGAAAAGATATTTAATATGTCCATAGAACGGACAGCAACAGTAAAATGCAGTAAATTCATTTCGGAATTGAAATATTTGTGTGCAGCTGCAACAGTTGCTGCTCTTGTTATAATTTTCCAGCTGTTGTTACAACATGCAACTCACACACACTCACACACACACACACATAACTTGTAGATTGCGTGCTGCACTGTGGTCGCCTGTCGGAAAAACTGTAGACCGCAAAATGAAAGTGAAATTGAATTTGAAATTGAAGAAGACGTCAAAAGCGCAGCGCGAATACCTAAGCAACAGCAACAGCAACAGCAACAGCAACAACAGTAATGCTGTTTTTTCATTATTTTTTGCTGTATTATGTATTATGATGACTATTACAAATTTATAACATTTGCATTTCGATGTTTTGATGTTTACGGCTCTCTTCTGGCATTGCTCCATTTAAACGGTTATTAATTCTCTGCATGCTTGTAAAAAACAGCAGGAAGCTCAAAAAGTTTAGCCTGATTGACATGACATGGTTTTGGTTTGGGTATGTGAAATAGTATTTTTAAATTTATTTTTGCATATTTAAGATTTCAACATTCTGTAAACTTATTTCGGAATCTTTGATTTCACAAAATGAAACAACCTTTACTTAACTGCTAATAGGCGAACGCCTTGTTTATAATTACTGAAAATTACTCGAATGATTTGCATGAAATTATTGCTGAAATTCGATTTTCCAACTGTTTACAAAACTCAAATAATAAATAACGCTAAAAACAATCTATTAAAAGCTTAAAAAAAAATGCAATTAAATAAAACACATACACACAGCTAGGCAAACCACACAGACGGACGGACAGACGGAGGAGTCAAACAAACAGGTTACTCGAGTTTCTTCTTCGGTGTCAATGAAAAGGCGAAACGCACAAAAACATAAATAAATAAAACTGAAAATAAAAGATGAATTAAAAAAGTGGACACCGGAGCTGATGAACGATCGAGCTCTCGTAGAGCACAGCTGGACAAGGTTTGTATATTTTTATATTTTGGGTATTGACTGAGATTGAACTGAGATCTATTATTTACAAAATGTTATACGATACGAATATTGTTTATAGAATCGAGATGCTTAGAAAGTTGCAAATCTACTGTTAAAGTCTACACTTAACACTCTACAGTCTACACTCTACACACGTTGATTGGAGCTCAGATCATTATGCATACAGACGGACAGACCGACAGACCGACAGACAGACAGTCGTACGAAAGCTGAAAGCTGCCTCAATATGCAGCTGAAAGCTTTGCAAGCTCCTCGCTCTCTCTTCCTGCACCCCTCACTCAATCACTCTCTGGCGCTCTCTCTGCCATTGTCTTTCTCTGGGCTTTGTTGCAATACAAGCTGCAATAATTGCAACAATAACAGCGAGGAGAGCCAGAGTAAAGCGTATCGGGTAATAATAACTGTAGCAATATTACAAAATCGCCACAATCGAAGCCTGAAAGCGACTCCAAGCAACAACTACAACAACAACTCGGATAATAACGTGTATAGCCAAAAACAACAACAACAACAACAGCAACAACAATGTTAAATCACTTTATATGCATTTATAGCTAAGTAGTACATATAAGCAAAAACAAATTGAATCAACTCAACTCAACTCAAATGAAATAAAATAAAATACAATTTAAAGCTAAATCTGAGGCTGAGACTGAGACTGACGAAACTAAGCAAGAAACAAGCCCACTTTTTCAATAGCCCTGGAAAAGCTCTCGAAACTGTGTTTCGTATACCATTATAATACTATATAATATACATATACATATAACCTAGCATTCAGTTTCAGTTGTTTTTGTTTTTTTCGTAAGTAATTAGCAACTTTAAATGACACAAAATTAGCCAACAATTTGGGAGTAAAAGATTTTCTAAAACGTGTGAAGGTTTTAATTAAACAAACTTGTCTGCAAATTAGTAAAGCCAAACTAAATTCGTTCGTAATCAAGCCATCTACTATTATCTAGATAAATGTATTAAGTAATCTGTTAGGCCTGGAGTTGAGGCAGACAGACTGTCGCAAAGAATCGCCAGGCACCAGTGAGAAAGCAGAATTCCATGTCATGTGATACGATTCGTGTGGGTATCAGAACTCCGATAAAAAGAACCACTTGTATATAATATAAACCCTACTTAATTACACTCTTCTTAGTTAATTATTAACTACTTCCATTCTACGTACCTATTTCCGTAATAATTGGCAGTTTCTTTTGGCCCGTTAAGGCCAAGCAACTTGCAATCGAAAATCCGTTGAAATTTGCGTATATTTATTACAACACTCTCACTCGATTATCAAGTTTGTATCCTGTATAATTTTGTACTCTTATTCTTCTGCCTAGTACACCAAGGGAGTACACCGTTATTTAGAACAAACAACGCGCCTGCGTGCTCTGTGCTCTAGCTCTGACTCTGGCTCTAGTCGATAGCAATTACGATAACGATAACGACAACGATAGCCAAAGAACGCGCGGGGAGATTTGTGACAACCTTTCAACTGCTAGTATTGAGCTGTGGCACACGACACAAACGCAAACACAGAGCTCAGAACTGCGAATAAAGAAGCACACAGAACCCACAACGCGAACGGAAAGAAAGACGAACAGCGATTAAACTGCAGGCGGGCAGTACGCTAAGATTAAATACGGCGTGAAATTTGCTTGGCAGACGACTTTTTTACTTTATTTTTACTTTATTCTTTATTTTGTTGTTGTTAACGAAATTTAATTTTCACTCATTCCATTTCATTGTGATGCGATTGTGATTGTAATTGCGATTGCGATTGTGATTGTATTGCTTTTATTATTTCTTAACCTTCTGTGGGCTCAGAACACGAAAAAACATAAACAATAAAAAAACTGCGCGACTGCGCGACGTCGCAGCAGCAGCAGCAGCAAAAGCAACAGTAACGGCAGCAGCGGCAACGGAAAAAATGGCAGATTTACTGAAAGGCAGATTCACTTTTTTTTAGCGCTTTTGTTTTGCTTTGCTTTGTCGATTACGAAAACGGAGAGTTGAGAGATTGCGAATTGAGCTTAATTCGATGGGAGCTGACGCTCCTGCCTTTTATTTTTGTAATTTTTATTTTTTCTTTTCTTGTTGTTGTTGTTGTGGTTGCACTTTTCGCCACTGCACTGGATAGAACTTAAAGGCAGGCTTGCATAAGCTGCACTCTTATTGGCAACTCAATGGGCTTTTGTTGTTGTTTTTGTTTTATATTTTATTTCATATATATAGTATTATAATTGCAAGTTTCGTTAGTTGATGTTGATATTGTATGTTGGTACATAGGTATGGGTGTGTGTATCGCGTCTGCGTGCCGTGTTTTGTGGCCGTCTACGAAAACTGGTCGGCGCACACTAAAGTTAACGTTCGCTTGGGCAGCGCTGCGCAGTCGAAAAAATATAGCGCACAATGCGATCAGCCAAGCCAACAAACGAAAAAGCTGACGGCGAACCATAGTCAAAGCCAAAGCCCAGAGTCGAGCTTTGGCCCAAGCGTTCGTTGTTCTTGTTGTTGTTGTTGCTGCTCAGGCCCAAAAGCTAGTCAAGAAACTTACAGCCAAAGCCGCCGCATAAAGTTCGCCTTGAAAGCTTCCAATGAAAGCGAAAACGAAACGACAGCAAAAGCAAAAGCAAAAAGCAAAAGCAGCTGAGAAAGACAACAAAAACAAAAGCAAAAAGACAAACACTTGCATTTTTCATGCTAGTTAGCTTTTGAGTGAAACTTTGAGCGCAACATGTGGACTCAATGCGTTGAATGACTTTTCGAGTGCATTGCTGGCTGTTGAGTGGCATTTGATTAATGTTGTAAAGATTTGTATTAATTAATCTTTAGCTGGCAATCTTCACATGACAAACATTACTCACCACCACACAGACAGTGTTTAATTGCTGAGTTTATGGAAAAACAATAACAAATTAGCAATGCGTCTGTCAGGCATCATTGACAACAGCTCATATTCTCTATAAGGAAGTTCAAAGGTAGTTAGCAGGAACTATGAAAACAGTTCAAATTAATCTGTCAAATCATACTTTATGTGCTTTTTATGGTACAAGATAATTTACAGCCCAATTATTGACATAATTATAAAGATTCATTATGCAGTTCATTGGCATCCTTCGCCTTTATAATTGCGATTATAATTGAGATTTTACTCCCACGTATCAATAACAATACACAACAATTTATGTGAGCAATTAAATCGACCCAATTAAAGGGTAATTGTCACACATATAACATCAACTGAAGCCTAAGCTGAAGCTGAAGCCAGAACTGATTCATCTCAAACCGTATCAGAACCAAGTGTGACGGAAGGTGTAGAAGGTGGAGGCACAGTGAACCCTTAACGTAAGACCAGCAGTCGGTCAACTGGTTGACTGGGTGAGATGCCAATGAACCAATCAAAGCAACCCGTAACTTATAAATATTGATGCTAAACTCTGACTCAACACTGACGTACATATGACGATGTATGTGTGGTATTATCTGTGGGTAACCTAAATTGCGATTTTCATTCCGTCTTATATAAGACAGTCGAGTGTGCTCGAATTGAAATCTCTATCGGATCGGTGTCATTACACATGTTGCCTCAAGCGCGGGACATTTCAAGCGACATTTAGCCCCACGTTGCGATAGGAATCTATTAATGAGCTGTGATATTTCCTTTTGAATCCCCTACTGGCTACCACTACTACTCTGGCCTGGTTAACAGGTTTCATTTCATGGGTCGTCGAATACAACGGCTTCGCATCTCTAAGTTGAACTCATTACTTTTATGTGAGTTTCGTGTTAATTGTATTGCATTTTGTTTACATTGTCTTAAATCTGTGCTGTTTATTGACTCTGCTTTCTCACAGCCTGTCTTCAAAGACCAGCCAAATAAATGCCAGCGCAGTGGCATTACACTTCATTATTGCTTTTCATTTAATACAATGCAATACAATACAATATTATCGTTGGGATTGTTCTCCCATCCACTCCACTCTGTGCTGTGGCTGCTGAATTATTGAACTTCCAAGCAGGTTTAGTGGCCCCACTGGTGACCCACTCGATGAGGACCTGTCACATTAGAATGCTAAATTACTCTCCTTTCAGAGATGAAGTTTGACACACTGTTTTGTCAGTTATTTAAAGAATGATTTAAGAGCGCAATTTACTTGAATTTATTTCAATTTCAAGGAGGGAATCAGGGGAGGGAGTTTCAGTAAAAGGTTTATGGTTATTTAGATATTGGGTTCCGAAATATATGCCTATATTTTATGTTTATGATCATCATGAAATCCACATTGGTCATTCAATATCATGTTGAAAATAAAAAATCAAAAGTACCAGCCGAAACTTGCTAAAGGGTACAAAATACCGAAATGGTACCGATACGGCAAAGGTTCTGGATATCGGTTCTGGTACTAAAATTGGGTTCTTCCTTTTAATCGGTTCTTTAAGGGTTTCGCTAATTTCAATTCTTATGAATAATATTTTATAATTCCTATTTAGTATTTTTCATTTGAATTTAGTTTTCAGTTAATTTTGATTTTCCTTATTTACATTTTAAGTTTATTTGACTATCTGCTGCTTTCGACTGTAGCCTTCCCAAGTATTAATATATCATTTGATTACATTCTATGTATCGATATATCGATAAATACTGTTTAAATAATGTCAACCATGAAGCAATCAAGTTGTATATTAAGTAATAGAACTGAGACTCTTGATGTCGTCATAGTAAATAATATTTCATATATACGTAAGTATAGATATCTTTTTACAAGTTTCGGATATCTTAACCCGTCTTTCTTTTTCTTCTTCACTTGGTTAAGTAATGATATGACAGCACTTCCCGTTCGAATTCGTATGGTTAGATGAATATTCATGTGGCGTGTATTCTGACACACATTAATCCATGTCAATGCAAAGGTCAATGTCGGTGGCCCGAGTCACACTTAATATCTTCAAGAAGAGCCCAAAAGATAGCCTAAAACCTGGTGAGCAGGCGGGGAAGCTATCCAACATATATCATCCAGCATCTACAGATATTTAATAGCCAAGAGTTGTCACTTTATGAGGCGTCAAAATGCAGTTAAGCATAAATGGGAAATGTAAGCAACGGTTTAGCTCAGACGGAACAGACCGACGGACACTTTAATATTTATGGCTCTTTCGAATTTCTATAAAAAAGAAAAAAAAAACAAAGAAAATCAATAAACATTTGCATAATTTACAACATTTCACGCTGCCTGATTCGGTTTGAAACTGAAATTGGAATTGGAAACGGGCACAAGAAAGAAACAAACAAAGAAAAAAAACCAAAAAATAAAAATCCGCCAACGAAATTTACGAAATTGTCAACAGCAGCAAACTTGGGTCATATTCAGTGATGTAATGTACAGTTTGTATAAATATATACATCGTATAAAGAGCGACTAATCAGGTTTTAAAGTTTAAACAGAAATTGTAACATAGACATAACGCAAATGTAAATATGAATATGAAATTAGTATAGCTCGGCTGAAGAAATGTGCATAAATTTAAATTCAAAAACAAAAACCAAAATTAAAGTCTGCACAGATCGGTTAACAAGTTGAAAATTGCAGCACTTTAAACTACTGATTTATATATATATATATTGGAGCATAGTCGATTATATTATAAAGATTATTGCCATTATTATGTCAGACCCAGTGGCTACCAGTTCCAAATCACAAGCCCCCCCTCCTCACCAACGTACGCTCCACTGAGAAACCGTTGTGGTTGCAGCAACAACTGCCACATTATACCAAATCTGACCCATTAACTTAAACTCTAGCCACAGCTCCCCCTCGCGCTGCATTTACTTCTCGATCAATACCTTTATTGTGGCTGGCTAACTATAAATATTCATAAGTTATCACACATGTCTCTGCGACTGGCTCCTGGCTTGCGTAAGGAGACCGGCCAGGCACAAGTTTGCCCCGGCTCTTGGTTACTAGATTCGTAAAAACTGTTTGTTTCGCATTAACACAGTTTAAAAACAATACCTCTATTCAGTTGGGAGCACTTGTTAGTCCATCAAGTAAAAAAAAAATAGCGAATTAAAAATGATTTTTCAATGATTTGTGATATTTGCACAATGAGAATGACGACCTGGGTGTCGGAAGAAATTTCAATTGGTAATAGAGAAGTAAATTATTGGATATTTAATTATATATATTTGTTTAATCTTTGAGTTGTTATTAGATAATCAATTATGTATATTTTTTTTAAGGTATCCTTAACTTTATAACTTAACTTTATATTAATTATCATTTTTACTGCCTAAAATTTTATGATTTTAGAAAAACAAAAAAAAACACAGTTTAAAATTGAATTTTCTCTTTATTGTTTTAAGCATTTTCTTTAATACGATTTAAATTTATTTACAAAGACATGCATTCTTTACACACTGCGACACTTCGCTGTACATCGTCAGTCGACTAATTTGAGACACCGAAACCGATATACTCTGAGTTCCATTATTCCACTTGGCCGACGCCTCGAACAGTATCTTTGCCGGTTCCGTCATATATTTGACTACGTATGTTTCCAACTTAATTGCTCCCTTTTTCCTTTCGCGCTCAATCGACTCAATCTTAGCCAGCTTTAATTTATGGCAAAGCTTAGTTAAATTTTGAAGTATTTGTAGCTTCGACCAGCTGCTCAGCGATCAGTTTAGACTTGGGCTCAGTCGTTGAAATGCTTTCCATATTCCGGCAAGTACACCAATGATCAGTTATTCCAACCGATCGTGTGATTTGAAGACGACTAAAGGTCTCAGAGAAATAAGTTACAAAATGTGTCAGTGTTAACAATTATTATATTAAACTTTATACTTTTAAATTGACTAAAAGAGTTATAGTTAACAAATTGAAACTGGGAGTTAAATGTTATGCACCTCGAGCTAGCAAAAATCCCCCAATTAACTATGGAAAGGTCAACAAATCAAGAATTACTTAACGATCATGATTCAAAGACTTTTCATTTCAATATATCAATTATATATTTTCTGCTGTTTCAAATACAAATACAAATACCCAATTTATTCCTCTACTAATATTATTTATTTATATTAATTTGCATCAGTTTTAAATTCCACTAAATTAAATTTACATGTATTATAATAACGCATTTGTTAAATTAATACTTTGAGCATATTACGATGCGTAATTGTTTTTTAATTTACATCAAAAACATCACATTACAGCATTCTGAATACCCCCTTACTTTAAGAAGCATATCAGCAAATATATCGTCAACGTCAGCTAACCGTTTAGCTCAGGAAGAACATATGCAATACTTTTTGGCAATACTATCCTCAACGCAACGGGACATTTCCGAATACTTATCCAATCGACTAATATCTGGCAAATTGACTTGCAATTTTTTAGTTTTCGAATTCCAATAGACGGAAGCCTCAAATGAAGCATTTCCCGGCTTTGCCTCATACCTAATAAGGTACGAATTCATTTTCTTTGCATTGATATAATTAATTTTCTTCGCCGATGTAATGTTTGAGAGTCTTAAAGTGTGACATTTCTTTTTGAAATTGTTGGCAACGATATAAGTATTTGTAACACTAATAAGATTCTCTGCCATTTGCCTCACGATGGCGTCGCCTCGAATATCGAGATCAAAGTTATTACAAGTACACCAATGATCATCAATTCCCGCATCATTACAATTTCTAGACTCTGCTACTTCATAAAAAACACTATGACATTTGGGACAACTCTCGGGCTTCGTTAATTTATCCAACGGGGTATCCAGCTCCAGAATGTGCATCAGAGTTGCGTAGATATCGTAAGGCGAAGTTAAACGATTCTTATTTAACTTTAAGTTATCTACCAAATTGGGATACTTTTCCCTAAACCATACAGGTAGCCATATGTATAGCATGGGCATACGCTCCTCCAGGTATCCACTGGCCAAACTACGTAATTTTCCAAAGCGCATGCCATGATCGCTGAAGAATATTACTATGGTGTTATCCAAGATTCCACTCTCATTCATTTTCTGCATATACTCCAACATTTTAGTGTCCATGGACGAAGGCAGAGCATAGTCATTGTGACTAAACGAGTTCGACCAGAAGAGGCCAAAAGAAGTTTGATTCTTGTAGACCTTGGCAAACTGCAGTGCAGCATCATAGACATACTCCGCATAATGTCGACGACCGACACAGTAGGGTATACCAGAAGCGAACTTCTTGTTCAGCTCCTTGTCGATGGCTAACATAAAGGGTCGCGCGTAATAGTCTGTAGGGGGCTTTGCGAATCCTTTTTTGTTAAAGTTGAATGTGGCAAATCGATACCAGTCCTCTGAGTATGCCGTTGCATATCCTTTTTGCTTGTAAAATCCCCACATCATAGGGCATTTATCCAAGCCACCCACAGATTTTGGCCGACAGACGGAAAAGGCTCTAGAGTTGTTCAGTCCCGTGAGCGTGGCCATGACATTAGGAAATGTATTATCACCCATCTATAAAGATGCATAGTCACATAAATAACTTATTAATTAATTGATTTGAGTGTAAACTACCTTATTGTAACCCTCTAGTTCAAACCAGTCTTGCTCTCGAAAATACTTGTGCATCAATGGCATGGTACGCTGAAAGTTCATCCGTGACAGCGAGTCTATGCCCCAGAGCAGTACGCTACGCTTTCTATTGGTAGCTTCTTCAACAACTGAATTATATTCATCAGATTGATTGATTGAACTCTGTTTTATAGGTTGCACAAAACTAAAGGCGTCTTGCTGTAACAGTTTTGCGTTCTTAGATCGACGACATTCCGTGATCACAGCCTCGATATGGTCGGGAACCACATGATCTTGAGCAAAATATCTGCAGGGCAGCATACTGAAATACAAATAATGTTATTAGATCTTATGGATATAAGTTATTATCGCTATATTTACGTGTACTTATTGTCAGCCTGAGAGCCAGTTCCAGCGCGATGAATTGTCTTGTAACAGCATGTCAAATTGGCCTCATTTATATGCAGTTTATAGTTTCTCTCGAGCTCATCATAGATTACAGATACAATATCCGCACTCGAGTCACATTGTTTGTAAGCAGTTGGTTTATAAATCTTGAGAATATCCTTGGTAAAGGGATTCACGGCAGGCATGTGGCATTGTGAAGTGTATACGAAATAGTTCTCCTGTTGTTTGAGCGCTGTTTATAGGTCAGAATTAAGTATAACATTATTTAATTTTTACTGCAATATAGTATGTATTACCATTTGTTGTCTGAGGCCTTAGCGTGGGAGTGGTTACATTCGCTGTAGTTCGCCGGGTGTAAACATATGCTGCAGTTGAGGCACTATATTCCGTAGTTAAATTTTGTAGATAATCTAAAACAATGAAGGAGTTCGCAAATCATTAAACTATATTCAGCATAACTTCGGACAGACTTCATACAAGTTGTCTTTGCATCAGGTGTTGTCAACCGTGTTGCATTTTCATTTGAAGTATATTCTTCAGATATACTCTCCGGATCGTAGATTAGAGATGTCCACTGTGGCGATGCAGAACTTTGAGTGAATATATTGGTTACGCTAACGGGTGTGCATCTATAGCAAACAATTAGCAGACCTATGGCACATATTGCGCCAACTTGGATAAATCTGTTTGCCACGGGTCTTTTAAGAGGCCACGCCGCATTATCCTGAAGAAGCGTATACTTAAATCTTGCCATTGCGACTGCGATTTAATTAGAATTACATAGTCGTAAAGAGTTCTGTACGCGAAGCCCTCATCTCTAAAACTGTTTGGCGCTCAACTATTCTTCATAGTTTGTTCGACTCGGGAGTTTGATATTATCAGTGGAAATTACATAATATCTTACAAAAAAAGATCTAATTAGTTAGAAACCCCATTTAAAACCCATGTGTATATTTGCTTACGAAACCATTTAGAAATATTTCTTATCTCGGTAGTTATATTTTAAGTTTGTGAGACAACTGCAAATTGGGTATTCATGTTTATTAGAAATGAAAACTCGGGAAGCTACAGTCGGATGCAACCGACAGTAGGAGACCCCTAATCATAAGATTATTGTACAAGATTGTATCTTTAAAATTGTGGCTGTGGTGGTTGTTTGCATTTTTTGGGGGAGGGGGAGCAGGTATCAAAAATCGAACACAAACTTGATCTGCTTGCACTATAGGAGCAAACTGCCAAATATCATATCTCTAGCTCTCACAGTTTACGAGATCTAGGTGTTCATACAGACGGATGGACAGACGGACGGACGGACAGACGGACATGGCTAAATCGACTCAGCTCGTCGTCCTGATCAAGAATATATAGTATATACTTTATGGGGTCTTCCACGCCTCCTTCTGCCTGTTACATACATTTCGGACTTGCACAATCTTAATAGACCCTTTTGTACTTTTTTAAAGTACAGGGTCCAATTAATCGAACTATTAAATCTTACAATTAAAATTAATATTTTTAAATTCAATTGTAATTATTGTTAATAATCATTATACTTACTCATCACTTGGGCATTTCATGTGCTATCAATGTTGATCAAGTTGTCTACACAGGTATTGACAAATTGCAATTAGTCTGAGAGTTCGCCAGTTCAATGACATTGACAATGTCAAGCAGTGAAATTTTATCGAAAGAGCACTGAATATCATTTCGGTAGCAACTTCCTACAGTTCGATAAAACAGAAATCAAAAATCAAGCCAAGCCAGGCAATGGCCAATAAATTAAAGGCGCAAAGGGGAAGGGCAAAGAAAGGGCATGCACCTGTCAGGTATGTGAAAAAACAATTTGTTCAGAAGTAAACAGAACAGAACGAAATGTGTGTAAAAACTAAGCAAATGAATTGAAATGCTGAAAGATTGATTAATTGATCGGCTGAACAAAAGACTGTAGCAACGAACTTGCCACGAGCGCACGAGATACGATAGCAACGCGTGTGCTCACAGGAATGTTGATCGAAAATAAAATTTAAAATAATACGTAATGTGTATTGTTATAATGTGAGTGTAGGGGTATAGGAAATCTTCACATCATTCAGTTCTACGATTGAGAGTTGGTGTATAGGTTAAGCTAAGTTAATTATTTTAAGTATTTTAAGTGATTAACTTTAATGTAATTAAAGAGAAATCTCGCCTGCATCCCTGAATAAAGTCAATAACTTGGTGGAAGAGTTCCTTTGCCTTTGGCTGAGATTTCTCGCACGGTTGATCGACTGATCATCGGAAGGTGCATTGTAGTAATTATTTTATTTTATATTCTGTTCTGCTTCATTTCAATTTGGGTTAATCAGCGATAAAGCGCTCATCGACGTCTTAAAAACAAAGTGCGAAAATTACTTATTTACAATATTTGAATAAATTTCGATGGAAATTACGGAGAAATACACGAAACTTATTATAAATGAGCTTTTTTCTTTACCTGCTAATTGCCTCTCATTAATTTGCATGTGAAATTAATTGTTAACGTTTATGCATTGTTATTGTTGCTGTTGAAATGATTACTTCCTAGGCAATCGGTGTGTCGTACATCCCCTGTCAGCCAATCCGTATCAAGATAACACAACATTTCGTGGGATCCCGTTTCGCATCGTTTTGGAGTTCAAGTTTTTGCAATTGACCCACAAATTCATTATGCATGCAAAGTTGGTAATTGAATTCATATTTCGCCTTTTACATTTGACACCTATTCCTATTCGTGTCGGATCCGACGCTCCAACTGTCCAACTATTTATAACGAACTGACTGACCGTCGACTGCCTTTTTTTATTTCCGTCAACTTTTTAGTTATTAGACACAATTACAATTAATTTTCGTTTCAATTTCAATGGCTTTGCATGCCAATTGGCTGGGCATCGGATAATTCGTTGAAAGGTCTTTGATTTCAATGTGATATCTGTAGCTTTTGATTTCTTACACTCTTGATGGGTTTTTAATGCTCGCCCAAATGTCATGAGCGAACATTGGCAGGGTCGCACACCGCTTGGAGGTTAGGCCATGTGAAAGATTTTTACAATTATATAACCTTTACCTTTACCTTTACCTTTATATCAGAACTCAGACTCGGTCAACTGCGGTCGAACTTCTCTGTGTCATAGGGAAAATTTATCGTATAGATTACACACAAACCTGATTTCTTGACCCATAATTTAAAAGTTTAAACCACACATGTTACAGCAATAATAACCAGGCGTAAGGGCTACAGTCGGACGTAGCTTACAGTGGAAGAAACTGTTCGTTATCAGCTCTTATAACTTATATATACATATACATATATTTTATTGAACTGTATGGATTAACTGTATGTATGTAAACAATTATAGGAATAAATCCTCCACTTTGCTGTTGCCGCAAATCACTTGCGATACTCCGAGAGTGTAAAGTACACCTTCAATTGAATTCGATCCACATGATCGACACTGAACGTGGCATAGATCGCATAGTCGCCACCTGGCAGTGGCATCTTCTCCAGAGCCATGACCGGAAAACGAATATGTTCCACACTCAGCTCTTCCTATAATTCAAGATCGATATTAGATTATACATAATTGAATTTGAACACTTAACAGGCAAGGGACACTTGTTAACCGTTGTGTAATTGGCGAATGTGCTGAAAATAATGTTAACGAACGGATGGTTACGTCTCTCCAGATACTCGCATAGATCCGAATGCCTCACATCATAGAGAAAGGGCTTATAGCCATTGGCACGTTTCAAGAGCTGTAATCGCATCTGTAGAAAAAGATCAGTGGTTACATTCGCATATTTATTGGTAGATTGTTTTCTATTTGTTTTTAAATCTATAGCACATTTAAATTAGTACTATTATGTCCTTTTGTATGCGTACACTAATTACCTCCCAAAAGTATGCAATGTTTTGAAAAATGCAAAAGTTTCTTAGGCATCTTGCAAAACAAAAAAATGCAGCATACTTTTTGGAGGTGCGCTTAAGTGTGGGTGATATTGCCATATGTCGAGCTAAGAAATGTCATAAAAGTCAATCTATATTACTTTTCTTTAAATAGTAGTCAATAATTCTAGTAGTAGTATATAAGTAGGCCGATTAGGTTATGACTGTAAGCAGTCATTTCAAGCTATCGAGTCTGTATAGTAAAAATAAAATATACTGGAAAAAAGTCATATTCATACTAATATTGCCAGAAAGCTAAAATTTGGATTTAAAAATCTTAGAAAAATGTATATATTTAATTTGTTTACACGTTTTTTGATTATCGTGTTTGGCACATTGATGCCAGCCCGTAGCACATACAAAGCTCTAGACACTATGGAGCTGGAAATGTGGAGCAAGTATTGGATAGTCTATGCATGCCTTATGAGCCTCGAGTGCCTTGGTGACACTTTCCTTGTTTGGATGCCGCTATATGGCGAGTGCAAGCTTCTGATTGTGCTATGGCTGGTCGTCTCAGCCCCGCAAGCAAGTGTTTGGGTCTTCGACACCCTACTGCAGCCTCTGCTGAAGCGCTACATGTACCGCATTGATCATTTCCTGGTCCATGGCAAACATCACTTTCTGGGCGATGCCTTAAACTTTACATCCGGCGTCTGCACACGTAGTCTAAATGTAGCTTTACCTGTGGTGTCACAAATTTGGAAGAAGCCCGTCAAAGCGGTGGTCAATGAAATCAAGGAAGACAACATCGATGTCAATGAGGATACTGCAATGGCCCAGGCTAATGCGAATCCTGACTTTTACTTTGACCCTTCTTTAGATCAGGAAACTTCTGATGGCGCAGCACGTGGCCCAAATGCAAAGCTGTATCCAGCACAGCTTAATAATAATAATAATAATAATCCCTCTACCAAGAAGTCTCTACCGGACTTAGCCATGAAAGTATTGAACGCCGGACATGGACCTTTGACAAATCGTAACAATCGCAAACCAAACACATTCGACATGAACTATAATGATCCAAAGCTAAATAATCAACTATTTGGTCCGGAGGATCCTGCGAGTTATCGACTCAAAGAAACCGCGCGCAAAGAACCACGTCGCTTTCATTAAGGATTAGGATTAACAGGATTGCCCCATTTTAATAACAATAAATTCAACGTTAAATGAGTAGAGAATTCAACTATAAAACACTAATAAATATTACAATTAATGTTAAATCTTTGGACTAGATGTGAATTCACTATGTAATTATCAAAATTTTATAACGAAATAAATACGATTTTTTAATTCCCGGAAAAGTCGATAGCATTTTAGAGTAAAAGTAAAAAATTGTATCTTCCTAGTTAACATATACAAATATATAGAAATATGTGTGAGTCAAATCGATGCTAAAACTCAAGTCGTGCCGACGTCTCTGCTGCTGCTGAGAGAATGAATTTATGTCTCTGCTTTAGACACCTGAGTGAAAGCAGTACACGGTCTCCTACTGTCGACTGCGTCAACCTGTAGTGCTTCCGATTTGTATCCTAATGTAATAAATTTAATAGAGAACTTATTTTCAGCGAATAGACTGCATACAAAATTTTAAGCCTTGTCGCCAAATGAGGATTAATAAGCTACTGTGAGACTGGAACCTGCCTTTTTGCAAATAACAAAATATCCTAGAGCCATCAGAGGACCTACTCTTGTCAAAATAAAGTAAAATAAAAACACATGTGCTAATGCTTTGCTGAATAAAATATTTAACAAATATCAAACCAGAGTCAGAGTGCGGAAAAAACAACTGTGCGTAGAGAGAGCAAAGAAAACTGACAATAATAGATTAATGACAACGCAATGACGTATGACAATGACGTATGTACTATACAGTGCATTTCATTATCAAAAGACACATTAGAATTTGATTGTTAAAAAAAAATAAACTGGATTCATCGTAGAGGTTCTCAAAAGTCGAGAACAATATACTAAATATAAAATATAATTTAAAAAAAATTTCCATCAAACGGTACTTATTTAAAGGATGGGTGTCTTATGATAAAAAAACACTAAAAAGTCGCATCAAAACGTACTTTTATGCATATGAAAAATAGTTCAATGAAAAAACGCAAAGTTGTAACGGTGAATTCAAAGCTAAGATGTATATGCATTGTATTTAAAAAAAAAATCGTGTTTAGAAAGCTTTTATCACCAGATATAAGATATATGTATATATGAAACGCACTATAGGTATGAATATGATTGTGGTTCAACTTTAAGCTCAAATGGGACATAATTGCGATTAATATTTAGGCAAAAATATCTACTGCTCACTTTAGGTTGTCGTTAAGGCAAGTTGATAAAGTTGTTTTTTAGCAGATGTAGTACTGCTTATAGCTCACCTCAACTGGCGATTTGGGTACTTGTAGGATTTTCACTCGCAAACTCATTTCGGCCACATCACGCTTAATCGCGTATAGACGACACACTGTGAATATGGCATAATTTCTATCCTGGGGCACACACTGAAGATTTGTAAACTTGGCTAAAGCGCTGATCTATTCAGAGAGGTTTAGATTAATGGAGCGCATCTGGATAAAGGCATCAAATGCACTTGCCTGCACAATTAATCCGAGCATGAGCAACGGCACTATAGACCAGAATAGCGACATTTAAGCAACGGATTAGCTATAATACACAATATTGAATTTTGTCCAAACCGTTTGCGGCGAATCGTACGAGTCATGTACAACACGAACAGACACTAATTTGGATTTTTCCAAAATTGTTCAGATAAGCAATGAATTGAACTGCAATTATTCTGCATAAATGCTCAGCAATTATATTGAGATTTGAAAAACATTAAAATTGAGGCTATCGCTTTTTAATGAAATTATCAAACGATTAATTGTTGTTGGTTTTGTGTATAACAGTTATTCTAGAGCTATTCGTATGGATGTATGGAAATGTTAACATTTAATCGCTAGCGTCGTCCTCCTCCTCGTCATCATCATCATCACTTTCGTTTGACTCCTCATTCGTGGCTTCTGCTTCGCTCTCGCTTTCTTTCGACTTCTTCTTGGGCGTTGATTTGCCCTTCTTTTCGGCTGGCTCTTTAGCCGACTTTTTGGCCTCATCTGAGCTAGTGGAATCATCATCGGAAATGTACTCCTTACTCTTGAAGCCGCTGCCTGAGGTATTCGATTTCTTCGGTGACGGCTCTGATTTGCGTTTCTTTGCCGCTTTGCTTGCTGTGTTGCTTGCCTCTTCTTCGCTGCCGGCCCCTGGCTTATAGTTGCGCATCTCATCCTGATAACGTTGTTTGTCCTTGTTGGCAGCATCCTCCCACTTCGATTTGTCCTTTAGCTCCTTCCACATTTCTCCACCTTTTTTGGCTATTTCGGTGACTTTGATGCCCGGATTATCGCGCTTGATCTGTTCGCGAGTATCATTAAGCCACAACATAAACGCTGAAGTGCCACGTTTCGGCTTATTACCGTCCTTCTTCTTCGTTGGCTTTTTCTACAAATGGGAGATTCAATAATTAGAAAAGAAAACGAATATGTATAAAAATAATATACTCATTACCGTGCGCTCTTTTTCTTTATGCTTCTTCTCCTTTTTCTCTTTCTTCTCGCGTTTCTTCTCCTTGTGCTTCTTCTTGGATCCTCCGTCACTGTCACCTCCGCCGCCACCGCTGGCATCACTGTCATCATCAGAATCGGTGTTCACGTTGCTATCGTACTCCTCAGCCACATCTGATTCATTCTCGTTGGGTTTGAAGTCCTCATCGGTGGACTCATCATCATCAGAATCACCATCGTCTTCATCCTCCTCCTTCTCACGTGCCTCAGCCTTCAGTCGTGCCAGATAGGCATCTGGCTCGTTCTCATTATCCGAGTCTCCAAAGTCGACATCCTTGTATCCGCTCTTATCCTTGCCCATGTTGCTTACATGCAGCTTCTTCTGCGTGATGAAGTCGAACAACTTGGCATACTCCTCCTTTTCAATGGAGGAAAAGATGTGTACGGTACCATTCTTCAGAGTCACCTCGAAGTCAAAGGAGCGTGTTGAGCCTCCACTTCGAGCAAAATTTACTGAGGTTATCTCTTCGAAACGTATGTGCAGCGGTGGCTTGTGAATGTATATAAATCCGCGCTCCAACGGATACAAATAGCCAGCGGCAGCCTTGAAGGAGCAACCCACAGCTGCTGTGCCAGAATGTCCAATAAAATTTCCTGGTCCGGTTATTTTACGTCCAATCAATGTCTTCATAACCTTCCCCATGACCTCGTAGACAGGGCCAGACAGCTCCTTCTCCAGTTTTCCGTCATACTTCTCTCGAAGCTCAGCCTCACTGAATGGGAGCTCAATGGTTGTTTCCTCATCGGGCGCAAACAACAGGACCAGATAGTGATAGCGTGTCTGGCCCTGCTTGATGGGCGGATCCAGTGACAGTACGAAGAACATTTGTCTACTATCCTTATGGGGCAGCATAAACAGTCGCAGCACTGAGTCCATTGGGATCTTGTAGTCAAATGTCTTACCATGAAGTTGAAAGAATGTAGAGAATATTTTAATATCATAACGACCGCGTGGTGTCAATATGTGTATCTCGCGGAATATGGCAATCGATTCGCCGGATGCCGATATGACTGAAGCCTTATTCATGACATTCTGATGGAACTTATCAACTGGATCTTCATCTGCTGATTCCACACCTGGTATATGAAAACGCATCTCCAATAATCCAACAGGTGCATCATCATTCTGATGAAATTCGAGTGTCACCTCGTTTTTGCCTGTGACGCATTGTGATACATGTGATAGGGGCACCTCGAAGATAGTCTTTGTGTCTTTGTCAAAGCTCAGTACAGAACCCATGAAACGTGCTGTACCCCAGTTCCAGCCTTTAACGCACATTTCCTTTTCGCCCATATCCTGTGAATAGGCCTCTTTGATGAACTTGCCCAACTTCTCATGATCGCTGTCTCGGAATCCACTAAAGCGATGAAGTGCTCCGCTCTTTGTAAAAATACGCAGACCCCAGGTGTTCACGAATTTTTGCGCATTTATCAAATCAATATCATCGGCGCCAATCTGCTCCACCTTGCCGGTTTTCGTGTTTTTAAAGATTATATTCTGTTCGGTCAGCTTCAGGCGTCCTGAAGACTAAACCAAGAGGGAAGAGAAAATTTTACTCAGACAAAGCAGCTAAGCTAGCAAATGGCATGTCGCAAAAAATGCGATTTACACTTACCCAAACACCGCGCACTTCCGCGTTTATGTCGTTGTACTCCAAGGTATCACCCATTTTCAATGTGCCCTGCACTAAGGACTAACCGAGCTAGCTATGAATTATTAAATTACACCACTTAACGCAACTGTCAACAGCCTGCAAATAAATTTCGCACACGAAAAACGCCGACAGTCTGACACTGCGCGCCTAATTTTAGGTTAGATGCTAGAGATGACAAAAACTTGTATACATACATATGTTAAAGTAGCCATTCACAGTTGTAAACAAATGTTTACATTAAGTCAAAATGCATTTAAATACACCGAATGTCAAGTTCCAGTGAAAATAACTAAAAACAAAACAAAAATATTAATCAATCTATTAATTAAACTTCCTAGTAGCGTGATAAACGCACAGAAACTGCTATAAATATTTTAAAAAGTCACAGTTTCACAGCGATTAACCTGTAAATACTAGTTACTAATATTTTTATAAGTCACCGTTCCGAATATCGATATATCGATAAGAACCGATAAAATTCAACGATTTACAAAACAAATGTTTTGCAAGTTAGCGAGAAAATATAAACATAACGCAAATATAGGATTGAAACAAAACGTAAAATGCAGCGCGGAAAGATTTCATTTGGAAAGATCAAGCTAAACGTTGCTACAACGCCTACAGAACCATGTGCAAGCCAGGCTGATACCGGCGGCTTTAAGAAAATAGACAAAATACAAATGATTAAACAAATTGAAGATGCCGCAGAAGATCTTGAAAGTCAACATCTGAAGGAAGTAATGGGGATAAGTGGATTCGGTCGCAAAGCAGCCAAGGTGTTTGATATAAATGAACAGATTGCTAAAGCGCGTACAGTCGCCCCGCCTGTACAGGAAGTACCGACAGAAGAAGATAATGAGGATGTAATTGGACCATTGCCACCAACAATTTCCCCGGAGCAAGAACAACAAACAGAGCCGTCAACTAAAACTAAAGAAAATGATAAACAAGCAGCCGATGAGGATGACAACGAGGACGATGACGAGTCAGACGATGATGACGAGTCTCTCGCCAGTCGCATACCATACACTCATGAGGTACAAATGCAGCACGGATCACGAGCAGTACTAGCCCTTGCCGGTGATCCGTCTGGCGCACGAATAGTGTCAGGCTCTATAGACTATGAGATGTGTTTTTGGGACTTTGCTGGAATGGACTCAGCCATGCGTAGCTTTCGTCAGCTGCAGCCATGTGAAAATCATCCTATACGCTCGCTCCAGTACTCTGTCACTGGCGACATGATTCTGGTTATATCTGGCAATGCGCAGGCCAAAGTACTAGATCGCGATGGCTTCGAAAAGCTGGAGTGCAGCAAGGGAGATCAGTATATAAGCGACATGACACGCACCAAAGGACATATTGCACAACTCACTTCAGGCTGCTGGCATCCCTTTAATAGGGAACAGTTTCTAACTGCGGCACTAGATGGCACACTACGCATCTGGCAGGGATTGCGGACCAAAGAGCAGATACAAGTTATCAAAACACGAGCCCTGGGTGGCCTAAGAACAAACGCTTCCGCCTGCAACTACAATCGAGATGCGACATTAATAGCTGCCGGCTGCGTGGATGGTTCTATACAGACCTGGGACACGCGAAAGATGTTTGTCAATACCACACACTGTGTACGATCGGCACATCAGAAAGGCTCTGAGATTACCTCAATTGTGTTCTCGTACATGGGCCAACAACTTGCCACTCGGTGCAATGATGAGACCATGAAATTGTGGGATTTGCGTAACTTCAAGCAGCCTATGCACACATGGACAAATCTTTTCTCGCGCTATGACACGACGGACTGCTGCTTCAGTCCAGACGATCGTTTGTTAGTTACGGGCGAATCTCTGCCCAAGGGCCAAACCGATGCTAATTTGTACTTCTATAGCACGCAAAACTTCGAGGAGGTGCAACGTATTCCGGTGGCGCCTTCACACGTAATTAAGACTCTATGGCATCCAAAACTGAATCAACTCTTTGTCAGCTGTGGTAATGGCATCATCAAATGTTACTATGATGAACAGAGAAGCATACGCGGCGCTAAGCTGTGCGTGGTGAAGACTCATAGGAAGCGACAGCAGATGGAAATGGTGGGCGTGTCACAGATTATCACGCCACACGCACTACCGCTCTTCAGACAGGAGAAGACACGATCCTCACGCAAAAAGATGGAAAAAGCACGTATGGATCCAGTCAAGTCAAAGAGGCCAGATTTACCCATTACCAGCGGTCAAGGCGGACGTGTGGCCAGCTCTGGCGGCACTCTCTCTTCGTATGTCATACGAAATCTGGGTCTGAGCAAGCGAGTTGATGACGATCAGGATCCACGTGAGGCAATTCTTAAATATGCCAAAGACGCTGCCGAAAATCCATATTGGATTGCGCCCGCTTACAAACAAACCCAGCCTAATGCCATCTTTTCTGAAAAGTTACCATCTACCGAGGAAACACCTCCAGCGTCCAAGAAACCCAAGACGGAAGCAGATACCTCTTAGTTGTCTCCTCTGTAGAAAGCTAGGTTACAGGAATGAATAAATAAATCTATGTATTATCTAGTGTACTACTGAGAAGTCTTTAGTATTGGGATTTTGGGATTATCGCTAAAAGAAGACTGAATGGCATGAAGTACATAACCCATAAATAACATTGCTCAAGAAGTGTTCATTTGAATGTACTTCCTCGGTTTGAACTTTATTAAACATACATATTACATTAGTTTTGTCATTTATTGGTTTGTTGTTGTTGATGTTTAGTTATGCGTTTATTTTGTTAATCATAGGTATGTTAGTATGTATGTATATACTCGTATGGTAAGTGAGATTTGTGTGTATAATACTTGTACATAATTGTATGTATGTATGTTTTATTGGTAATATAGAGCATTTAATTAAATTTGAACATAACTTTAGTGCCTTGTACTAGTACTAAGTTTAATAATTACCCAAAGATTCAGAAAGTGCTGTACATAAGAACTTTTATGTATATCATAATCAATAGTATTAATCAGAAGAGTTCGTACCCATAAAGTATTTATCAACAATATCTAATACAGTTATATCAATAACAATATATCATCATAGCGTTTTGCTTTTGGTAATTACTTTATATGTATATCGTTTTGTATATATTTATAGTAAGAGCATTAGCTGGAGTAGTTTACATAATAATATCAAGTTAGACAAACCAAAATATATCCTTCTTTAGGTACACTCCAGTGCACCAGTTTCATCAAATTATTAAATAGTATTCTTCCTGTTTGGTGCGTCATTTAATCATTTCTATTAGAGAAATACATACAATTTGTATTTCAAAATATTATAGAATACATACAATATGTATAGCATACAGATGTAATACACATCTAATTTATATGTATAATGTACGAGAATGTGTAAAAACTAATATATAACATATACATATATATATTATTCTATATATATTTATCCTTTTAACAGTTGATTGCAATGAGGCGGATTTTCATAATATCATTCGTTACAGTATTTGTTATTTGGTTTAGTTAGTTATTAGCTCATGATTGGTATTATTATTAATGTAGCTACATTTCCCATATTTATGTAGTTTATGTATAATTTTCTAAACGAAACGAAACAAGAGTGTTTGCTTGATTCCAAAGGTACTGAAATAAAATGAAATTTCATTCATGTTCTCAGTTTCATAGGTACATTATGTCTGTGTCATTTGTGTGCCTTGGGTGATTCCTCGAATAATGTGCGGATGATCCTCTAGTTTATGCATGTGCTGGTTCGCATTGAGCCTCTTTCATGTGATATGATTACGATGCAAATTATATATAAAATGCTTATAAATATACCCTTTATATATGGATTGGATGAGTCCAATGCAATATTATCATATATCATGTACTCGTATTATTCTAAGCAACTATGTGAAAATTCGTTTTAAATTGCTTTAACATACAAGCAGAAACTAGTATTAGCTGTTTTCATTTATCTAAATCAAAAGTTACGTTAATAATATTTGTAGGCAAATATCTGCATGTAAGTATATCTCTTGTATTCGATATAAAATATATATGTATGTGTGTGTGTTTATAAGCAACAAAACTTTATATTAAAGCAATGTGTCAGGCAATTAATATTGCAGGCCTATGTCCAAGATATGTTTTCGGTTCTATGTATGCACTTTTCCATACTGTTCCAACTATGCTTTCTTCCATGATTATATGAAGTGTATATCTATGTCTATGTATCTTTGGATATCTTTCGGGGTCTATTGTATGCGAGGATTCCTTAGTCATCATCATCTCTGGGAAGTCGAAGATTTACTGCGCAAACGGATTGTGGGCACCGGCTCCGGGTATATCCAGATTGCCACCAGTTGTCTGATAGGTACCATAGGGTCCGCCATTCGGATTCATTTCGTTCAAACGTGAATTGGACAGAGCACGCGGTATCGGATTGCTTGGCACTCCATGGGGAGCCAAATGTGAGGTCTCTTCGGCCACCTGCAAGTAATACGCAAATATTTAATAGATAAGAACAACTTGAGGATATTACGATTCAATTGGAGTATTCAAAATGGAAAGATCCTTGATTCCCCTCGACCTACTCTAACCTCAAAACTCAAATAGAATAAATTTATAGGAAGCCGATTAATCCTTTCTTTAATATAAAATAATTATTTTAATATACTTAGAGGGAAACATACCTGATGCGGATCTTCGGTGACGGGTATTTCCGATATGAAGCCCTGTTCCTTGCGATAGAAATTGATGAAGATGAATAGCCCAAGAACGAAGAGGCAAGCGATGCCATACCAGCGGAAGGTAGCGGTAGTGCCGTAGTAGGTAACAAACATGCCACCAATGATTGCGCCACAACCACGACCGAGACCATGATGTATACCCTGCAGAACACCTTGTGACGAGGCGCGCAAGTGCTTGGGAGTGTTGTGAGCAATGTACGAGCACGAGGCGGCCCAGACGGCGGCATGTGTAATGCCTTGCATCAGCTCAAAGGGTAACACCATCCACGGGTTGGTCAGGTAGGAGATGTAGAGGAAGCGTAGTACATTGCCAATGAGTCCCAGGCAGAGCACTTTGACATGACCAATCTGAGTGATGAGCCGGAAACTGAAGAAGTACGCAAAGATCTCAGACACATGATTGATCACAGAGGCGACACCGAACAGTGTGGGCGTGCCGCCATAGTCTTGCAAATGCCAGAAGAGGAAGGTAAAGATTAGGCCAATGCCGAAGCCCATAAACCAGGCGACAAACAGAAACGAAGCCGTCTTCAAATCCTTGAAATGCGTCAACACCGTCATCCACTCGGGCAGTTCCTTGGCCGTCTGTGCAAACACCTTCGACTCGGCACCAATGTGCGGCTGTGGCTGATGGCTAGCTGCTAGAAAACTGCTCACTCCTCCGGCACAGGCACCCGAAGCGGCACTGCCACTACCCACCGCTAGCGATGGTAAGTTGAGCTGGGCGGCCAATTGATTCATGGACTCATCCTCGGCCTTCTTGTTGGGATCCACAAACTGAGCCGACTGTTGCTGACTCTCATCCACGGGCTCGTACTTGAACGTGATCTTCGCAGCAGACATAATCGCACAAGTCATTAGCACCGAGAATATGGAGAAGCAAATGTTGTAGTTCTTCTCCTTGTTGCTAGCTCCGCATGGGTGATTCGAGAACGAGGTGGAGTGATCCAGGGCAATGCCCACCAGAAACATCGATATGCCCCAGCCCAAAGAACCGAACATGCGCTGATGTCCATACTTATCCGCATCCTCACCGAGCAGAGTAATTACGGCGGAATCCGCCAATGTTATAGCCGGAGCACTGAAGAACTCGCCAATCAGAATGACTAGTAGTAGCAGAAAGAATGCCTTTTGAATGTCCTGCAAACGAAGGAGATATAAAAATAAATGTTAATCGATATTATCCGACTACATGTGCAATCGTTATTGAAACCACAAATCGCTAAGTCAAAACTTAAATTGCTAACAGCCCAAATTGTTTATTTTCATATAATTTTTAATATATTTAATATAACATACTATTTTGTAGTTTATTAGCGTGCAGGTGTTCCAAATTGACAAAATATCGAAACCAATAACATGAACAAAGCTTTAACAGAAACAGAGCTGTAATACTATAACAGTGCAATAACAGAAACAGCGTTAACAGTAACGAATGATAACAGTAACAGATCGAAAACAATAACAGAGCGATACCAGTCACTCAGCGAAAACTGTAACAAGCGAGAACGTAACAGAACGATAACAGTAACGAACGATAACAGTAACAAAGCGATAATATAAATAGAGCGTTCGATAACAGCAACCGGTGTCTTAACTGAAATTCTTTTAGAGTTGTTTCTTTGATTACTGATTGAAAGAATCAATTAAAAATCACTTAAAAGCAGTGGAAGCTTATACTTACAGGAGTGCGATAAACCATTGAGCTGAAGATGGGCGTTACATAGTCCCGATGATGTTTGTCGTCGTAGTTGCTCACGAAGTTAATGTGAACCGGAGAAATGCCAGCATCAATGCGGGGCAAAAGCAGCGATCTCTTCCTTCTGATGTGCTCCTCCTGTTCATCAATCACCATACCATTCAGGTCAGTAAGAAAGACTTGCTCAGAATCCTGCAGTGGCAATGGTGTCGGCATCTGCATCGGCTCGTACCACTCAGAAATGTCTCGTTTGTTGCGCGTGTAGGTGAGCACAAAGTCGGTGGCATTGCGACGCTCAATGCAGTTGACGGGCTCTGGTCGGATAAAGCTTAGGGGTATGGTGAAAAGCACCCAGCAGGCGAGGGAGGCAAGCAGTAGCTTCTTGCCCTGACGACAGCGGTCCGCATAGGAGCCCCAGAAGGGTGCCGAGAGGAACTCCACAAAGGGACGCATGCCGACGAGTATGCCGCATTGACCGGGATTCATGCCCATCTGCTTGAAGTAGACGCCCATCAGAGGGAAGAGTGAACCGAATGCAGCATAGAAAAAGAAGTAGAAGCACTTCACGGGCAACAACTCCTGCTCGGTGGAGCCAAAAAACATTTGCAGCACCTCAGAGTGACCACGTACTTTGTGCGTTGAATCCTTCGCCTCAGGATATCTGAGAAATTCAATTGAGATGCCATTACAATCATGGATTAGCACATGAAGTTATTAACGACTTACAAATTGGGATCTACTTCGCCGCTCGCCTCGACATCGACACGTGGTCTGGCTCCTGGCGGTCCATAGCCGGCCGCACTTTGTTGCTGCTGCCCGTAGTCCATGCCTCCACCTTGATCATAGCCAGCCGTCTGCTGCTCATAGCCATAGCCCATTCCCTGCTGCTGTGGCTGTCCATAACCTGCCCCAGAAGCGGGTACCCCAAATGGATTCGCTGCACCACCACCGCCTGCAGTATTGTAAGGATTCATCTAGATCTGCCGAGCTGTCCGACTGTCCTTATTATATTTAATATCTGCCTGTTGCTAACACTTCCGCTTCGTCTACCGCTTTTCGCTTTTGTTCCAAATGCGCTTTTATCCGTTGTTCCTCTTTGTGATGGACTAGAGCATCATGCTTGTTGCTATCCTTTAGCAGCTGTTTTTAGGAAGACAATGGAACAATTAGTAAGGCTTTGCCCTTTATGAGTGCCCATTGAGCGTGTAATCCTTTAGGGTGCGAGTGTGCGTGTAAAAATGTGTGTAGGTGAGTGTTAATATCAAAGGACTGCAATTGCTCAAAGCTTTTGTGATGTCAGTCAGAAATGACACAGTAGACCAGCAGTTGTAAGGATAATTCCTCTGTACAAGATAAGTACATATATACATAATGGATACTACTTCCTTCATATGCTGTTAATTTTCGTTAAAAAAAAATACTTTAATTGCAATTAAATTAGAGCGAATATTTGTCTATATGGCGGATAACATACGCCTATATACTCTCAACATTATATGGAAATCTGAAATTTTTATATGGAATTCATATCATTATAACTCCCTTTTGAAAATTAATTTAAAAGGTAAACGAGTATTGAGTTTAACCCTCCAATAAGTGAAAAGTTTCAAGTGAAATTACTCCTTTGTCGATGGTTTTAAATTCATTATCATCATCAAATTATTTCACTACATTTGTTAAGTCTATAAATACTTTTTTATATAAAGCAGAAGTATTAGGAAAATATTCACTTTCTGTCCTTAAAAGGAATTCATCTCTCATACACATTCCTTCTTTAATTATATTCCATGTCTTGATGTTGGTATAAAAAGTAGGATAAGCTAATAAAATATTGTAAAAAGAAGTTCTAAACATTAAAATGTCTGTACTCTATCTTTTTATTACTAGAACACACTGTGAGAAAAGCTTGTGCAGTGATGTGATATCTTTTCAATTCATTAGCTGATTACGGCAAAACCAAATGACACAATCGAAATCCACTCGTAAGAGCAATATGATGAATGAGTTGGATATCTAGGCTGGTGAGGAGTGGGGGGAGATGTGTGCTGGTTGGTCAACCTTGTGTGAGTGAGTTGAGTATTGCATTAGCTTTGAGCTTTAAGCATCGCGTCCAGCTGAGCGTATGAGTGAATTTTTCACAGCTCTTCTTCTATTATCACACACACACGCATACACACTTATACACTGCTGCCACGTTCTGATATGTAGGTAAGTGGGTTTGTAGACAAAATGTATGTGTGTGTGTGTGATTGTGCGTATGTGTGTATGTATACTCGCTTATGTGCCTACGCTTTATTTTTCTTGCACAATAAAATTTTTGTTGCTTGGATTTTGGGGCAGAAAAAAGTCAGGATAGCTAAGTGTATATGTATGCACATTTACATACGTATATAGAATTCATAAGTAAACATATTGTACATAAGTACTTGGTATGTACACTTATGTCTACACACTTCATACATACAGTAACACTAGTTAAGGAATCATGACAAATCCTCTAAATTACACAACATTTGAAATTGGCAAATGGCAATTGGCAAACACTTTCAACCCACTTCAAAAGTAATATATAATCTAGTGATGTGTGTGTGTGTACAGTATAATTGTCTTTTTATACACATTCTACAACTTGTGCACACTTTGAAGGCCAACGAAAATTTCTTTATGCTTCAGCTTGGACTTTTCAGCCAGGCATACATATAACTTGCATAATTTCTTGAATAACATTCATTATATCTTTAATTATTTATTTATTATTTTAGTACACACCAAATATTGTCAACACATTTATGAGCAACTTTTTACGGTAATATTTTCCACGGAATATGCTACGTTACGTGCGTAATCAATAAGCCAAGTTTTTCCTACGAACAACTCGCGTCGTCTTGCCTCTATCTATACTCACATTTGACAAGTTGCCTTAAAGCGCTCACAGAGAGCCACAGTGCGAGAGTAACGCTCAAGACAGAAATGGCGGAAAACGGAAAATGTGAAATGGAAAAGTGGAAAAGCTCGCTCAAGCGCGTTTCATGCCATTCAATTTAATGAGATTTGACGCCGCTGACATACGATGTAAGCAACAGCACCGGCAAAGAGCGAGAGTTTGACAACTCAGAAGAGAAACAAGAGAGACAAGAGAGTACGGGCTGGCAAAGATGAAATCAATTTCATTCAAATTCCTATTTGTTCACTAACAACTTTTGCAATATTTTAATAATATATTTAGTTATTTGTTTATGATACTACACATAATAATCCGGGGTAAAATATAGCCTAATTTAATCCGTAACGGAATTGATAAACGGTTAATCTCGAAAAGTTTTTGTCTAATTGTAAATTTGCGTCGCCAGCTTGAGGATCGAGAACTCAAGACCTCTTGATTAATGATTCGGTGTCAACTTATACCCTTGCCACAAAAAGCTTAAATAGTTTGTTCAACCAAAATACGAATAAAGTTCAACTCTGCTGAGAACAGCTTCCGTTGAAACGGGACTAATTTTAACAACTTAATCCTGAATCCATTCTTAAAAAATCCAAGTTAAAGTCAAGTACAAAATACTTGATTTTTTCCAGTATCTTTAGACCAGTGTTGCCGTTTTAGCAGTTTTCCTGACAGATCTGTCAGGTTTTTAACGGCTTCAGCAGGAAAAAATTGAAAACAGCAGCTATCAGGAAATCTGTCAGGTTTTTGTTAATCCCATCATTTATTTTGTCAGTTTTTTGAACTGGTTCAAATGGTTAAAGTATGCTTCAAATTGTCATCAAATTTAGTAGTGGGATTCCTGAAACTGCTTTTGATTTGATTTTGATTTGATTTGATTATGACCATTAGCTGTTCGCAGCTGCTCCATACAACATTTTGTGGGTGTGCACATAAAGTACGGAAATGACGGTCACACTAAATGTTTTAGCATAATCAGCTCCGAAGCTGATTTTGATTTTGATTATCTTGCTGTGAGACCGTTCACCCTTGTGTGACCGTTTACTACATAGAAAACTAGTGGCAACACTTGGTGTTTATTTCAGCTATTTGAAAATGGAATACTTTGTAAGCATTCTGCAATTTTATAAAAAATTACTGAATTACTGAATCTTGAAGTGGACGGAGCCACTGTTTGGCAAGGCTGCCAGATGTTCTAAAAATCAGAAGCAAATCAAAATCAAATCAGTGCGCAAAACAGGTCATTCCGTCAATTGATTTTGATTTTCTACGACGGCAAGATGCCTGTTGCCATAATTATCAGATACCGGAAAAGAATCTAAAATTGATTAAATCAAACGAATCCTATGATTCAGAAAATATCGATGAAAATGAAAAATTTATTGACAATATAATTAAAGACTTAGATTGTAATGAGTAATAAATTATCTTCATAAAATGAACGAAAGCATTTTTGTCATGTTTTCTATCACTTTTTGGAAAATTTTAGCAGTTTTCTGTCATTTTTTTGGGAACAATCTGTCAGTTTTTTGCGCGCAGCTGTTGGCAACACTGCTTTAGACCCTGTACTTTAAAAAAGTACAAAAGGGTCTATTAAGATTGTGCAAGTCCGAAATGTATGTAACAGGCAGAAGGAGGCGTGGCAGACCCCATAAAGTATATATATTCTTGATCAGGACGACGAGCTGAGTCGATCTAGCCATGTCCGTCTGTCCGTCTGTCTGTCCGTCTGTCTGTCCGTCTGTCCGTCTGTCTGTCCGTCTGTCCGTCCGTATGAACACCTAGATCTCGGAAACTGTAAGAGCTAGAGACATCATATTTGGCAGTTAGATGCCCCTATAGCGCAAGCAGATCAAGTTTGTTTTAGATTTTTGATACCTCCCCCCCCTCCCCCAAAAACCGCGAAAAACTGCCACGCCCACAATTTTAAAGATACAAACTTGTGTTTTGGCATACGAAATTCTTATGATAATCTTTATCCGTGCTGTGAATTGTGGCTCAATCGGATAATAAACACCGGAGATATTCAAGATTCAATTCCCTGCATTAGGTAAGGGGGGAGCAGCGCGAGCGTATATGTGGTTGCATGCGACTTTGCGCTATGTGCGCTTGTGTGAGTGTTAGCGTGTGTGTGTGCAAAGGAAAGTACAGGGTCTCCTACTGTCGGTTGCATCCGACTGTAGCTTTCCGAGTTTTTTTTTCTGTTTATGTATATTCAATAGTTCTAAATATTATAGTGTGAGCATCTTCACTGAGATTACAAACTACATTTTAATATGGTCAAAAAATCACCTATACATTTACTTGAAATACAAATAATAAATCCATCCATATTTAAGCGTAATTCCCCTTCTATAGTAATTAATGAAAATATCATATTTACATTAAAGACTCTTAGATTTAAAAGCTATCAAACATTTACTGTTTAAGTAAATAATTTGTAAAGACCATGCGAAAAGGTGATTTTTCTGAAACCAAAATTCTTAGAAAAATGTTTGTTTAATGAACTCGACCATAAAACAATCTGTGAATCACAAAAATGTATTTCATATGAAATTGTTTTTGTAAATGGAGGCTGAGAGCAATAACTGATAAGCGCTTAGTTGTGCCAATAGTAATTAAATACATGCTAGCGTTACCACAAACAACAATTATACTAAATGTACAATATTATTATTGCTGACTGCCAAAACCTGAATTTCCCTCAATCTATAGAAGCGTACTGAATGCTTTGCTCTGCTAAACTCAGATCAAGTTCTTGATGATTAATGGCTTGTGTGTGTGGGGTTATAGATATGTTCCCCCTTTGGTTGAATGCCTCATAAAGAAACATATGGACAAGTCTAACGATGTTTGTTTGGATATTTTGAATAACATTAATTCATTATTACATATAACAGTTGTAACATAATATATTATACATATATATTTATATAGAAATTTAAACTACAATCATACATATTAAATCCTCACAAAACCTATAGCCATGATTATAATTTGAATGATCAGAATGTTTGTCATGTGAAACTTAAGTAACTATCATACTGGCTGAGTGGGAGCTTTAAAGTAGGAGTAACGTGCTTTTTCTCTTCTCTCTCCGCACTCTCTTTCTCTTTGCTACTGCGCAGAAAATTTAATTAACTCTGCCAAAAATAAAACTCAAATGAGACGAAAAACACTCAACTTGAGTGAGCGAAGATAAATAGATATTATTAATATTAATATGGACAATATAACCAAAACACTAAATACCATTATTATTTGTAAAAATCTGACTTGAAATTTATAGTTTTAAAAGTATATGTAGTATTTGATAGCTTTTAAAATGTATATTAAAATAACCTGCTCTATAAGTGCTAATAATATTTAATATTACAATGAATAATGTCAGTTACCAACACCCTCTCCTCTTTCAGTTTACTCGCACACATCTTCGACCAGCCGTATAGTCGTCATCTTCGCTGCAGAATGAACGCAACAAGTGGTAGTAGCCACCAAATTTTTTGTATAGGGGATTTTATTCTCTCACCCTGCTGATAAGACAATACAATTAAAAGAGATGCCAGCTCCCGTGATTCACTATCAGCGAGGCTGTGTGCTTCCCCATCGCGCCTTCAGTTTACCACTATATAAACACCAGCTGTGCCTGTAGCTAATCATCAGTAATCAGCACAAGCTTAACCAAACAACAGCACCTTATCAATCAAAATGCAAAGCAGCAGCATCCTCATTCTAGCCATTGTGGGCATCAGTGCCTGCGTTGAGGCCATGCCACAACGGTTCCAGACATTGCCCTATTATCCACCACCAACCCAAAGAGCGGGCCCTATTCGAGTGCGTCGCCAAGTTCTTGGTGGATCTTTGGCATCGAATCCAGCTGGTGGCGCCGATGCCAAGTTGGCGCTCTCAAAGGGAATTGGCACTCCGGATCATAACCTTATTGGTCAAGTCTTTGCAGCGGGCAACACACAGAAAGGACCCGTTACCACTGGTGGTTCCGTGGCCTACAACAAGTAAGTGAACCCAAAATCTGAAGTTCCAACTGACAACTAATCTTCGCACCCTTTTCTTAGTCATGGACACGGTTTTGATCTGACCAAGACCCACACTCCCGGAGTCCAGGATAGTTTCCAGCAATCGGCCCATGCCAATCTCTTCAACAATGGCGCACACAATCTGGACGCCAAGGTATTTGCCTCGCAGAACAAACTGGCCAATGGCTTTGAGTTCCAACGCAATGGAGCTGGCCTGGACTACTCGCACATCAATGGCCACGGCGCCAGTCTGACGCACACCAACATTCCCGGCTTTGGCAAGCAATTGGGTTTGGATGGACGTGCCAACGTGTGGTCTTCACAGGATCGCAACACCCGCCTTGACTTGACCGGAAGTGCTTCTAAGTGGACCAGTGGCCCACTCAGCGGCAAGTCGGACTTTGGTGGTGGATTTGGATTAACTCACATTTTTGGTTAAATATTAATTTCTGATGTAATTTTATGTGTTATTTATTGATATTAAGTAGAAATGAAGAAGTGTAAACTAAACTAAAATATAAAATTTAAATTAAATCAAAGTTGTAGCACTATGGTGAATACTGCGAACAGAAATACTTCAGTTTCGATTCGATTCGACTCACATAACGGCGCTAAAAAAATCAAAGATAATTCAATGGAAAAAAGGAATATGTAAATTAAAAAAATTTTGATACTATGTAAATAAATTATTTATTAAATAAATATCAGAAAATAAAGAGGTTTGGTGGAATGAAAAACAAAACAGTTTTATATGAGAAATCAATGTACTTACATACATATGTAGTATTTGAATGTAAATAAAAAATAATGACAAAATTTCTGACATTTTGACCAAATGTATAATAAAAACCATATAGTTTTAGCTAAAATTAACCGATCTATAGATTCAACTATGTATATCAATTAAAATCTTTTGCTTTGTGACAACTATTTTCTGGTTCTACTAAACTCTTCTTCAGTTCTTTGCTGATATATTGAACTGGCAATACCTCTGTTCATTAAATTTTAGATCTAAGCACGAAATGAAAATGCACAATAACCCGGCTACTTTTATCTGTTTTCAAAAAGATATAACCCATCTTTTTACTAAATAAATATATATACATATATATTTTTTCTGTTCTCTAAAATTCTTGTGACTTATTTTTGTAATAATTATGATATTTATTATAATTAATATTGAACTATTCTAGCCATCTTCACTCTACTAAACCGTCTTTCAATGCTTTTTAATATATAAATATAGTAGATATGTGTATTAGATAGCTAGGGGATATTATCTATCTATCATTCCTGGACACTTTTCAATTAAAATCAGTACATTTTTCATTTTAAAAGGAATTTTGTTGTTGTCATATTTCCACTGAAAACGGTTTCATGACTTCAGTATTTGGATGTTATAATTCTTAAACTAGTAATCCAGTTTAACATTTATATTTTCTTCCTGATATTATGAATATTTATGTACTGGTATACCAACCATTATGCCGATATTATAATAATTGGTATACCTATCAGTATTTTAAGATTTTCCTATACCTTTCTCGAAATAGGATGTGCTACTACCCTCTGGCAGATACATATTAATAAAATACGAGAGGAATATTTTATATATATATATATAATATTTATAGATTCATAAAGCGTTACTTGATCTGTGTCTAAATCCATTCCAAACCTAAAATAATATCTGCTGTAGGACATCTGACCATCCGGTCATATTTCTGGCTTTAATATTTTTGATATTCATTCGACAAATTTGATGTTTATCAGGTCTTCTGCTGCCTGTTACATCTATCTTTACATCACCTTATAAAATTTAAATTATACGCCTGAACTATAATATTGACGAAGGTATTTTACGCCAGGGGATTTAACTCAATGCTTGATAACGACTTAGACAACAAGAAGAGATGTCAGCTCCGGTGATTCACAATCAGCCAGGCAAATCGTTAGCGCCGTTGAGTGCTTCCCCTTCGGCACTCTCTCTATATAAACACAAGCTGTTCCAATAGCTAGTTATCAGTAATCAACCGAAGCTTGTCCGAGCAACAGCACCTTATCAATAAAAATGCAAAGCAGCAGCATCCTCATTCTAGCCATTGTGGGCATCAGTGCCTGCGTCGAGGCCATGCCACAACGCTTCCAGACATTGCCCTATTATCCACCACCAACCCAAAGGGCGGGTCCTATTCGAGCGCGTCGTCAAGTTCTTGGTGGATCTTTGGCATCGAATCCAGCTGGTGGCGCCGATGCCAAGTTGGAGCTCTCCAAGGGAATTGGCACTCCGGATCATAACCTCATTGGTCAAGTCTTCGCAGCGGGCAACACACAGAAAGGACCAGTTACCACTGGTGGTTCCGTGGCCTACAACAAGTAAGTGAACCCAAAATCTGAAGTTTCAACTGACAACTAATCTTCGCACCCTTTTCTTAGTCATGGACACGGTTTTGATCTGACCAAGACCCACACTCCCGGAGTCCAGGATAGTTTCCAGCAATCGGCCCATGCCAATCTCTTCAACAACGGAGCACACAACCTGGATGCCAAGGTATTCGCCTCGCAGAACAAACTGGCCAATGGCTTTGAGTTCCAACGCAATGGAGCTGGCCTGGACTACTCGCACATCAATGGCCACGGCGCCAGTCTGACGCACACCAACATTCCCGGCTTTGGCAAGCAATTGGGCTTGGATGGACGTGCCAACGTCTGGTCTTCACAGGATCGCAACACCCGCCTTGACTTGACTGGAAGTGCGTCGAAGTGGACCAGTGGCCCACTCAGCGGCAAGTCGGACTTTGGTGGTGGATTTGGATTAACTCACATTTTTGGTTAATTCCAAATAGTATGTTCATAGTATTTATTATTAGTCAATAAAACTTCACAAAAGAAACCAATTGCGTATGTAACATATGGGAAAAATGCCTTTCATAGCAGATAAGAAGCCAAACAGTTGGGTATAATATGGACTTTCTCGAGACAACATAGAATTGATGACTTGCAAGTTTGCAAATTTACAACTGTAGCTTTTATTATAATTAGTAATTTGAATAATTTCGCTTACCATATCGCGCACGCTTACTACACCTCTGAATAATTATGCTTAAGAATATGTATTATGTTATTACGGCTTACACATTGTTGTAGCTGCTATTGCCACCAATTAGTATTTATTTTGAAGCTGTTAATCATAGTTTCCATGTTTGTTTTCGCAGAAACATACAAATGTGTGTGGTGTATAACAAAGTTTATGAATTCGGCATTAGATTTTTCCGTAACAAAATCAAAGGACTAAAAATTAAGAATTGTGTTCCAATTTTGCAGATATCAATTGAAATGGTTAGGTAGGTGTGCAGGGATAGATACATATATTCTATTGATGCTTTCACTCTGAGGGCTTACGACAGTTTCTTAGCTTTCTGATACAGTGTGTCTACCACTTTGCCCATACTCTGTATGGTCTCCAGAACGCGTTCATATGTCTTATCCACGGGTGTCTCTTCAAATACAATAAGCACGCCTTCGCCTTGATCTAAAATTCCGCTAAACTTTTTGTCCAATATCATTTGCGATAATTTTTTCTCCACCTGCGGCATGGGTAGATGAATGCTTTCTGCCACGTGTGATACCTGAAATGTAAATATTTGATTTTAACAGTGCAACTTGATTATGATTAGGTTAATATACAGACCTGAACACGCGAGTATGGCTCAATAATGCGACAGAGATTCTGCTCCAGCATAGTGTCGTACAATGTACCCAGATGCGCCTGCACAATAACATCCTCGGCGAGTTCCTTATTATAGTCTTTTAACGCCGTCTGAAAGTCAGCCAGCGAACGTTTGTGTGAGGCTTCCGCCACAGCTTTCATGGCGTCAACATCACGACCAGAATAGGTAATGGCCTGAAGGATAAATGTCAGTCTGAGTCACGTATTAATGCCATAGAATGTTTATTCTTACCAGTTTGCCGCTAACAATTTGATTGACATCGTCGGACTGACCCAGCATAATCTTGCATAGCAACATGTACTTCAGAGCTGTGAGTGCTTTGACGCTGTCCACGCTGTCGAAACCTTCGAATGCTTCATAGAAGTAAGAAAAAGCCGTCTTGAAATCACGTTCATCGGCTGCATGCAGTATGCCAGACTGTAAATCGAGGGCACCTTGCACTTTCGGTGGACAATAGATGGCATTGGCCGTTGTGCGGGCTGAAGTCAGGGCAGCGCGTGCCTTTGGCAAGTTGCTCAATGCATGATAGGTTTTGCTCTCCAACAGCTGAACCTCGACCAGTAAATTTTTGTCATCTAATTTTTTTAGCTCACGCAATAACTGCGAGCCTAGAGCAAGTGCCTCAGTATACAAGGCCGTGTCAAAATAAAGAGCAATTAAACGCGCCTCCAGCGATTGGCGTAAAAATGTGCGTTTCTCCTGCTTTGCCCACTCTATGCAGTCTTTGCAAAGTTGCACCTGGAACAAGTAATCAGATACGATATTAAAATCTCGATTGAAGTTAATAAGATTAGTTTATTGCCAACCTCAATGCCTGTGCCCGCATCCATATCCAAGAACATATCGACCAGCGAACGGACAAGCTTTGCAGCCTTCGCCTTACTGATCAGACTCAAGAACGGCCGAGTCACTTTGATCAAGTCAGCCAGTTCTTTGGCCTTGCCCTCCTGTTTGTAGAGTTCGCCTAGCTGCATAATACCCTGTTCCTTGATGCGTATGAGCTCCTCATCGTTTTCAGCCACTTCCTGTTCGCGAACTATTTTGTTTAGGAGGGAAATACCCTCCTCACGATTTACACTGGACAGCGCCTGGGCACGTTCAAAGAGTGTGGCTCCGGCCATTTTGCTACTGCAGCGGCGTTAAATGAAGATTGAAAATTGGTGACGAGTTAATTGCAAGCTTAAGACGTGGTAAATCGTATGATGAACTAAAAACAAACTAATGCACCGAGGAAAATCGATTTTATTTGTGTATTTGCACTTGCGCTACAATCTGGTAATTGCGTATTTACTTGTTTAATTTAACTTTTACAGAATGATTTCAGTCGTCGTTGTTATTAAGCGCCAGTCACGCCAGAGATGAGCATCTGACGATACCCACGTGATGATGGCAAATTGACACGATATATGCAGAAATCGATAAGCACCTCTTTCAGGCACGGCTGCCACACTTGGCGTTTTTGCACTTAAATTAGTGCTTTTTCAAATGGAATTGTTTTGTATTTATGTTTGGTGCTTTTAAAATGGCAACCGTGCTTTCAGGTCTATATTAAAATCGATAATTCGCAGCTTTCCAAAGGTGAGTGAACAGTAATCGATAAATTAATACTAGACTAAGTTTTGACTTATCGATAAATATACAATCCCAATAACAATTGATAAGTACAAAATTATCCCTCGGAAAAGTCGCATTTAATTTAGTAACCAGGTCTCCAAACATTACCGTTTGAGGAGCAAAATGGATTATACTGATAAATTAGCATAATAGAATGCAGTAACAAGTGTTGCAACAACATACAATGGGTGAAGAATCGAGCAGTTCGACGCAAAACAAGGTGCGAGCTAAAACTACACGACCAAAAGCTGTCTATCAATGGACTGTGGGCGATGTGCAGAAATGGTACCGTCGCCATTGCGGAGAGTACACCAAATACGAACATCTTTTCGCCAAGGTAAATATTGACTTACCAGTGAGGCTCCTGGTCCCCCGCCTTGAACTCCGGCAGCACTTGAGTCATATTTTACTGATCCTATTTTTTTTCCTATTCTGAGGCTCGACAAGAACAACCATAAATTTTCCAAAACCAAACAAAGCTTTAGTCGATATTACTACTAATATTGAATAAAATTATACACATAGCCTGCTTACAATGATTTACTACTTTTGCAGCACGATATAACAGGAAGAGCTTTGCTCCGCATTACGGATACCTCACTGAAGCGCATGGGTGTCGTCGACATGGGGGACCTTGAAGCAATTTGGCGAGAGATTGTGAAGCAACGGTTGAAGACAGATATTATGGAAATACGTGATATGGAGCGACTCAATATTCACTAGCCTGAACCTGAGTAAATTGAAAACTACATTGTGTTCCGTTTTTTTTAAGCACTAATCCAGATCTCTGCCAGGTTCAATTACGATTTGGCAATCATGGAAGGTGCACACCTTAATAGTAAAGCTAATTTTAAGCCATAAAATCAATATCAAAATATACTTTACTTGAATACTATGAAACGATGCTCAGACTTACTATCTTATTGGATTATATACACACAGTTACAGTTAAGCTTGAGCAACTCACTAGAGGCCTGAACATCGGAAATGTGAATGCAGATTTTTAGCAATAAACTTATTTATTTCAGAATTGGGATGAGTATTATCTGTTATTGAGAAATACAAGTAATCACTGAAAATACTGGAGTTACAATATAATAATCCATGATTATCCCTCCTTTTCCACCTTGGGCGTTACGAGCTGAACATCGTTGCTATCTGAGCAAATCTCCACTGGCTTCGCTGTAGTTCCGGTAGTATTGGCCGTCAACGATGCTGATGAAGTGACGACAGGAGCCGCAATGACTTTAGGCATCGAAGTCGCCAAAGTGCTGCTAGGATTCAGAATATGTGGCATAGTCACCGTGCCATTGGCCATGGGCAGCGCTGTAGTAAAGAGCAGCTTGGGTGGCTGCAAGCGTTGTGCCGCAGACACGGCAGTTGCTCCAGATACAATGAACTGCGGCGACTGATGCGCCGCAGCTGATGACTGAACAGCGGCACTGGCCGTTGCTGTTGCCGCTGCCATTGGCTGCAGCAGTGTGGGTAACATGGTTAGCAATCGGTCACCCACGGATTTCTCCCAGTCCAAGCGTTCCCGTTCCAGCGAGAGACGATTATGTTGAATCTCATTGGCTTCGTTCTGGGCATTGAGCAGTTGGCGCAAGAGTATACGCATGGCTAAAAGCATAAATATGGAATGAATATACCAAAAGTTGTATCCAAAAGGTGAAAGACACTTACTTGTCATGTGACGCTTAGACTGCTGTTCCTCGCGGGCTTTTTCCTGTGCTCGGCGCTTTTCCTCCTTCTTTTCCAACTGTTGACTTTGCTGATTCTGTTGTTGTTGTTGCTGCTGCAGCGGCTGTGGCTGTGACTGCAAGTGATTGTACTCCGTTGCCTGCATTGGCTTAGGCTGTGCCTGTTGCTGCTGCTGCTGCAGCGGTTGTGGTAGAGATGCTGCGTTTGGTTTAGCCACTGATGCAACTGCTTTTGCTGCTGCTGCCTGATCCGCGTTGACCAATACGAATTTAACACCAGCGGGACCTGTCACCAATCCCGTGTTGGCTGCAGACTGCACTGGTGCACCGCCAGAGCCGCTAATCATCAGACGCGCGCCCTGATTAATGGCGCTCTGCAGCAGCTGCAGCTGTGTGCCCGCTGCTGTGCCCACACTCACGCCCACTCCCTTGGCAGCGGCTGTCACAGTGCTGGCCTGTTTGGGCTGCATGAGAAAATTCGTGGGCACCAATGAGATCTTGCCAGGCGTCAGCTTGGCTCCGGCGGTACTGCTGCTGCACGACACGGTACTGCTAAATTGCTGAGCCACACTGGTGCTTATGCTATTGGCCGGAATAATGACATTCGCTCCACTGTAGGGTATTAGATTGGTGGCTTTGGGCAGCTGCAATATATCCGCCAGCGTAGCCATGCCAGGACGGGCTGGTGCGGGCGCAGCAGCTTCATCAACAGCATCTACATCGATGGGCTCTTCCTTGGGCTGCGGCAACAGCATGCAGTCGTCATCCTCCTCCACTACTGGCTCATCTGCAACGGTCGTAGTGGTTGTGGTTGCTATTACGACCGGTTCGACCACTGTCTCCGCCGGCTGATTGGCTGGCTCAGTCTTGATTTGTGGGTCTTCAATATCTATAGCTGGCTCTGGGGACAGCTTGTGTCGCTTGGCCGGCACAGTGTTCTCCTCGTTGGCATCCACCTCCAGTTGAACATCAGTTTCAGCACTAGCAGTTGTATCAGGGTTGACCTTGCCATTGGCAGTATGGTTCACCAGCGAGGATAGCAGCATATCGTCCTCCTCGTTGTCACTGTCTGATGCAATTTCTTCGCCATTTTCCTGGCGACGCTTACGACGCTCCGCATGCTCCTCGAGCGCCTGCTCGAGTTGATATTTTAATGAGGGTGCCGGCACCTCGTTGGGACGCACACTGAATATGGGGCGTGTCATAATGGCATCCATTTCAGCGAAATGTTTCCAGCTAGGTTCCGACTCGCCAGCGAGCCCGCACTCCTTATCCTTCTTGAGTCGATTGTAGAAACACTTGAGGTTCTTAATACGCGTGGTTATCTCCTCCGGCGAGCGATGATAGCCATACTCCTGCATCTTGGCAGCTAGCTGACAGATGACCGCATGCTTCTTGTGTGTCGTTATCAATGTACGCTGCAACTTCGGATCTCCCCACAGCTGAATGAGCAACTTTGTTTCGTCCGTGTCAAAGTTGGGATTACGACCCACAAAATTATGCTTCTTACTGAGGCTATGGCTACCATTTGGATTTGGATTATTGCCGCCGCCACTGCCAGCACTAGTACTGTTGTTGTTCTGCCCGTTGCTGCCCGTGAGCGCCAGACGCTGACTGTTTATGGCAGCAAAGGAGCCGGAACCGGATACGGATGTGGATGCTGCTGTTGCAGTCGAGGCCGCCGCCGCCTCCGCCGAGCGTCGTTTCTTGATGCGTGCACTAGACTTGACGCTCATCGTGTAGAGGCTGTGGGATGGGATGCAAAAAAATAAATGTAAGCCCGCACTATGAATAATGTAAACACATACCCTAAGCAAAAGTGTTGTATGCAGCGCCGAGTCAAAAATCAATAAACGAGCACGTTGCGTTTGCAATTAAACCATTTGAGGGCGCAATCCTGCAAGAACGGCAACAAGAACAACAACAGTCAGAATCAGACTCAAATACTTTGAGAACTTTACGCTACGCGCGACAATCGGCAAGTGAAACGAGAGGCCTATGGCCTGCGCCAGCTACCGCGCAACTCGGCGGCAACAACAACCCCTAAACAGAAGCGTAAGCGTGCCACGGCGACCCAGACCCGCCCAACCCCAAAGTGAACACAGCTAAGCCAAGTGCACCACCAACAACACACACGAAAAGCAATCGGAAAGGCAACAACAAAACCGCCCAACTACGCAGAACATGCGCGCTCGAAGTTTGACCTGCGCACTGCACACTTTTTATAGCGACTTAAAATATTGATTTGTAACCAGTTTACGATTGTTTATACAATCTATGATAGTTATAATAACCATTACGTAATAATTTAAAATTGCACAAAAAAGTAATGGCCGCAATAATAAAATCCTTGTATAAACTTTTCTTTTCACGAATTCCGTGTAAACACTTTCGATACAGGACTTTGACAGGAGATCTGCGCATAACGCTTTGCAGGACATGCGCAAAGGGCACTATTATTCCTGGGTCGAGAGACACATAGAAAAACAAAGCTTCAAGTTTATGCAAATGAGGTGACTCTCACAGTGAGCTCTTGAGCCTGCGTATAACGACCTGCACAGGGTGGAACAATGAAGCGGCAGACTTTACAATATACAGGTACGTTCCCCAGAAGGGTGTACATTCATCTTTCTGTTTGATAAAAATAAAAAATGATGCAGTACGAATTATTTGTAATTTTATTTATAAATTATTCCAAAACAAACTATTACAAGTTTGAAGGCTGACCCTTCCAATGTATTTAACAACAGTGTTGCCAATTGATTGCGAAAATTGTTGGCCTATGCTTCCGCTATTCCACAAAATGAAATTTACATTTAAAATACATTTCAGTAAAGAGCATTCTTTGTAATTTCATATTTCCCACAAATTGTATTTCATATAATTATATTAAATTTTCAAACAGCATACTGACCGTTACACTGGCAAGCGGTACGAATAGAGCTGCCAGAGAATTGATTGTGAATACGTGTCGCTGTGAGTGACCACATATGCTGCTTCTTCCTGTTTGCAGTCAGCTGTTGGCCATTGCTTGCACAAGTTAATTTCTGCCACAGAATAAAATGGTTTTAACCAAGGAAGAGGAGGCATTTGTGAAACGCAAGCATGAGCACACGCTTAAACTACGGAACGAATACCTGAAGCAGAGCTCGAATCCTTTTCGCCATGCCACCGGTGAAGGCGGCACTGTTGTACGTATAGTTTACTTGTTATGTCATCACTGTGTGTATATTTCCATGTCTTCTCCTCTTTATAGTTCGATTCGGGTCTAGCGCGATTCCAGGCTATGCGTGTTTCGAACTATGAGCACTTCCGCCCCACCGGACACTCCTTCCGCATGGGCCTCTTTGCTGTCGTACTGCCCATTGCCATTTATGCCTGGGCCCTGAAGAGCGAGCGCGACTGTCGCGAGGAGAAATATCGCACCGGACAGGTTGCCTACAAGGATCGTCAGTTCAAGTTTATTTAAGCCTATCGCAGTGAAATTAAACACAAGAAATGTTAACGTAAATGTATATATATAGTTTGGATTATTTCTATGCTATTCTATTTCATTTCTCCTCCATTTGCTTGTCGCGCGCTATAACAAAGTCCTCAAACTTGACCATGTACGTGGTGCCTTTGTGCCAGTGCGCCGTCACTTTGCATGGCTGCAAATTAAAATGGTTTTAGTTAAATAACTAAGTATGAAATTGCTACTCACAAATCCACAATGTGTCAGCACAGCTTCCACGATGCCAGCCGTGAAATTGGCGCAATTCAAAGAGCTCTTGTCCTTGGGTACGCTTATGAATGTGTTGACCAGTGGATCCTTCTCGATAATGTAGTACGTGCGTTCATCATCGTTGGCATGTTCCAGCTTCTCCGCCTCCTTGCCAAATAAATTCTTCCAAACTGTCGTCTTCACAAAGAGCAGCATCTGTGTCAGCTTGGTCTCGCGTTTGGCGCTGCGCTCACGCACAAAATACAAATCAATGATGCGAGTGCCCACATCCTGGCCCAGGTCATGTAGCCTAAAATTACGATCATTATTTTCAGCTGATTAATCACAACAGCTATACACACGTACCTGGTTTGTAATTCTGGTACTGTAAATACTCTGCTTTGGGAGTACTGAACAATCTCGCTGAATAGCAACGCCACAATGCTCTGCGATACCTCGGATTTGCCTTTAGAGAGTGGACGATCCAAAATGTTGCTGCGTGGACGCATGGATGAAATTTTAAGCGCTTCGAGTTTTTCCATTTTATTGTTACAACAAACAAAACAGCAATAAGATTCTCATCTATCAGCAAAACAGCTGCGAGACTGTGATACAGCGCTGCCAGACCTTATGTTTAAAACGTTTCAATGTGAATGGCAATGTTTAACGGTTGAGTTATAGGCCTAGATTTTTAGTACTTTAAATTTATTGGGAAATATCATTCCACTGTACTTTAAACGTTATAAAAAATTAAACAAATTAAATTTTAACAGTAAATTGATTGATCACAGCTCTAAGCAACATGGTCTTAGATTATGGAAATCGAGCTGATCCACTTGTTTCCAATAATTCAGCGGTTTCTTCTGCAAGATAGTCAAATAAGCCTCAAACTGTTCATAATTGATGTTCCGCGTGTAGGGACAACCTATGAGATGAAAATATGGACACGCTGTATCCCGTATCCAGCAACGTTGCTTGGCATTTCTTGTAATATTAGCATGATCTACTGGGTTACCCTCAACATTCTCCTCGTACAAGTTGGTAGTAATCTTTGTAATAGACGAGTTAAAAACAGTATCGATGTTGGGCAGCTTGAGCAAATCTCTGATTAGCGCATGTGTCTCCATCTTCCTCACGCTTAGTAGGTACCAGAGTGGCATCAAATGGAATCGTATGCAACCAATTAAACTAAACGCAGCCGATTTACGCTGTTCCCAATCGTGTCCCAGCCAGCGGACAATAATAAAGAGTATCTGTGAGAGGAAAATGCATATGAAAATGCAAAAAGTGACAAGGATGCTCAACACAACGAACCTCAACCTCAATGTTGACACATATAGTATCTGAGCTGAGTATGTAGATAAGGTGATTTGCAGGGACTTCTAAGAAATCTTGAGTGGCCACAAACGTAAGCAAAAACTTGTTTATTCGAGACAACATTAAGTTTCGCACCACATCCAATGCTGGAATGTTTGCACACTCCACGTACATTACACAGGCAGTGGATTCATCATAGCAGGCTGGATCCTCAAAATACTTCCAGCAGTGCGACAAGAGCGCGTCGATTCTCAAATAGGTGGCTCCCATAAACACATCCACAATGGTGCTTCGCTCCACCGTGGGCTCATCGCTGAGCATCCACTTGTAGATGAGTAGAAACGCCTTTTCAGATACCTTATCTGCTGGCAAGGTCACTACTAGGGGAATTTCCTGAAGGTCCATAAAGTACTTGGAGTACACTTGCAGCACAAGTAAATGGCAATTGAACGACATATTGTCTATCTGAATCTGCACGCTTGTCTTTAAGTGATTCTCTATCATGTAACGCAAGATGGTCTTCATGGAATCCTTACTTGGCTGCTCCATGGCCATCCAATCACTGACATCTTCAAAATTGTAACCGAACTCGAAAAGTGAACGATTTGCAGACAAATCTTTTGCTTCACGCTTGAAAACTTGTTCAGGTTTCAGATCTTCTGCCCTAGAAACAAGGCATGTGACTGATCCCAAATCATCCTCGGATGATGTATAAGTGGTTGCCTTTGGGCTGTGAGAGGTTGTTCCATTAATATCATTATCAGCGGGAATTTGGTTGCTTACTTCAAAAAGTGCACGCGACAGGTAAGCTCGCGCTTTTCTGGTCCAACAGTTCCTTCCTCTGGAGTTTCACGTTGTTTCATTATTTCGTCCATTTTGAGGTTTTATATCGTGTAAATTTTACTGTTGACAATACACATATATGATTATACATATGTATATAGTTACTCGCTTGAAGGTTGTTGTTTCCATATATGTGTATGCTTTGATTTGTTTTTCCAGGACTGTGTATTTAAAAGTAAAAATAAAAAATCAAGTTGCATCGGCCGGGAATCGAACCCGGGCCGCCCGCGTGGCAGGCGAGCATTCTACCACTGAACCACCGATGCTTGTATTGAAATAGGTGAAAAACTTCCAATATGAAGACAAAGAAGCTGGCCGTTAATACCAACAGTGTTGCCAGACAAAAAGAAAATGAAAAGCGTGCACCTGTTGTTTATTTCGTTGCTTATATTTTTAAACGCATTTATATTAATACTATTAACGAGCAATAAATAAATCGCCAGCAATAATAATATCTGCATATATATTGGTTAGTTATACAGGTGCCAATAAACTAACTAAAGGAAATGTTAGTGTTAGCCCGCTCGAGGTGGTCTTGAAGAATCTTATTGACTTACCCGAAATATACATACAACATACATACATACATACATATATCTGAAATAATAATACTAATCGCTTAAGCTTCAGGAATTCCCTTGTGAAAAAAATAAAAAAGCAAGTTGCATCGGCCGGGAATCGAACCCGGGCCGCCCGCGTGGCAGGCGAGCATTCTACCACTGAACCACCGATGCTTGTATTGAAATAGGTGAAAAACTTCCAATATGAAGACAAAGCTCGCGTCAGTGTGGTGTTAAAGCGGACTATTAACTGCGTTAGCATGAGGAAAGAAAATAAAAGCAATTGCTATTGTTTATTAAATTGTGTTTTATTTCTTTGTATTTTTCTTACTCACATTTTCAAATACATTTATATGAATAAATATATCATTTATTATATTTACTTTTTGTTTTTAAATGCCACCTTGTATATGCGGCTACTTATGCATATATTTATATGTGAATTTAATTTTATTTATCTGTGTTTGATAACAGAAAGTTGATTGAAATTGAATGCAAGATTTGTTTTATTTGTTTTGTTTTGGTGTTTAACAAATTGCTGTCATTAACTATTATTAATCTATAGAACTTTGTCGATAAATAATGCAGCGAATAAAATGAATTGTAATTCCATTTCAATGTTCATCATTTCGTGTATGTACGGTTAAAATTTGAAATTCATACATACATATTTTTACTATACACAAATTGTAGATACATATTACATATTTATATGTATGTACATACATACTACGTCTGCTTGCCCAGATCATTCGTACCTGCTTGTCATACTCGTACATGTATTTTAAAATATAACTAAACAGTACAAAGTAGTTTTAAATTAAATATGTTTATTTAACATTTTGTACTTTTTGTTGAGTGTTTTGTTCTTTGTTCAAAGTATTTGTTTATTTTGTGGTAGGTTCCTTGATCTAAACAACGTTCTGTCATTTGTATTCTTTATTTGTATTTTCTTGTTTTGTTTTGTTTTTAGATGCTCCATACGCATTTTACTAACAATTTCCCGTTTTCATAAAGGTTTCTTCGTTTTTACCTTCTCATTTGGTTTTCCGTTCTAATATAATGTTTTGTTGCTTTTTCTTTTAATGTGTTTTTGCACAACCTTTGCTTATTTTTCGAATAAATATGCATTTTAGTAAGAAATAAATTAATGCCTTTTATTATTTATAATATTATAATTATTAATAATATTATTAATTTTATTTCGAATACACAAAAATTACTTAGCTCCTTTGCACATAAGTATTTTTTATCTGCACTCTGCAATTCATATTTCACACAAATATGTACATATATATATTTATCATATATATGTATTTATCATATATATATATAGCTGCATATATATTTATTTAAATATTTTCTTTTTTGAAAACACTCAAGTATTTTTGTTCAAGTCCCCCAAGTGTCAGTTTCTCTAAGTGAACATCCGATACTTTACGTCAACATTTAATTTTTTATTTTATTTTTTTTTTCAAATTACAAATTGCTTTTGTTTTTCAGATTCTTTTAAGCGAGCCCCAAGTGCAATTACGTAAAGGTATTGTTTTCTCAACTTGAAACATTGGATGATTTTTGTTCTTTATCTAGGGTTTTAACATAAGAGCCAAGAGAAATTATTTGGCGTTTTAGGTAAAAGAAATTTTCTGAAGTCTCCCCATGAGCCCTGAGGAAGACACAGAATCATTCTTTTCATAGTTTATTGAAGGAAATTTATTTTAATTAATGTTTAGCCATTGGAAAACATAGTTATTACGAATTGACGCTGTGCGCTTCGAATCCGGAGTTAAAAAACAATTTGCAATTTTCTGCTAGGGATCACTTTATTCAATTTTATTGTATTTTATAATAATATATTCTTGTCGTTTTATTTGCGCTGAGTTTTCCGAGTTGTCTTTGTATTTGCGCGCACTACTTCCTTTGAGAGATACATATATAGATAGAGTGGGGAGGGGGAAACTATAAACAAATTGGAATTATGCATTGAAATTCATAATATTTCGTGCCTTGCCTTGGCTTTAATACTGTTCTCCAATTTTGAAATATCAAAACCAAATCGTAAGTAGCGAATGACTTAACTAAACCAAAGAAGCATATACAAATTGTACGTATGTTTTAATTAAATATATATGTATGTATATATGTATATGTAAAAGTATATCAAAAACGATAGATAGATAATAAAGAACAAATAGCCCGGTTTTTACAAACGTATAATTAATAATATTAAAAGTGACATCATTAAAAATAAATTACAATTGTAAATGATATAGTAAGTTATGATATATGTGTGTGTGTACTATATGTCTATATGTAAACGTATGCATATGCTTTATGTACTTGGAAGTGCTTTATATACAATAAATAATGGCAAAACAAATGGAGGCACAACACAAAACGATGATAACGAGAACGAATCACAAGCAAAACTGGCAATTAAAACTAAAGACATCAATCAGCTTTATTTATCCTCCTTTGCGAGCTTCTCTCAGAACATTAGGCGCCCATAATCATTCTGTGCAGCTTTACTGCTGCGCGGCTGCATCAAATACAGCGGCTGCTGATGCTGTGGCGCCCCAAGACTGTGCGACAGTTCCCAGTTGTAGAAATGCCTCTGGGGCTGGGACTGGGACTGGGACTGCGACTGTGGCAGCAGCTGAGACAGCGACTGTGTCTTTGAGTGCGTCTCGCGCTGCTTCAGTCGCAGCAACTGGCGCTTGTTGTTGTTGGAGCTGGAGTTGGAGTTGTAGTTGTGCTCGTGCTCGTCGATTAGGTGTGAAAGGTGCTCGTTTCTGGGCCTGGTGCTGGGGTCGTCATCGTACTGTCCTTGCAATCTAGCCTCCAAATGTCAGACATGCGGTTTATGGCGGCTACCGCAAATGCCACAGTGTGTGCCCATCCAATGGCATGCACGCAGCGGCGGATAGCACCATAGGCAGGGCACGAACAGTGACAGCAGCGCCAGGCCCAACCAGCGCTTTGTGCAGCCCGTTTCGCTAATGCTACAATCGCATGGATGCTGGGCCGTTTCACCTTCTGCATCGCTCATACAGTGATAAATCATGCAGCGTGCACAGCCCATTCCCGAGATGCATTCATAGCCGCTGCGAAACGGATCTGGTGCATACTCGCAGGCCCCACGCCTATTAAATTCCTCGCTGTACAACTCATGGCAATAGCGGCATCGCAAGCGTGTCTCCTTCTTCAGTATGTCCGATACATTTGGTTTATGCAACGGCTTGGTGGCCGACGTTGGCGCTGACGTCTGTGCTGCAGCCATGGCCTGTGCCGCCTCCAGGGCGTTGCGCTTCTTGAGCGCACTGATCGATTCGCGCCGCGCATTGAGCACCTGTGCACCCACAGGCTGATCCACCACCGGATAATTGTAATCATGGTGTACGGCTGTCAGCGTTACGTATGAATAGTTCTCACTCGGAGCTATTTGACCAGTTGTCGGCGGTTGTGCTCCGGGTGCTTGCGACGTGTCCATGGTGCCGCCCGGATTAGGAGCCGTTGATGTTTTGTCCGTCGATATGTAGTGTATGGTCGCCGCTGGTAATTTCTCTGAATCGGAATTGTTGCTATAACTATCCTTGTGGCGATCGCTGACGCTTTCTGCAATAAATGTATTGATATCAATATGAATTTTAATTTTACTATCAGGTTTTAGTTACTTACTGTGACTTTTTTCGCTGCCTTCAGGGCTTGAATGTATTTTCTGTAAACTTTCGCTTTCCACAGGTAAGTCCAGGGTCTAAACGAAATACAAGCGTTAATTAGTGAATGGGATTAAAATAGTTCTTGAGATTTCAAGCACAAACTAACCATGAAAACATCATCTTCACCAACCGAATCATATTTGGTCAATGGTGGGCAGATTATAGTGGGATTTGATTTAGCCAGTCCTATTAAGAGAATATGTATAGTATGAGTTCAAGTTTAGTGACAATTGATGAGCTTAGCAATTGCAAATAATTTATTGATTATCACAAAGCACACGGCAACAAATTAAACTATGAAAAGCTTACAAAGAGCAGAGGAATTGAGCTTAAAGAAGAAGAGAGCGTAACATTTACAATTGAATTGAAAATTATAATGCACTTTCTTAGCTATCCTAACTAATTGAAACGAACTAATGCTGTGTGGCTTGTGTGTGTTTGCTATAGCAGTATACGGCATACGGGTTAAAAATACGGCAATCACAATGAGATTGACGTCAATCTGATGAGTGAACATCGCACATTATACTCGTATTAATCATTTAAAATATACTTTAATAGCCTGACTAATTAGTAATACTTGGATCTATTTTCAACTCTAGCACACAATGCTTTCGAAACGGAAACGGAAAAGAAAACTAAGTAAAACTAAACCTCATAAGACACTTACCAATTTTGTTTGAAATTATATGATTTTACGATTATATTTTGTTGATTGAAATTAATTTCACAATTCCAATAAAATTATGAGTTTTTATATTGTTTTGTAGCAAGTTAAAAAAAAAGTAGAGCATAAAACATTAGTTTTGCATTAGTTTAATGAAGACAAACATGTGGCAGAACGGGGACAGAGCGGGTGACGGGGAAAGGACTCAAAAGTAACTATTTATAGTTAAACACAATGAATTGAATACATAACGTGAACAAAGCGTGGAGTGGATTATTTAGATAGAGAAAAGATGTTTTAAGCGACATGCATCTAATCAAATGAATGGATCTGTGGCACTGCCTGGACTATATGGGAACCTACCATCTATAAGTTCATTGTAGGCGCGGAATACACCTTTGTCAAAGGCTCGCGCATCGGCTGCTGTCTGAAATGTGAGGCCATTGCGCTGTTTGCCAGCGCTCCAATGATGAAATGTTGGCATTACTTTGTAATACTTCAGATCACGATTGATGACACAGCTTAGTATAACCTGCAGGTAAAGATACAGTTTTAACATATATGCTTCACAATTAACTCAGATTGAGTCTTACACTTTGATCGGAGATTCTTTGCCCATAGATGATGTAGTCATGACCCGATGCCAAGGGGGATAGTCTAGCACGCTTCCGTATAGAAACATTGGCCAGACCACCCCCTGCCAGAGGTAACCAGCCCTCGGTGCTCTCGTCCCTGGTCATTACCTGTGCGCGTACTGTAACTAAGAAGTCGCTGCAAAGATTGAAACAAGAAAACATTTAATTAGTAACTAGAAAATGTAGAAGCTGTAGTAGTAGTAGACCTGCTCAATCTGCGTTTTAAGCTCAATTTGTGATAGGAAACGGCGGCCATAGCTGCTGCCACAGAACTGCGACTGCCGCTGGCATTAGCTCCTGTCTATATCCTTATTGGGATAACTTAAAAGTGTCACTAATATGGCTAATTCAATTTTTTCTTAGTCAACGAAGCCACACAACGACTCGCACGCCTGTCACCTAGCCATGACTAAAGCCAGCATAAACTAAAAATAATTACAAGTCCTTCGTGTTAAAAATACTCAAACACATAAGTGTATGTATGTAAATGTATACCCAGTGGACCGAAAGCGTGCACACTGTTCCACACAGCATTAAGGCGAAATATTCTGAAATGGTTTCTGCAAAACTCGATTCCAACAGTGAACACTCTCTCAATGCAATATCGTTTGACAACTCTCGCCTGTTGGTCCACTGGGTGTACACATGACCACGGACTGGCTCATTGATGTATTGTTTCCGCATACACAACTATGTGTGTGTGTGTGTGTGTGTGTGTGGGTTCATTAAGGGGTGCAAAATTCGGGTAAAGTAGAGGCATCTGTGCGAGCATTTCAATTTTGGATTTTCATTCTTGAAAATGTTGGAAAAAGCTTCGCTGCCAAGCCTTAAACCAGAGCCAGAGCCAGCAAAGCGCACAAGCAAACAAAGCATGTCACGACCTGCGCAGAAGTCTGAATTGGAGTTTTAAGCGTGTAGCTACTCCTCAATGAAAAAAGCTTTCTGGGAGGAGTTCACCAACAACTGACTCTATTCGTATGCATGAGTGTGTGTGTGTGTGTGTGTGGTATGGGGGTATGCATGTATGGCTGCGGTGTATACATACATTTGTCCTAGATTCGCTAAAATTTACAGAATGAACATGCACATTGAGTCCCAAAGTAGACGACAACTACGTCATAGCTATGTCAAGGACTTGGTAGTGGCAGCGGCAGCGGCAACAGCAAGGCGCATTCATTCGAATCATAGCTGCACACATACATACATACATGTATTGAATGCACATAATAGTTCGTACTCAAGGTGAGGCACACAGCCCACGTCAGCATGTTCCACCAAGGATATCCATGCGGCTGCCACCAAGCCATGAATGAACCGAGCCGAACCGGTTGTATGTATGTTGCATGAACATCAGCGACTAGCTATGTGGCAACTTGAATGCAGCTGCCCCATTGGAGTTGCCACTAAGCCAGCAACCTGCATAGCACAGGCATAATTCATACATTTCCACTCCACAAGAGCAACAACTCCGTCCACATGCATGCACACACACACACACACACACACTCGAGCCTGCCTCAAGCGAAAATATAAACTTCCAAATCAGAAATAAAGCCCCCAAATGCCATGCACAGCAGAGCGCATGCGTGGTCAAAGTAAAGAGAGTCTGGCTCCACTTTCGGCCTGTGCAAATACTATGAGTGGACTAGAAATGGCCGCGTGTCACTCCTATGGAGCACCTCAAATCACTAGCGCGAAATACTGCTGTTATATCGGGATTTGAATGTATCTTTATGCATCAAAAGTCTTGAAAGAAATTTAGCTGGCATCTATATTGTACCAACTCAATAAGCCCAGTTGTACTTCTTACAGGTCCAAAGTAAAATAAATAAGTAAATGTTTAGGCGAAAAATGTAATTTTTAAGTAAGCTACAAACAAAATTACTTAATAATATTGTATTTTCAGACTTATGAGAAACAAATTGCAAGCCTTTCAACGACTTTTGCAGAAGCTGTCGTGACGAAGAAGAGGAGGAAACAGTCCATCACCTCCTCTGTTCTTGTCCTGCCCTATGTAGAACCAGGTTTTCTCACCTGGGAGCCTACAATCTGACAGACCTGACGGACCTTGCTCCAATAAAGCTAAGGAATCTGAGACGGTTCATAAAAGCCTCAGGCTGGTTTTAAAGCGAAGTAGTTGGGAACTATCAAATCTGCCCATGCGGTACCATAATGGGCCTCTTTTGACCTTCGTGAGCTGAGGTCTATTCCTCAGCTACCGCCTAATCTAACCTAACCTAATTGCAAGCCAATCATCATAGAATTACTGCAAAAATATAAGTATTTATTATTCATAAAATCGGTTCTTAATTGGATCTATATCAAACGTTTTCTCATCATGCATACCTTGTCTTAAGGATACTATACTTGTAATAAGGATACTATACGACTAGGGAGCTAAGCAGATCAAGTTGGCTCTTTATTTCCTTACTAAGAAAATCAAGAGTTATGAGAACATACAGTGCGTTTCATAATCATAAGACACTTTTATATATCTTATATCTGGTGATTAAAGCTTTCTAATACCGAAATTTTATTTTACAAATACAATGCGTATCTTCTGAGCTTTCAATTCACCGTTAGAATTTTGCGTTTTTCCATTGAACTATTTTTCGCTTGCATTTTTTACTGAAAGCTCGTATTGATGCGACTTTTTAGTGTTTCATTATCATAAGACACCCATCCTTTATTCAATAACCGTTTGATGAAAACATTTGTTTGCATTTTTTTGTATATTTAGTATATCGACCTCGACTTTTGAGAACGTCTACCAATCTGTTTTGTATGAATCCTATTCATTTTATTTTTACAAATTCTGAAGTGTCTTATGATTATGAAACGCACTGTATAAGGAACCGTGTTCGAGTTTCTTTAAATAAAAACTTTACATCTTTTCGTATTCTCTTCTGTGAGTGAAATAACTTCTGCCTCTTGCTGTCGGTTAAATCCGACTGTAGCTTTTCCAACTGGTTTTTATGCTCGCGCATACAAATGAGCTGCATATTTTAAAAGCATAAAGGCTCTTATCAGCCCCACACCCGTTCACACACACATACATGCACACATATACATAACTGCATGTTGGAAAATGCAACAAGGACAAATCGAAAGTATGAATGAACAAGACCGTATGAATGATATGCAGCTCTTTGATTGAGGGAAGTAGTCAGGGATTCAATTTTCTATAGTTTAATGAATGGATATTCGCTACCAGAATTATAAATATATTTACTGCACGACTTGTATTATCTTTAGCACAACAGTAAAATAATCAAAGAAATGTGTGTGAATGAAACTAAAAGAGCCTTGAGGGTGTGCGTGTGTGTATGGCATGGCTAACGTGTAGTGTGCATACACACACACGTATTATATGTAAGTATGCCATTTAGTGATATACATACATACATACGTATGTAAGTATGTGTAGCTGTGTCCAGTGGCTGCGACTGTTGTAAATGTTGCAAATGAAATGAAGAACGAACGAGGCAAGCGACAAGGGGGAGAGTGACATCATTTTCAGTGGGGCGCTACACTTTAAAGCAGCAGCAAGAAAAACAATTAGGAAAAGAAGCTAGTTCCATTTCATTCATTAAAAGTGGTGACAGACAATGTGGAGACGACATGGCGCTGCCAACACAAATATACACACATACATACATATAAACAGACATTCAAACGCACATATGTATGTACGTATTTGTATGAGCTTATACATATGTGCCTTTGACTAGACGAATGAGTCACATTCATTCACATTCATTCATGTCTTTGTCGATTAATGTCGCCTTCCATTCAGCAAATGTTTGTTACTCCATCAGTTCGATATAAATTCGCTTTTTAAATTGACAATAATTGTGGGAATTAAATGGTGGGGGCACAGCAATTGAGGCGGACGGAATAACAGCGCTGGCCATCGATCTGGCAACGCTGTGAGCTGAGCTTGGGAGCTCTAGTAACGCTGGCCATCGATCTGGCAACGCTGTGAGCTGAGCTTGGGAGCTCTAGTAACTATGCTATCATACGACGGGTATTTTTTGAGTATGTGACTGTACCACTTACCTTTCATGTCCTTCTGTCATGATTTGTGATCAGAAAGATTCTAATATAGCAGCGTAGAGTGTCGGTGTTGTTCTTGTTGGTGGCAAAATACACCATGATTAAAGCATAAAGACATTCAGAGCCTGCTGCTGCACGAACTTTCCAAAACGAATGATAACAACAACAACAACTCCGCGAGGAATGCTCAACTGTAATTGTAATCGAAACGCTGGCTGCAGATATCTGGACGTGGCCGATTGTTGTTGTTGTTGTTGTTGTTGTTGTTATTGTTGATGAGTTTAGCTAATTTGCTGTTGTTGCTGCTGCTGTTGTTGTTGCTTTGTCGTTGTTGGTGCCTTGTTGTTGCTGTTATAATTTTCCTTTCGATTTCATTCCTTTTTGGCACAATATGAAAGACAACGCCACCGATTTGTAACTGTTCAGGAAATGCGTTTACCGTTGCACACACATTTAACTGTAAAGCCGAGACATACATACAAATGCACATTATTTATTTGTTAATAAATTGCAGTCATTTTCGTTTCGTTTCGTTTCGTTTACTAAATACAACCAGACGGTGATCGAAAAGGGCGACTTTTACTTTTTCAATACACACACACAAACTCAAACAGTTTCTTGCATACCCTATGTGGGCGTGTAGACAAACACTGGGGAAAAACTTCATGGAGCAAATATACATATAATACCGAATTTTTCCAAGCAACAAAGATGTAACAGGCATCTTAAACGAGAGAGCGAGGAGAGCAGGAGAGCGCGAGACCGCGCAAGGCTGAGCCTGTGGATTGAAAACTGAGAGCGTGTCAGTCCCAGTAAAAACAACAACACAGCGATATGTACAAAAGCTTATATGCTTATAATTTTTGATATAAGTATCTACATACGTACATACATACACACATACATGTGTACAAATGCATGCGTATACTATTTCTTTCGCTATAAACTCAAGCAGCGTAGTGCTGATATCATTCCCATTGCACTTGTGGTTCGTTCTTACTATATTTTTCGTCTGAATTGAATTTAATTTCGCAAAGCCACTATTCACTGTGAACGAAAATTCATTCATTCATATATTCCATCAAGGCTACAGGCGCTGCGTCTCTCCCCGTTTTTATGGAACACTGGCTCTCCTCGGCTCTCTCAGTTGCGCGTTGCGAGAGTGTGTCGCAACCAACGCACTTCGCTTGCGCATATACAAAAAAAAGGTAACACACACACACGCACACAAGGAAAGTGAGGTAGAACGTCTTTGGGCGATTTCTCCATGTATACACACACATAGCTATATATATATATATATATTTATATTCACATATATATGCGCCATACATATTTTTTGCCTACATACATATGTGGATATACATATGTATGTACGATATATACATTTGGCCAGAGCTGCTTTTTACAAACACATACATACAAACACATTCACATATATGTATCTAATAACTACATATTTTATTTTAATTGTTATCTGCGCCCTCGACAATTGTTTACAACAGCATGCGTTTTTTATATGGTTTTTCGCTACATATTCGGTATATGTTAGATTTTTGACTTGGCGCAGACGAAACGACCGTGAAGGAAGTGGCAGGTGCGGATGTGACTGCGTCTAAACTGAGGGCGAGACGTAGTGTAGCGGAATTTTTCTCTATTGGATAACAGCTTTTCGTATTTTATGACGTTTCGCACGTTTTCTTAACAGCACAAACATGTTATTAATTAGTTATTTATGAAAATTTAATTTTCAGTTCTCTTGGATTATTACAACTTGTCTCTTTGAAGACATTAGCGCCTCTGATCTTATGTGGGGACTATGATTGGTAGAATGATTTTTAGATTGCAAATGTGTTTAAAGACATTTGCAATTTTTATTTTTCATTTATTCATACTTTTCACTAATGATTTCATTTAGAATCCTATTTTTTCTCGTTTTCGATTATATTTCATGCGGATTTTACTCTTTTGTCTTCTTCTTGGCGAAAAAAGAATGAATTCCAAATGGAAGTGTTATTAAATACACCGTTTCCACGTTAGCTCATTTGGCACGTTTTTCGTTATATTTTGCATTTTGCTGAAATGTTATATTTGTGACTGTAAAACTCACATAAGTAATTATCAGTTGTTATTAGTAAGAAATACGACTGAATCAATTGTGCCAAAATGAAAATGCAAATCTTTTATGTATTATGCTTTATTTAAGCAAAGTAAAAATGTAGTTCGAAGTGACTGGCAAATAATAGTTGGTTCTAATTTTGCTTGTGAAAACACCAATTTCATTCAATGCACACCGTTGGAACATTTGGCGGTTTTGCGGCAAAATTGGCGCTTTTATGTTCCTTGTACAGACTGCGCCAATTAAAAAATTTAAATTAAAATAACTATATGTATATACATCGATATTTTACTGTTTAAATATTGCTTATGACATTGATTAACTTTATCTTCAATGGCTCGATAAATGATGTACTCGTGACAAGCGGTTTATTATAACAGTCGTACTACAATGTACTCGTGCCAAATCACAGGTATCAACATTTCACGAACTAGTAACGCCTAAATTAACGATATGTTTTACTTGAACTACTTAAACTTACATTATTATCACTGTTTCCGTCTGCATTTTAGATTTAATTTTCTATTCATTAATAGAATATGTATTTTATTGTATTTTTATCTCATAATTGGGCATATAAATGTTTTCCCTCTAGAATTATCGAACCAGTTTATTTATTTAACTCAAGACCTGTTCATTTGAGCTAACTCCGATATAAGACATTTCCTTTCTGTATGCGTGTGTGTGTTTGATGACTGCGGGGAATTGGTTGCCGTCTATAATTTGCAAATAAATCGCTGAAAATGGCTAAAAAGAAAAGTGAAGAGCATTCAGGTGCAGATGCAAACGATAGTGATTACACTGAGGAACCGAATTTTGAGGATCCACCAAATTTTGTGGACAACGTCAGCGATGATGGTGAGTTGAACTGGCTCTTGCCAGCGTAGCACACGCGCTGCAAGCGACTGCCGACTATTGCAAAAACATACATAACCTCAATGTACGCATTTTGCTTAAAAAACAAAAATATCTTTATAATTATGCAGATCTACTTGGCGATATGCTTGCGCAGCGCCCATCGGAAGCCGATGGTGTCGAGAGTGTCGTTGTGGTGGACAACATGCCCAAGGTGGAGCCGAGCCGTATTGAGAAACTGAAATCGGTTATCAACAAGCTCTTCTCGCATTGCGGCGATATTGTCAATGTTGTTTATCCCGTCGATGAGGAGGGCAAGACTAAGGGATATGCTTTCATGGAGTTCAAGCATGCCAATCAAGCCGAGGAAGCCGTCAAGAAGCTCAACAATCATCGCCTTGATAAGAACCATACCTTTGCGGTGAATCTGTTTACCGATTTCCAAAAGTAAGTTTACTAATTAACCGACATCAAAATTTATGAGTTTTATAATTCCGTTGTACTTTACAGGTATGAAAATATACCGGAAAAATGGGAGCCTCCCACCGTGCAGCCGTTTAAAGTACAAAGCGATCTGTACAACTTTATCAATGATCCTGATGCATATGATCAGTATTGCGTTGCGGCAGAAACAGCGCCAAACTGTGTTCAGGTTGGCTTTTGGCAGAATATGCTCCCGGAGCCAAATGAGTTGGAGACACGCGAACGTTTCACAGACACTTTTGTGAAGTGGTCACCACTGGGCACCTACGTGGTTACCTTCCATAAGCCTGGTGTCGCAATTTGGGGCGGTAGCAGTTTCCAGAAAATCCAAAAGTTCCCTCATCCAGGAACCCAATTCGTTGAGTTTTCACCCTGCGAAAACTATTTAGTAACATACGGACCAACAGCCACAGGCCAGAAGATCATCATTTGGGATATACGTACTGGAGCTGAAAAGCGCTCTTTTGTCGCCGATGCAATGTCCGTCCTGTCCATGTTCCGCTGGTCGCACGATGATAAGTTCGTGGCACGCATGGGCGATAGTTCGATACACATCTATGAGACGCCGTCATTTTTCTTACTCGATCTGAAATCCATTAAGATACCCGGAATACGCGGCTTCTCATGGTCGCCAACGGATAATATTATTGCCTACTGGGTGGAAGAGCAAAATCAGATACCCGCGCGCGTCACACTAATGGAGATTCCCAAGAAACGCGAGATACGCAACAAAAATCTTTTCCATGTGGCTGACTGTAAACTGCATTGGCAGAAGTCTGGCGATTATTTGTGTGTGAAAGTGGATCGTTACTCCAAGCTCAAGAAGGACAAGAAGGAGCTGGACGTTAAGTTTTTGGGCATGTTCTACAACTTTGAGATCTTTCACATGCGCGAAAAAGAAATTCCCGTTGATTCCGTGGAAATTCGCGAACTAATCCTTGCCTTCGCTTGGGAACCCATCGGTAACAAGTTTTCTATTATACATGGTGAGCCAAACAGTGCGAACGTCAGCTTCTACGAGGTCAACAAAGGTGTGAAGCCAAGTCTGGTGAAGCGACTTGAGAAGAAGTCTTGCACGCATCTATTCTGGTCTCCGCGTGGTCAATTCATAGTTATGGCCAACTTGACCATGGGCACCTTTGAGTTTGTTGATACGACTAATGACTATATCATTAGTGCATCACCAGATCATTTCCGCGCATCTGAGGTTGAATGGGATCCAACCGGACGCTATGTTGTGACTGGTGTCTCGTCTTGGAAGGTTAAGGAGGACACAGGCTTCAATATGTACACCTTCCAGGGGCGCATCATCAAGCGAACCATTTTGAAGAACTTTGTGCAGTTCTTGTGGCGTCCTCGTCCCCCAACGCTGCTCAACGAGGAGAAGCAGAAGGAGATTAAAAAGAACTTGAAGAAGTACTATCCAGCCTTTGAACAGAAGGATCGCTTACGTTTAACCCGCGCCTCTAAGGAACTGCTCGAGAAGCGCGCTCAGCTGCGTGAGACCTTCATGGAGTACCGCAACAAGCGTATTGCCGAGTGGAAGGATCAGAAGAGTCGTCGTATTATGCTCAGAGGGCGTAAGTTAATATCGAATGGTTAATCGAATTGCTTTCTAATAAATCTTTAAATTTGCAGATATCGACACGGATAACTTGGAAACTGATGAAGTTGATGAAGAAGTTGTTGAATTTTTAGTCAAGGAAGAAATAACCCTGCTGGAGTAGACGACTCCCTCCATCTAGCGCCCACCACGTACCCCCATTAGTACTCACATTCTGTGAAGCTGGTGTCTCAAATAAAGTCAACAACGCGACTACTCGCCGGCGTCCTGTGTTCGTCGGTCTTCTCTAAATTTCTGTAGCGCGTCATAAACAATAATCACATTTACAAGCTTGATTATACATAATACATGCACACACAAATACAACTACATTAAATATATATTTGAATTTGCTCCTTGAACACAATATATACATAAATACCTAGTGTATAATAACCTTGTGTTAAGCTTACGAACAATCCTAAATCCTGAAACCTCCCCCTTTCGCAGCTCTATTTAAATATGTCCGAGGCAACCTTATCAACTATTAAAAGTAAATTTTCATTGTATTTGTATGTAAACAGCAAAAAGAAAAGAAAAACCAAGTGGCATTACCTTATTTTTATTGGTCGGGGGAGGAATGGGCTCCCAATTCTAGCTCAATCGAAAGATCGAAAACAATGTATAGATAATTGGCTAGGCGGACAAAAGCGCGAAACCGTGTTATACTATCGTATATGGACATAGTACTTTGGTTTGAAGCAAACATAATGCAATGAATCATTATCTACACTGTAAAATGTTTTATATTACGCGAATTAAATTAACTTTAATTTCCAAATGGAGCTCTGAATAATAAAATGCACTGTGTATATTATCGTACTTTGGTTATTGATAAGCCAGCAGTACGACTAAACACACAGTGTACATATGATTAAAGTCATCATTGATAGAGGGAGGAGTCTCTAGAAGTCAATGAAACACTTATAAGAGTCGACTGTTCTCAGTGTTTCGGTTCAGTTTGCTATTTGATCAGCAACATGAAAGTCACACTGATTGCATTGTTATGCTTGTTGGCGGTGGCAGTGAGTGGAGAAAGAACCTTCAACCGCTGCAGTTTGGCTCGAGAACTGGACCAATTGGATGTGCCCCGGCATGAGCTAGCCCGGTGGGTGTGCATAGCGGAACATGAGAGTAGCTATCGCACTTGGGTGACAGGACCACCCAACACAGATGGTTCTAGAGATCACGGAATTTTCCAGATCAACGATCTATACTGGTGTCAGCCAAGCGACGGCCGGTTCTCTCATAACGGTTGCAATGAGAATTGTGACGCTCTCCGTACGGATCACATTAATAGAGCCGTAAGGTGTGCTCAGAGAGTGCTACGCGAGCAGGGATGGACTGCATGGTCGGTTTATAATCGCTACTGCAACGGTCAATTGCCCAGCATTGAAGATTGCTTCGGGAACACATCCAACTATTTGGGTGGCATCAGCGGAAAGTTTTAAGAGAAATCCACAAATCAATGTAAAAGACAATATGTAAAGAATTTTTTATTTGTATTATTGTGTATTCCATTTAATTGTTATAAAGGGCCAATAAAAGATGCTTTTTTAATTTAAAAAGCATTTTCTATTTTTTCACTGATGCAATAAAACAGTAAAAATAACGTACTTTTTTATATACTAAATCAGCCGTGGGCACGAAATACCAACTCGGGAGTAATACCGTTAGGTGACTGTACAAAATGAATAAATAAATAAAAATTAAACATAAATTTATATTAATTTTCAATAATGATCTACTCATAATAAAGATTTATAATATTTTGACACGCTTTCAGTAAAAAAGTTCTGCAGGAAGTGTTTTGCACATATAATTATTTACTACGCAATACCCAACACATTATCCAAGTAACGGTACACCAAACGGGATTGGAATGTCAAAATTTTGGTTGCATTCCATTCAAAATATATATCAAAATCGTTCTGCATTCATAAAACTATGAAAAATATTATCGGTAAGTAATAATGCATATAGTATGTATGTATAATTATTTGTGTACCTACTGCAAAGTTCTTTTTCTGCTGCACTTTCTGGTCGTTTATCAGCGGAAGCCAGTTTTAACTTAAAATAGCTTTGTTGTATACATAATACAGTGATAATGAGAGATGAGCTGTACTCAAGTTCACTTCTGTTAATTGCCTTATCAAATGCTTCAATACACTCGACTGTAGTATTTCCGTCTGGTCATTTCATGAGCACGAATATATAACCTGTGGCCATCTATAGACACTCGAAGTTAAATAATGGCTCCGAAAGCATCTGCAATTCAGTTGACCGTGCTTCTGGTGGTGTGGCAGCTGAGTTTCTCGCGTCTCGCGGAGGCCATAGTTCTTGATCGCTGCACCCTGGCACGGCAGATGCATGGACTGGGTGTTCCCAAGACTGATCTAGCACTCTGGGCATTTATAGCAGACTGTAAGAGCTGCTATCGCACCAATGCTGTAAGTCCACCTGATGAGCGGAGCGTGGTGTATTACGGTCTGTTTCAAATGAGTGATGAGTCATGGTGTCAATCGACTGATAATAAAGGGTCAGAAAATCTATGTGATTTGAACTGTGATGAGCTGTTGTCGGACAACATTGAAGCTGCCGTAAATTGTGCTCTGTTAGCTAAGGAAAAAGTGGGTTGGAAAGCTTGGCTATCTACAGTCAGTGACACCCTACCTGACGAAAGAAGCATTGATGACTGCTTTGAGGATTATGCCGATGGGACAAGAACAAATGGATCTCTACCGAACGGATCATCTGGTGGTAATAAACGCATATTTCTTCCAAATACGAGCAATACTATTGGCCTTGCCATTTATTCCAAACATCCGGAATTTCTATAAATCATGATGGATTACTGAATGTTGAAATCAGAGATTCAATTCATAATAAAGAACAAGCAACACAATTCTAAATTGAGCATAAATATCTAGCTGAATGTTTTATTTAAATGCAAGTCTATGAAAATATTCTGAAATATGTAATCGAAATATAAAATATGTATTAAAATAACCGAATACGTGACTGTTATTAGAATCAATCTAGTTTAAAATCTTTCTAAGAGGCGAATAAGTAATAGAATAGCCGCTAGATGGCGCACAAATTATTCTGGTGAACCCCTTGCCGGTAGGCATCAACTGACTGAATTTTACATTTCTCTCTTCTTTAAAACCAACCGAAATTCAATTCAAAAAGGCACAAAAATGAGTAAATGTAATACAAATTAAAACCTTAACAGCGCAATAACAGTGGCACAAGCTTTTAACATAACCATACAGTGTTGCCATGCCGACGCACGGCACACTACGGAAAATCAAAACAAACAGTTATTTTGTTTGGAAAAGGAACCGGATGAAGCTTGTGCATAACTAGAATTAAATAATTGTAAAGAAAATAAATATGGAGCGAGAACCGCTTTCTTCGAAAAAGAAACGCAACAAAAGGAAATTGAAAACGCAAACGACGCGTGCCTACCGCAAAACTGAACGGGAGGTGGAATCACTGTTGTCCCATTGCAAAAGCCATGTGGAACCCTTAGCAGCAGAGGACTTGGAATCTCGCAGTATACAATTTTTCCATGGGTCCCCTGTGGCTAAGCAATCCACTTGCCTCGAAAGTGATGGAAACGAGCAGTTGGCAGATGACGACAGTGCAGCCACGTCAACTTTCATCCAGATTGACTTATCGGAGCCGCCAGTGGTCAGCGCAAGGTTATACAGTGAGCACCACTACCATGACAACAGATTACTATACACTGTGCCAGGAGATAGACTCCACTTGCCATTGCAATTTAGCGACTGCGAACCGCAATTACCACGTTCGCAGATTCGCATGCTGAATCGCTACCAGGAGGAGGCGAAATTGAGGGGCGGCAGCCTTGGCAAATTGAGCTCTGTACTGATAGACCAACTTGGACAAGAAGCGGAAACTGGACGCTATACACTCGATAACACACTGTATCGCAGTATTTGTACGAAATTATTTAAAAGTGTATTTATTACGCCAACACCTATGGCCAAGTGCGTAGGACTGCCGGCACGTTGTTGCCTACGGTTGTGCCTCAAGCAACTGCGATTTAGCACACATCCGCAACTGCTGGAGGAGCATCGTCTGGCGCAACAGGTGGAGGACCTGTATGACTTGTACTACGCTCAACACGTAAACCAACAGATTTGCAATACTTTGCGCCAGGAGTTGGAGCTGGCCCGTCACGTTGCCTCGCGATTGCTCATTGGAAGTGGTGATCGGCCACTGCAGAATCAGCTCCAGCCATCGCAATTAGCTGGACACGTTCAGCGTCAGCTTCGATTAGTTCAACAGTTGCGTAAACGCTACTATGCGGAGTCCACAGCCCAGCGAATTCTCCTCAAACGTCTACTCATCCAGTGGGCCCAGCTTAAGGATCTGCGCAAGCAACAGCAGTTCCAATGCACCCGTTTACAGCTCAACCTACGTGTAGTGCATCCCACTGATCTAAATGCCTCCTACACGGCGTGGAAGAAACGTTTCGAAACCGACCTGGCCGAGGTGTATCGTGAGCATTTGGAGCTCTACTATCAAAGTCGGCGTATCTGGAGCAAACAGCACGCATCCACAAAATCAAAATCGAAGCCACCACGCAAACCTAGGTTCAGTGAAATAATGGAAAGCTTGAAAGCGGAGTATGAACAAGCCTTCAAGGATCCCGAGGAGCCGCAGATATTTGTTCAACAGCATGCTGCGGATGAGGCCACCCTTCATCTCCATTTGAATAACGAGCAGATGTCCAAGGGACGAAACTATTTCCTGAAAGTTTACCTGGACAATCAGTACGTTGCTCAGACCCGCAGTTATCGGCTCGAGTCCGATCTGCATGTGCACATCAATGAATCCTTTGGCGTGCTTCTCGATCGTTCAATACCTGAAAATCTTAACATTTCGGTAAGTTGCATCCAATCTCTAGCTGTCAATCACTATAGAAGATAGAATCTTCCAAAGAATCTTTCACATAATGACAATCAATGCGATATAAGACCCTGTACTTTAACGAAGTGGAAATGTGTTTATTACGGATATGCATTTGACATATATGTGCAATAGACAAAAGAATACTTAGATAATACAAAGTGTATATATGTATTCTTAATCAGAATGACTAGCTGAGTCAATATAGCAATTTCCATCTGCCTGTGCCTTCTTCTATCTGTCCGTATGAACACTTAGGTCTCAGAAACTATAAGACCTAGAGACTCAAGTCTGTTTTTGTGAAGCTCATGTACATATTGCCTAAGCAGCTCAAGTTTACTTCCGATTTTCAATATCTCTATACATATCTTACATACATATAATATGGTAATAATGTTTGTTTACAAATTTGGTTGTTACGGTATGTCTTGGTAAACAATAGTGTCTAGTCAGTAAGAAAGATTAGATCAACTCTTACCACAATTGGTTCGTTAAATTTCAAACATAAAGATCAAATATATTATTAGTCAAGTCGGAGTTGGGTTGAATTTGTAGTACTGATTTTACCGATGCGATTAAACCCGGTGCGCCAGAATTCGAAAATAGTTTATTGAATTATTTTTTTACTTATTTTTTGCTGTACTGATCTGTCGACTGTCTGAGCTAAGACTCGATTCTCTAGCCTCACATACACCTTGATAGCAACAACATAAACAACAGGTTCGATCAAGTTTTGTCATTATGTCATTATTAAAATGGAAAAGGGTTTTCCTTGCTGTTCCATCAGGCAGATTTAAGAAGTATCTAGATTTTGGGTTGATATACCCCATACCATTTTCGCTTCAGTTAAGCTGGCTGTTCTTTATTGGCCCAAATTGATTCTGGTTTCAATTTTCAAGAAAAAATCTACATTTTAAAGAGACTGAACAGAAAAGAGCTTTTCAGAAATTGAAATGTTTCTGTTAAGCACCAGTTTTGGCGGTCGGGACTTTCAGGACGTTTAAGGCTACCCGCTTACGTCGTGTTGAGGCCTGGGACAAGTAACAAACCATCATCCAATTACTAATCGCTTAAGAAAATAAAATTAAAATTATATCACAATGATTTAAAATGTTTGCTTTAATCAGATTTAATACTAATTTGATTATAATTCTAATTCTCAATTCTAAATACTATAAACACAATATTCATTAATGAATTATAGAAAATGTTCCTTTATTTTTAGAAGTATTTTGTTAGCTGTGTACACTTTGTGTGTTCGCGTATATTTGTATGTATAAGTGTATATACATATGTTTTGCTTCTATTGTGAATATTAAAACTTTATTATTATAAAAATTGTGGTTTATAGTCGTTGATTTCAAATGCCAGTCCAATAGTCTTGCTAACCTTTGGAAGATGTGTATTGTCAGGGCCCCCCGTGGAAGATGCATTCTTGGGAACTCTATCCGTTTGTTCTTCAAAGCAATGATCTATACTTCTGGGACTATTAAACAGTCTATGAGTGTGCCAAGGCCAAGGAGTCCAACCTGCCATATTTCTGGCGATTAGAGCGCACTCCAGAGAGGCTGCTATATCATCAGACAGCAGCTCATCACAGTCTAAATGACAGATATTTTCTGATGTTGGCCCATTTTTAGATCGACACCACGTGTTATCATTCATTTGGAATAGCCCATAGCTCCTACTGCCATCCGACTCTTCGATATTGATCGCCTTAGTATTGTAGTCGCTCTTATAGGTGCCTATGAAGACCCAGCGTGCTAGCTCGTGTCGAGGTATTCCCAATGCATCCATTTCCCTAGCCAACTCGCAGCGGTCAAGGATCCGTGCCTCTGTTTTGGCCAAGATGGTGGCCAATAGCAAAAATAGCGTGATATATTTCCCATTCATAGTTTAGAATTGCACTGAGGCATTGCCACTGAATCAGACCTTTTTAATGACTGAGTTTCAAAAAGTGCACACATTTGATATTATATATATTAATACTCTTAATAAATAGTATATAGCATTGATAAGGATGTACTATAGTAGATAGGGAGCGCAAAATCATTCAAACCGTATTAGTCTTATCAATAATGTGTCATGCTTTTAATCTCTCTCTAATTAGTCAAGTGGACAATTGATGTACATCGATAATTGAATTGATTGCTTCGAATGTCTCCAATTAGAGAAATTCAGATTTGGCCCAGGCTTGAGCAAGGCCAATATTATTCCCGATTGTTGGACTTGTGTTGCCATTGCCACCCACTGCGACTCCAACGTCTGTGACATTGGCGCCGGCGCCTACTACGGCCTCCACAAAGCAGTCTTCAATGCTGTCCTCCTCAGGGATGGTGTCATCCTTGGACAGCCATGGTGTCCAGCCTTCCCGTTTCTGCACCAATTGTGCACAGTCCACAGCGGCTTTTAGGTCGGACAGCAGCACATGACAGTCTACATTGCAAATATTCTTGGAGATTTTCCCATTTGGCGATCGACACCAGTACCTATCGCTCATTTGGAATAGGCCATAGCAAACAGAGCCTTCCGCATCCGGCTGACTCTTGGCATCAGTCCGATAACTGCTCTTCTCCTCAGCTATATATGCCCAAAGTGCCAGCTGCGATCGGGGCACACCCAGTGCCTCCATTTCCCTTGCCAAGCTGCAGCGATCCAGCACTAGTTGACCCTCCATTTCGCCTGGGTAGATCACGAGCACAAGCAGAATCAGCGTCGAGCACAAAATAATTACGTCTTTCGCGGCCATAATGCGTTGAGGAACTAACACAATCTACAGGCGACTGCTTATCGACTCCCTCATTTCGTGTTTAAAACAATTTTATACATACGCATACTATATGTGTAGTACGGGTGCTCTATGTACTTACACATATGGACAAAATAATAGGTGCTTTTTTTTATCTTTTAATATTTAATTCATTTCTTCATTAATCTTAAGAACCGCGAAAAACCCCCACAAGCACAATTTTAAAGACACAATGTGTTTAACATACAAAGATCTTATGGTAACCTTTATCAGTGCTGTGAATTGTGGCTCAATCGGATAATAAACACCGGAGATTCGAGATTAAATGTTCAATACTAGATAAGGGGGGAGCAGCGCGAGTATGCACTAAATGTATGTATGTTAATAAGTGTGTATGTGTGTATTGTTAGCATTAGCTGCTGCAAGGGAAAGTACAGGATCTTCTACTGTCGGTTGCATCCGACTGCAACTTCCGGGATTTTATAGTATACGCGTATATGCATAGGTTTATAAGGTGAAACGCAGACAAGTGATATTACATTGGCCTTTATACAAGTACTCCTACATTCAATATTTTGTTGGGCTGCTTAATAACTTTTTCTTTGTCACAGGCTCTGATAACGACAAATAAATGAATCAGTTAAATTATTTATACTCACAAATCATTTCTATCAATATTAATCATCAGCTGATCAGTGGAAGTTGTAGCACTCATTATCAGTCATATACTATACGTTCATTCATTAATACACTCACACAGTGGTGGCACAACAAGAGTGACAGCTTGTGGAATTATGCATTAAGTACCTTCAACCATATTTAATTGCCGATTATGCTCATTATAATGATCTGCATAGATTTATATAGTCTTAAACTATAGTCATATTAGCCACGGGCATTATTACACTTTGAAGTTGAATTAATACTTGAGGTCTTTATTGGATAACAGAATAAGAATTGGCGAAATTTCAGCAGCTGCAGCACTTGCACTAAAATACATACAAACTAACACGGCTCGATTCGTGTGCGAACATCATACAAATCCAATAGAGGATGTTCGATTGGGTGCATGTGAGAGATTAAATGATAACATTTTGCGCCCAGCCGAAGTAAGTGGAATTTTTGACGCACCGATTCAGTCTCTGATTAACACACTGAGTGCCCACAGGGTATCGTGCAGTCTACTCTACTTTTTGCTCCACCGATTTGATTAATTTCTCTGTCTTGTTATCTCTGTGCTTTCAGCTATACGAGAAATCGACGCTCACCACACACAGTCGTCGACTGGCGGTGATAAGCGCTCCACTAAAGGTGACCAAAGGCGGAGCAGTACAGCGGAAACTTGGCTTTGAGGTTGCCTCATCTCTGGCAGAATTGCGACCAAAACTGGCTGGGGATCTCTATTTGCAGCTGGACTATGGCTCAACGGATGACGACGTCAGTGGCAGCGAACTGGATACCATACAGCGGTTGCCGGATGCACTGATGCCCAAGCTGCTGGCACCCAAGCTGCCGGCATGGAAAACGGTCAGTGGATCAAAGGCTAAGCCACGTCCACCGTGGATTAAACGAAACAAGGGCAAAGAGACAAAGGTCAAGAGTGTGGCGTCACTTAGGATTGCTGAGTGGGAGCTGCAGCTGTGCAGTGTCCAGACTCTGTTGGAGAACAAACGCTTCCTGGTGCTGCAGTCGCGTCAACAGCAAAGGAATCCACACACAAAGCAACTGCGATTTGTGCCTGCCTTGACGCATGAAATTGCCGAGTTTCACGAGCCACAGGATGGGGTCGGGCAATTGCTGGATCCGGGCACTACGTGGAATCCCATCGATTTGCACAAGCATCGCGGCAGGAAGTATGTGCAGCTGCTCTACGAGACCATAGCCAACCAAAGTGTACAACGAGCCAAGGCTCTGCAGACAACCATGCCACTGCTGCAACTGCTGGGATGCGATGGCGCCGGCTTGGATCAGCTAACAGGCTGGACAGCGTGTTGGCGTGCACTTTGTGCATTTTTCTTTGGCGGAATGATTGCCACACCACTGCGCGAACCTACTCCCGCATGGCAGCAACAGGCACAGACACACTCTGCGATTGGGAGTCAACAGTATACCATCTCGCTGCATGTGGTACGTGCCACAGGCGTGCCAGTGCGCAGTCGTCACATACTCAACATGGAGCGGCCGAGCAGGCGACGCAGCAGCGGAGGCACTGGCACTGAGAGTGATCTCAGCGCCAGTCTCTTTGTGAGTCAGAGTACGTAGTTGGTTCTATTGTATACGCATTTGTAATCTGCATAATCCCTTCCAGCATTGATGTACTCCAATGTGCGACCCTTCATTACGCTCAGCTATGGGCAAAAACTCTGTCGCAGCCGCACTGCAGAGGGCTCCAATCCCACCTGGAACGAGCAGTTGCAGCTACAGTTATTGGCAGACATCTCAGATCTGCGGGATGACATAAAGATCAGCCTCTTTGATGAGATAGTGGAACAGCAGTATACGGATGAGGCAGCCGATCTCTACCAGCGTCTGCAGTGTAACTGGCTGGGCGAGTATCGTATACCCATTAGCAAGCTGCTGGCCAATCGCAAGGTGGGTGACTCACATCCCAATTGATGACTCAATGGTGACTAACGGTTGAATCTCTTCTAGTTCGAGGGCTGTATTGAGCTGTGCATGCCAAAGGTGCTGGTGGGCTATAAACGACCACTGATTGATTCTGTGACTAACATATCGCTGGAACAGTATCCCGAGTTCAAGGAGTCTGTGCATCTATGGTTCTATCTCAGTATCGATCCACCCTGCGACATGGCGCCCATACAAGTTAATGCCTTGGCCTGTGCCGAGCTGCCAGAGCTGCAGCAATTCCTACACGAACGTCGCCTCGAGATCCAACAGCTATTGCCGCAGCCACAGCGATACGTGAATCCACTGGTCTGCACATCCCAGGGCAAGCGAGTGTGCCTCACCCGTCTGCTTGAGCCTTTGCCCTTGCCTATGCATATGTACACCGAGGTACAGCTGGAGACAGTGTGTCGCTTCGTCTCCCTGTTATGCCCAGTGCGCAGCCAACTGGACGCATGTCATCAGTTTCAGGGTGTTTGGCTGGACAATCAAACGCTGCTCGATAGCACATGGTGTTCTGTCAAGGATTTGGGTGTGTTGCTGTGCAATTATCTACTGTCGCTTGGACTGGAGAGCTGGCTGGTGCTGGGCATGGCGTGTCCCTATGGTGAATCCACATTTGTTATTTATCGACAGCCGGAAAGCGGTGATCTCTTGCTGCTGGCGCCTGTCACTGGCAAACACTACCAGTTGCAGGACATATTCTGCCCGCTCACCCGGGTCTACTGCATTGTGGACACCCAGAACGTAAGCATCAACCAGCTTTTGTCTTTCTCCAAGCAGTCTATCTAAATATATTTGCTCTTCCACAGATCTATTATAATATTCAGACAGAGTTACGGGTCAGCATGACGAACTTTAATGTGCAGGACGGAGCTTGCTGGTTGCCGCTCTTCAACAAGCGCCAGGCCGCACCACAAGGCGGCGTACACAAACTGGACTATGTGTACAAGCGCAGCTACGATCTGCGAGAGCTGCAGAAGCACATCGAGCGCAAGATAATGAAGAAGGTCAGCACCTGGCGCAGCACACGGAAAACCATCTGGAATCGGTGGGCTATCGAATTTAGGCCACTACATATTAAACTGTGTATTAACCGATTACTTCTTTTAGAGCCTTTCATTCGCGTTTGATGAAAATACTGAGCGACATGGAGAAGCTAAGCACCTTTCCGGGCAATCGTTATGATGAGCCCGCTTACAGCGAGGAACTAGAGCGGGACTATCCAAACTTTAAGGTGAGTCACCATCATATCACTATCACTAGCCGAATCTCTGTGTATGACTGTATTTTGTTGACAATTTCTTATCACAGCTGTACGGATTCACAGTGAACTTCTCGTACACGAACCTGGCTGCCATTTCGGAGCGCATTCGCACCACCTGCATTCACTACAACAACAATGCTATGGTCGAGTTCTCTGTGGCGGTGCACATCAGTGCGTATGCGAACGATGTGCTGTCCGTCTGGGTCTTCCTGCTGTCCATAGTACCACTGGTGGTATGAATCAATGCAAACAGTGGCACCACTATAGTGTTCAATTGAAAATTATCGGACGTTACTTTGAACTGATAAGCTGATAAACTGCTGTCTTCACAGATAATGGCTTATCAATAAAATAAAAGTGAAACAGCAAAAAAAAAGAATCCCCTTTATCGCTATACCCAAACGGGAAAGTAAGTATTTAACTCGATTTACAAACGTTTGTTATTGATAACGGCGTGCACATTGTGGCGTGGTTATAGTACCTTGTGGTTCGTAGTTCTTTCCTTCCACCGATTGGCCAGGTTCAGTTCAGTTTAGTTCATTGCGCACCCTCAGGCCGTGTAGATTGTGCACCAAGTTTGTACCTCCATTCCAGATCTGCACGTCATGTATAATCAAATCGTCGAGAAATATGCGAAATTAAAAAGCTATCTGATATGGCTTTTTAGCCTGTATGAGCTCAACACACAGATTTCCATATGTGAGCCCTGGGAGAAGGTGTTTTGCCGTAAGTAGTCAAGTGGGTTTATAAATTTCCAGTAATTGGCGATTATAAGATTCTACTCTAGACTGTCGTCATATTAAGTACCCGCCGTGTCGGTCTTTTCGCACTCGACGGTATCTTATCTATCTCGGTCAGTCTATGACAGAAGAGACAATGACTAATCGTTGACAAGTTTATGGCATGTAATATTAATTAACAATATTTACAGATGTTCTCCTTGGCCTGTGTGTTTCTACTATACTCTTCGCCTCTTACGCGTATGTGCCTGGATATTGCCGATCGTTGTTGACGTTCCTAATGCCGACTTCGATGAGCTTAAATAATATCAATAATCTATTATGCACAGAAGCACAAAGTATTAGCAGCAGTGGCAGTAGCAGTCAATCTTATCTTACGTAATATTAATTAGTCGATAGTAATAAACATAAAAAAGCATCTTCATGATGACAATCATCAATAATCTAAATACATCAGCATTATTACGTATTGTGTGGCATTAAACATGCTTAAGTTATCCTATACATTGAATTGCAATACATAAATTAATATTAAACATACGCAACTAAAATAAAAAACGAACAAAAAAATTTGTTGATAAAATTTTAATTTTTAAATTAGCCCGCCGGATTTAGAAATGGCGTTGCCACCTTTTGAACCAACACATCAATAAACCATCTGGTGGCCTTGGTGTTTTCTCTATGAGCAATGGTGTTTAAATTGGTTATTTTTTAATCATTTTTAATGCATTAGCACCAAGTGGCAATTGTGCTGTTCACATCTGGCGGATTTTGTTTATAAAATAGATTTATATTAAACGTTTGATTATGTCGAATGATAAACGTACTGTTTATGTTGGTGGTTTGGCCGATGAGGTCACAGAAAGACTGTTGAATAATGCGTTTATACCATTTGGAGATATAGCGGATATACAGATGCCAGTTGACTACGAGTCGCAAAAACACCGGGGATTTGCTTTCATTGAATACGAGAACCATGAAGATGCTGCATCTGCCATTGATAACATGGTAAGTAATTGTATATACATTGAATGAACCTAAGCGTAACCTCCCTGTTGCACATAGAATGATTCCGAGCTGTGCGGTCGTACGATACGCGTCAATTTGGCCAAACCAGTGCGCGTCAAAGAGGACAGCTTTAAGCCGGTATGGGCCGACGACGACTGGTTGCAGAAGCATGCCGGTGCCACACTACAAGCAGACGGCCAGCCAGAAGCAGCTCAGGAGCCACCAGTTGAAACGCCATCCACAGGACCAGCAGTTATTGAGAAATCTGAGAAGCGCAATCCACAGGTGTTCTTCGACATACGGATCGGTGGCAATGATGCCGGACGTATTGTTATGCTGCTACGAGCGGATGTAGTACCCCTGACAGCGGAGAACTTTCGTCAGCTTTGCACCCACGAACAGGGTTACGGTTACAAGGGCTGCAGCTTTCATCGCATCATTCCAGAATTTGTAAGTTTATCACCACATTGATATATCAATTCCTAATGCTTTCCATTTAGATGTGCCAAGGTGGAGATTTCACAAACAATAATGGCACCGGTGGCAAATCCATTTACGGCAAGAAGTTTAACGATGAGAATTTCAATCTGAAACACAATAGCTTTGGAACGCTGTCCATGGCCAACTCCGGGCCCAACACGAACGGCTCACAGTTTTTCATCTGCACCACCAAGTGAGTTTGCCATAGTATCATACATTTCTCTATATACCAATCTCTACTCTCATACAGAACCGACTGGCTGGACAACAAGCACGTGGTGTTCGGTCATGTAATAAGCGGCGCAGACGTCGTACGCAAAATGGAACGCAGTGGCAGTAAAACTGGGACGCCTGCCCAAAAAATTACAATCTACTCTTGTGGTGAACTCAAATAATAAATTCAGAATCTTTCATAAAAATATCAACTTTATTCAATTTGTTTTGTGTACATATAAAATAAAAATAATTGATAAATGGGCATCACTCACCAGATTCTGGAAAAGATAAAAATAGAATCGAATTAGTAAGTACAATTAAAGTCTCTAACTTATTTCAATAATGGTTTATATCAGTTGGGGAAAGAAGATAAAAACCAGCATGGCTTGAACTCAGATGATTTGCACCCTGTTATGGGTTTGCTTCATCATTTTACAAGTGTTAAATAACTGAGCAATATGGAAAGTAAATTTACCTCGATATTCCTCTGCCATAGTGATAACGAAGGAAAGTATTACGCCGCCTGAAAATAAAGAAACGATCTTTTAGATATTGATTAAAGTTTGAAGCACATACAGAAGGTATGTGAGGAATACATTCAGACAGGGAAAGTTGACCGCATGGTTTTTAATGGGTTCTACTCAGTAGAGGGATCCTGATTAAGGATAATTCATCAGCTGAGACTCGAACAAATGATTCTATGAAGTTATTTATATTTACCTTGAACGGATGGTGGATATTTTTATCAATAGAAGTTACTTCTCCCCGCATTCTGCAAATGAAGTAGAGTAGACTTTCGATTACTCATTGAGTTCAAATTTTTACACAGATTAAATCTATATGAATTATATTCAGACAGGGAAAGTTGACCGCATGGTTTTTAAGGGTTCTACTCAGTAGAGGGATCCTGATTAAGGACAATTCATCAGATACTTTTATTTATTAAAACAAACTTCGGTTAAAACGCACCTTATCTGTAAGCCTTCCACATCTGTAAAAAGAGGAAAACAAAATTAGTATATATCTTTACAATAAGCAAAACTGTCAAATTCAAAAGAATCAGCTTCAAAAAATTGTAACATGGTTTTGTTTCTAATGAACTATACTGAAGTAACATCATGTTAAAATGGTTTGAAGGACTTAACGTATGAAGGAAGAATGATTTACCTAGGGAGGGAAGCCGTTGTTTCAGCCAAATTTCATATAGAGATGTTCGTAACCATCCAACAGTGCTTTCTGTAAGAAAAGAAGAAATTGATTAGAGTTGAAACTAAATGGAAGTCATTGTTAAAGCGAATTTATTTTTATCAGTATCCTTTTGGTTAATTTAGTTGGTTGGTCAGCATAGCTGTCAGATTAGGTTTATCATCAAGTTGGAATTGTAGTAAAACATAAAATAAAGTGAAACTTACTTCACAAGCACCATTCATTTCCTTCTCTTGTTTACAGCCAACTCCTTACTGAAAGCCTGCAAAGGTAAAAAATTCTTTATTAGAAATATATTTTTATATCTAACACAATTTCTAATATTTAGCTAGGTTTCAGTTTACATATTTTTCCGCATTTTCTTCTCAGTAGAACAAAAGTTAGAATAATTTTAGAAATTCATCAGCTAATTATGCAGTAGTTACAAACTTGGTATGAAATCTCACCTGAGTAGCACGTGAAAAATGCAATTGAAGTCATTGAAGTTGATCTGCAAATAAATAAAAATATATTAGAAGAGTTCCATAGCAAGACATGAGATTTACTAGATTTAAACGTCAGTGCAAAACTTGCAGCCATAAAATTTTAATCACAGATTTCGTACGGTAATTACTTTTCATCATTGTAAAGAAAAAAAAAGTAAATTTAATATGCAACTCACCTCATGAAAGAGTCGCCTTCAGGATATACAGGACCATCCGTACAGACATACTAAAAGAAAGAAAATAATTATTTTAGTACTTCTTTTGGCAGGAGAGCTTGGCTTAAGAATTTTGGCATCAGATACAAAATTAATTGCAGCCTTGTTGTATATGTCACGGAAATCATACGGTAATTACTTTCATCATTTTTTATATTTTCAAGTTTTTACTGAGATATGAACAACTTACCACTCAATGGGGGGTTACACACGATGCACATGTCCATAGACGGCCCACTGCAATAGACAAGGAATTTTATTAGAATATATACTAATTCAGGCATACGCAAATAAGTATTAACTAGACTAATATCAGAATCCTTTTGGTTAATTTTATAAGTTGTAGATCAACAGCACTTTGTTCAGATTGAACTTATCATCACCAAATATATTATTATTTTCAACTACAGGTCAAATCTTACCTCATCCAAATGCCGGGTCTGAACACGTGCGTCTCTCGCCCATGGCAACTGAAATGATAAAAATAACACATTAGTCTCCAAAAATTTAGTTTTTCTATTGGAGTTATGTCAAAGTTTGCATCAGTTGGCCGTTCTTATTCTTTCTACAAGATTTGGTTGATAGTAACCCATTTGCATGTGTTACCACCAACCGACTCTTCAGAAAAAGAACAATCATCAATAGATCTGAGAATCTAAATTAATGCATATAAACCACTTACATTTCACAAAATAAGCATACTGCATTATTATCTATCCAATAATAACTAATATTAAAGAGTCCAAACTTTATAAAAAGATTGGATGCACGAAATATAAACGGATTAAGACTTCTGTTAAGTCGACCATTGCGCTACCAAAACGGAAATGAAATGAACGAGAGTATGAAGAATGTGACCACGGTTGGCACACTTGGCGTTTTTGCGCCTAAATTGGCGCATTTTCCATTTTAAATCTTAAATTTGCCAAACTTGCTAAATATATTTTTTCCTGAATTTGTTCTTCTTCTTTGTTAAGTTATTTAACAGAGTGGGCCAACGTTGATATTCAAATTCAAGTTTTATTAGAGCATTTCTTATAAAAATGATTATTCTTTAAATATTATTTTTGCCAATTAGCCTCTTTTGTATTCATCTTCAAGTGGTAGCGGTGTGTGATTAGTAGTGTCAACATAGCAATTGAGCCATTTAGCAAACTCAAATAAATGTTAATAAAATTTCCGCTAGATGGCGCCCTAAGTGTTTAGACAAACAGAAATTGCCCAAGGATTTTTTGTTGTAAGCAAACAATTTGCAGTGAGCATATAGAGCAAACTAATTTTTTGAAAGCAGCGCGAAACTGCGAGCCAAATGATGCCGGACATATGAAAATATGAGAAAATGTTTAATATTATATAAATAATTGATTGATTGATTAAAACTTATGGCCCTTTTTAGTTTAGGTCAATATTACCGACGTAAAGAAGCAATTTAAAAAAGTACCTTTGCGCCAACGCAATCAAAATAAAAAGTGTGAATTTCGGCGTAAAAACGCCAAGTGTGGCAAACGTGATCAGACACACGGTTGCCCCAATAAGGTTTTTGGGTATAAAAAGTACTTTACTTTGGTTGGTTGTTGGTCTTTTCTTTATAATTAAAATATGAAATTTACAAAGCAGCAAATGTTTGTCTGGATGAGATATTGAATTTAACTAGTAATATTAATTGTTAATGTTGTGAAATCATTGGGAAAATATATGTTCGTTCATGTTGAATTAAACTGGTTCTTGATTTTGATGCATTTTTTGGTGTATTCTTGGATTTTCAAGTGGCAACCGTGGCTAAATTAATAGATGGCGGCTGGTGTCGGGAAATCAGCTGTTTTCATTTGCTACACGGTTCGCGGATCTGTCGGATCGCGTACAAATTAAACGAAAATAATTGTAAAAAATTGCTGAGAATTTAATGATTAAAACAAAAACGATTAACGAAAACGAAGCCGGAAATCGTTAAGCGAGTGCAAGTGTGTTTTCAGGCAAGGTGCAAAGCAAAAATTGAAAGCCAAGAAAAAAAGCCCAAAGCGAAACGGCCACAAAGAAAAAAGTGAAAATACAAAAGGCTGGTGCAATACAAAACAGCTAAAGATTCAAATAAGTGAGCTAAAAGGTCGCCACAATTAATAATAACATTTTCTTCTTTAACGGTAAGAGTTGCATTTAATTAATCAGATAATTTATTGTAATATGTGGACATGCAACAAGTTGCGTTACCTGTTACCTTAACACACATCAGTGTGTGTGTGTGTGTGTGTGTGTTGTGATTTTTTAGGCCATTTGCGTTGACTCTGCTGTAATTGGAATTTTACATTTACTCGATGCTGATATTATTTTTTTAATTTTATCTATTATTGCGTAGTGCTGCTGCCAATGTCACCTGTTTTTATACGTTCGCCCTCTCGCTTTCACACACACTCACACACAGACAATTTAGCTGGTTTTTATCTTGCTGTGTGTGTGTTGTTGTTGTTGTTGCTGTTTTTTCGCCGTTAATACAGCAGCGTCGTCGCGGTTGTCGATCTACGTGTCTCTTTCGCGCAATTCGCTGTGTGTGTGTGTGTGTGTGTGAGGGTGCTGAAGTGCATACACACACTTGCTTGGGTACAATACGTATGTATGTGTGAATGTACGTGTGTTCGTATGTGAATATTTCCGCCCCCGCCCCATTAGCAAATGATAACAAGAAAAACTGTGACAGGGCCTGATTGGTGGTGGGGGAGGGGGAGGGGTTCGGGCAGGGGGTAGCGCATTGCCTATTTGCCGCGATGGCCTTAATTCTTATGAAAATATTTAAATACATACATATGTACATATATAATGTACATAATGTGTACATAATTATTTATGTGCGTTTCGCTTTTATTTTCCTCGTAATTTGTAATCTAAAGTGCACATATTGATTTTCTATGCGCGATTGTAGCTGCTTTTCGGGTTTTAACACACTTTTTATCAATGGCCGTCATTGTTTTCGGCTTAGTTTTTATTCCGCTTTCGACATGGGCGACAGGTTGCGTGTTGTCAGACGCTAGAGATGGGCTTATAAGCGATAGCGATATCGTGTCACAACTATTGATAGCAAATCGTAAACATTGTAACAACTTCTGATGAAAAAGTAACAGAAATTAACAGAAATAAGTTTCATTTTATGTAAAATATATTATATCATGTTAATTATTAACATTTTTATTATTTATATTTTATGCAAACCATATCCGAGTAGCGCATCGTGTAATTTTCAATCAGACCCTAGAGATGGGCTTATAAGCGATAGCAATAGAGTGGCACAACTATAATTATTTGTGATGAAAAATTAACAAAATTAAGTTTCATTTTATGTAAAATATATCATATTAATATTATTATTTATATTGTAAGCAAACCATCTACGAGTAGCGCATCGTGTAAACCGCGTTGCAAGTTTTTAATCAGACCATAGAGATGGCCTTAAAAGCGATAGCGTGTCATAACTATTGGTAGTATATCATAGGGATTCCTAAAACTGATTTTGATTTCCTTCTGATTTTCAGAACATCTGGCAGCCTTGCCAAACAGTGGCTCCGTCCACTTCAAGACACTGGTCCTCTGACTGAAATCAATCAATCCCACTATCGTAAACATTGATTATGATTAACAGAAATAAGTCTCAATTTATGTAAAATATATCATTTAATAATATTAATATTACTATTTATGTGTTGTGTATGCAAATCATCTCCGAGTAGCGCATCGTGTAAACCTCTTTTCGATTTCGATTCGTTTTCGATTCGCTCTGCTGTAGTTATTGTTGTTTTCGCTATACGCCTTTGTTTATAAATCTGCGGTTGTGTGATGCGTGATCTCGCGTCTCTGCCTTTGTTGGTGTCGCTCTTGTTGTTGTTGTTGCGGGAATTTCCCTGCACATATGTACATACATAGTATACGTATGTATGTACGTACATCCGAGCACATTTGCGTCTATCTTTGCATTTGTTTGTAAATCGTATAAAGCGAGCAATTATAGCTGATAGTTTGAACTTGTGCGAAACGCTCGTGCTAAGTATATTCAATTCGACTGACTCCGTAATGCCAGTTGGCTTATCAGTAGAATTATAATGGCCCGAAAAAATAAATAAAAAACACATACAGAGTGAAAAACGAACTGTCGCCAAGCAAAACAGCATTCCCAGGCCATGGCGATAAGGGTACTCCCCCTCCAGCGCCATCGTCTCTCCTTTTGCCTGCTTGTCACTTATGCTTTTTTCACGCCCAACTGAACAGTGTCTAAATATAACCTGAAAAGTTGTTATTAAGTTTGTTGTCTGCCTTTTGATTATATCCACATTTATGAAGAGGCAAATAACACAACGAATGAGAAATGAAAACGAAAATTATCATAAATAAATAAATAACCCGTATATATGTATGTACATATGTATGTACATACATGAAGTAAAGAGGTACAGTGCTAATACAATTAGAGTACATTTTTCAAAGATTTTACTTTTATTTGCAAATTTCATCGGACTACGACTATTCAACTATTTCGGTTTGCCTCAGAATAGTTCAGCGGGGATACGAACTCTTGATCCCTTGGCCGAGCGTAAGGTTGAAGGCCTTAAAGCCAGATCTGTCTGAAGTCCGTTGTTGATAACTAGCAACTAATTCCATTAGCTCATTTGTTAACTGGAGCATTGTATTGCCATTTAAGGAATACCTCTAATGTAATGGTATTTCGAAGAGTTTTTTGTTTTTATTACAATCCTCAACAAAGAAAACATAGAATAAGTGTAAATAAGAATTCAGACTAATTGTATACTAGTTATACTACTATTACACTAGTTAAACTTCTGTCGTAGTTGCTTCGATAAGGAAGAGATAAAGCATACAGCGTTTTCTGTGTGAATGTACTACTGCACTTCTTAGAAGGAGAACCCTATTCCTGTATACACTCTCCTTTGAAGATCTGGGCAGCGTAACTTGTCTGCCACTTGAGGATCTGGTCCTTTTTATTCAATAAACGGACTGGACCGAACCTGCTAGACGTAAGTAGAAACATTTTGAACAGGTAATCCCCTTTAAAGACCCTCTTCCCTTCCGCTCTAACGTTCCTTACCCACTTCCCCATTAGGCCTCTGGGTCGACTCGATTATTATCTACCGTAAGTCAAAAATAAATAATATAACAATATTCCAAATATCGAGATTTCTAGTCATAATTAAATGCATTATACATTTCTTTCAGTGTAAAAATAAATCACAAAAATTCAAGAGAATAGTTGAAGTTGGTCAACTTATCGCATATACACTGTATTCGGGTTTAGCGCAGCAACAACAGGAGAACTGAGAACTGATCTATGCTGCTTCTTCTTCTGCTACTGCTGCTTCTTCTTCTTCCTTTTGTCTTGTTTCCAATTCGAAATTTGCGCCAATGACGTCAGTGAAGGCCTGACGTCTGCAGAAAATTCCGCAAAACGCCTCTTCAAATTATTGGCAAGCAGCGCGGGCGCACACAAACAACAACAGCAACAACAACAGCAACAACAACAGCAACAACAACAGCAACAACAACAACAAGAGGAAAAACTGAAAAATATCAAATAAAATTAAATTATTTCTCGTTCCATTTTGCGTGTTGTTTCCATAGCATTTCATGTCTCTGCATTTGATTTATAATATTTCGTTAATGCCTATACATTTTCCTTTATTTCTTATTTTATTCCTCTTGTTCTTGTTCTTGTTCTTGTCTTCGTTTTTTGTCCATTTCCTACACAAAGTGAAAGTTGTTTTCCATGTTGTTGTTGTAGTATAGTACTATACTCGCATAAAGAGCACAGAGTCCAGTTATTTCGCTTTTCTTCTAGTTTTTCTACGCATTGTCTTCGTGTCTTCGGCGGGAACCGTATGTTTTCTGTTTCTGCTAAATACTATGTTGCTCTTTTATTTCTGTTTCAACATTTGTATTTTTGTATTTTTATTTTGTTTCACTTTTCTGACAGACAATGAGACAATGAGATTTCCGGTCAATGCATTGATACTTGAAAACGTCGGCCTTCAAAGACTGACAGCGCGGTAATCAATACATACTACCTATCTTCGTTTATGTACACACATGTATCTATATACCGTTAATGTTCGTTACTTAACTGCTAAAAATAACTGTAACTTGAAATGTCGATTTAGTGGGTCGTTAAACGATTTCAAACTATCGATAAGCAACATTTTATGCGCGATAAGGAGGCAGCAATCCTCAACATAACAAAATCTCTAAATTACAGTAGCGCATGTGGGGCAAAAGCAGTATGCGGAACAGTCGTGTGTAACCGACAGTATATGATGTGCTGATATATGCAAAGGGTTTAATTTTAAAGTCACACTTACTGAAGTGGTCTAATTGAAACTCCAATGAGTTGTACATACTTACATATGTACATACAGACATATGTACATTCATACATATGTACACACATACATACATATGTACATACATACATATGTAGATACATACATACATATGTACATACAGACATATGTACATACTTACATATACATATATATGTGTAGTAGTCAAATGTTAAAGCGTTTATTCGCTGCAATTGGTTCTAACGTTCTAACGCTTTGGTGTATGTATGTATGGTGGAGCTGCAATCACATCGATGTTGTATACGTCGATGATTTAAACTTCGATGTTTTCAAATATGCTAAAAAACATCGTCAAATTTTTAAATTGTTGATATCACCCAGAAATTTGTACAAAATATACTAAATTTGTTGTTTCAATTACAAAATTAAGAGTTAATATTTAGTTCATATTTATATAAATGTATTTTAAGGAAATAATAATAAATTCACCACGCAGTGAATCGATGCATCGATGTTAAAAAAATACATCGATACATCGGAAATTATTAAAATGATGCAGCCCTAATGTATGGGTATGTGTGTTCGATGCAACTTGTTTCAGTGTTGCTTCTAGAGATACTTAAAGGCAGTTCCAAGGCGAATTTACTTAAAAGGTGGTGAGGGTCCTTATTTTTTCTAGAGATGCAAACATTTTACGTTCACATTCCTATTGCATTATAAGGCCCCTCGAAAGAGAGCAGCCATTATACTAGTAAATTTAACGAGAGCCATTCGAGCTTGCGCTTAAGCCTATGCATGTGTAGGTGTGAGTGTTCTACCACTCATGTGTATGCATTGGTGTGTGTGTGTTCGCTGCAATTTGTTCGTTGCTCTCAGTGAAAGAGAACAGCCGAACATTTGACTACTACTATGTACATATGTATGTACTATATGCATACGTATATACAAGACTTTTCAGTTTCAATTACTTCAATTCCGACTGGCGATGTGTGAAGACGGACTACTTTAAGCTGCGAGCAACTAAAGTGTTGCCTACAACTCTTTTAATGCTGTGGGCCCTAGATGCAGTGGCGAATTTATGCGGGGTCGAGTGATTAACTAAAATTAAACCCCTCGGGCAATATATCAGCAATATTATATGTAACAAGATATACAGAGGCTGTTCAGGAATATGTACACCTTAGACATTCCCTTTTTAGGCTCTCATCCCTATTTCCCTAGTTACATTCACTCAATAGAGTCCATTCTAATTTTTAAGTACAGATTCACTAAGAAAGAAAATCCGAAACCACTTCAAGAATCCGCTGTTCGAGTGCACGGAAAACCCAATTATTTATGTATGTATGTATGTATGTGTGTTTGTTTTTATTTGGTTGTTGTAATTTTTACTAAAAATACACAAAGCATCGTCAATGGTTTTTTTCATTTTCTCAAAAGCATTTTAATGAATGGAAATGTGTTTTTTTTCTGCTTTTTTTTTGCCATAATATTTACAAGAATTATCGATTCGTACAGTTGCTACCTGTGGCAATACGTCAGTGGCGTAAAAAGTATGTAAAAATGTACATTGTGTGTTGGCCATAAATTTGAGTACGCCGTAAAGTTTCAGCTGGTTTTCACTCGTCTTCTAGTTTGTCGCTGCACTCTGTGTAGATAGTAATAATAGTAAATTGATTGATATCTTGGCAAAATCACATAATTATTTAGGCAAAGGTACATTATATACATACATATGTGTGTAAATGTAACATTCAATTCAATACGAATACTCTCAGTTTCTTCTATACTATGGCACAGCAGCTTTTGACGTCGATTTCCTTTGCCTTTCCGTGGCGAAAACTCGTGCTCATCTCGTATATCTGTTGCATGTACAAACAAACATAAATGTACATATGTATATACATCGTGTGTGTGTGTGTGTGTGTGTATAATGCTAATTGTGAAGGTCGTTTACGTCTGCAGCCGCACGTTGATTGTCTGCGGTTCACCCTCGCCATAAGATGGAACAGGCACAAGGCATACCACACAGATAAATAGTACAATAACAAAATTAATTTTCATTACTGCAGGCGTCGCTCACTTCTCAATCGCCAACTGTTTCCTCCCCCTCACGCTTCTGATGTTTAGCTTTTCCTAGGGTATGTTAAGTATATGCATGCTTGGCATTTCCTTTTGAGCGAGTATCTGTATATTTTGAATATTTCTATTGTTTACCCTTTAATATACCTGTATAAAGTGCAAACAGTATTATTTTACAGCATATTCAGACTCTTCGTATGTACTTGGTGGCGAAATGGCTTTACTTTACACTTAAACTGTGTTTACTTAATGTGCAATGGTTTATGAAAGTATTTCGTAAATTTACGAGTTTCTTTTCTATGTTTTATTCAATTAAAATTCTTTAAGAACGCTTTTATATAGAATGGCTGTAAGATAATGCAAATGTTGAGCCAGGCGTATGAGCAATGTTTTCATAGAGAGAGCAACTCGTTGTTAGCTCAATGCGAATCTATTTGTTGACATAGCATCTGCTATGATAGGGTATTGCGAGGTCTATAACACTTGCTGTTGGCCTATTCGATAAGTAGCATTTGCCATGCCATGCCCATGGCATTAATAAGAATTATGGCCAGAGAACTTTGGTGGAATTTTATTGGAAGAAATTGTTCATAATTTTAGCTGTGAAATTGTTGCATGTTGTTGGCGTGTTGTTGTTGTATTATAATTGCTGCTTCATTTTGGGTTTTTCTTGTTTTTGTTTTTCTCGCATTTTACGGAATGTTGTTATCATGTTTGCTCTGGGTGCAGACTTTCAAATAAACAAATTCAAATTCTGGAATATTTGGCAGAATTTGGCCTGAAAGAAATGTGTGCTGCGTGTTTGCTGAAAAATAAAAGAAAATTCATATTATATTATGTTAGCTATGTATGTATGTGTGTGTGTGGTGTCTATATGGAAGTGAGATACAAATATATAAATATAATTTATGCCTGCGGCCATTTTAATGGCGCCATGCTAAATGTGGCATCGCAAATTTAATGCCAATACTTTATTATTAATGCGTTTTTTGTGCATAAATGTTTGCTTTTTATTACCCGACTCGACTATGTATGTACATATGTATCTCTATGTCGAAAGTTTATTATTTGTTTTTATTAATGCTGTCAGTAGTTGTCGATTATGAAATGGGGGGAGGACAGGGGGCTCAGGTGTGTGAGCCTAAAATCCCCAAAATTTCATTGATTTGCGACTGACACTGGTTAATGCCTATCAAATTAATTTCGCCGTAATCCCCCGATTAATTCTCACTTATTTCTATAGAATTTGCGATATATGTATGTATGTATGTACATATGTATGTATGTATGTATGTATGTATGTGTTTGGCACATTTTAATGAATTTCATTCTCAAACAACTTTTGCACCTCAGCATATCATTTATTTTATTTTCATTTTGTTTTTCGCATGGGTTTTTCTTTTTTTTCGTTTCTGCTTGTCATTTTCATTTTCATTTATTTTATTTTCTCTGCTTTCGAATATTTCATTCAATTTTCGATGCTTTTGTGCAACACCCACACAAAAGTTTATTTTTAAGATACATTTAAAAGAACAAGAGCGAGATTGCGAGACAGCGAGAGAGAGAGAGAGAGGATTCCGTACTGTTGTGAGAACAAGTGAAATAAATAAAGTTTATTCTTTTACTTTGTTTTTGTTCTGTTTTAAAAATATTGAATGATTTAATTGATTCGCTGCAGCTTATGCTAAGCTAAAGGGGGTTAGAAACAGTTTTATTACTATTATTAGCTCAATTATTATTTCTTTATTCACGCTTGTTTATCTTTATGCATTATATTACGCATACGCCATGTCGGTTGGGCGAAAGTTCTTACAAATTGTTATGTTATTTGATTGCACTCATTTGCCCATAATTATGGTTGTACACGAATATACATACATAAATACATACATACATGTGTACATACATTTGTGTGTGTATGTTTTTTGGCTGAGCTCTTTAGAATGGATTTTCGAAATTGTTTTTCAGTTTATCGCTGGCATTTAAGGCGTTCAAACGCGTTCAACAAAAGACTTGTGCAAATACTTTGATAGAGGCGCTTGTGATAAAAAGTTTTATCACACCTAATTACATATTAGCTAATATTTGTTAAACATTTAGAGTTTAAATGAACCTGTCGTAATATAAAAATAGTTTAAAGTGCAGCCAAAGTCTACAAATATAATGATTAATAAATACAAATTAAATTCGAATAAAATACACGCGAAATATGCTAAATGAATATCTACAGAAATTTATTTAAACTGACAGAAATGTGAATTGTATAAATTGCACATGTTAAATGAAATGGAATGCGTTCAAATGTTTATCAATTTGTGTTTATAATTTCGCATAATTAATGATCTTATAAACAATCAATACAAACAACGGCATACAGAAATAAAATAAATAAATAAAATTGCTAAGTAAACTAATAATTACAAATATTATTCAAGAAACTCGGTGAAATTAATATATTAAAATATATATACTAAAGAAAGTACGACAAAAATATTGAAACATATTTTTGTGCTTAAAATAATGCCACGCCATCAATCAAAATAAAAAGAAATATATGTACATTAATTTGTAGAGTTTTTTCGCGTCTATTTCAACTCAAATTTATTCGATATAAAATAGTTTAAATCAAATCAAAATGTAAGTTGAAACTGGAAGGACGTCTAGAGTGCTTTGAAATTGGTTTAATGATTTTCAAGTTGAATACTTAAGCATGAATCGTAATAGACTTATAAACTGCAATGAAAATTCAAGTTGGAATTCTTCATATTAATTTTTCATTAAATAAAGCTCGTCTATCAAGTCTAATGAATTAAAAAATTGAAACTGTTTAGTTGAATAAATATTTAAATTAATTTGAAATAAATATTTACTATATACATATTTAAATTAATTTGAAATAAATATTTAAATTATTTTAAAATAAATATTTAATTTATAAATATTTAAATTAATTTAAAATAAATATTTAATATATACATATTTAAATTAATGTGAAATAAATAGTTAATTTAATTTAAAACAAATATTTTGTATATGAATATTTAAATTAATTGAAAATAAATATTTAATATATAAATATTTAAATGAAATAAAATACATTTAATTAAGTCCATATAATACGTCAAAAAAGCAATTTAGAATTTTCGCATTTGATTTCTCAATGGAATCAATTCAATAGATGTTAAAAAATATATATCTATAATAGCATTGCTATATCATTTTACACTGAAATGTTAACTGTTAGCTTCTAACATATGTATATCAATCTGCCAATATTGCTCGTACTAGTTGATGTATTACTGTAGTCGTCCGAGTTATTTCCATTCATCTATGTCATCCTTGACACTGGCCTAGGTAGCAGCAGCAGCAGCAGCTACACCTACATACACTCTGCCGCCCGGTTGATGGGTCTTTAGCACTTGATATTGTGTTTTTTATTTGTGTGTTTTGTGAATAATTTTTTATGCCAATGCAGAAGAGCGAAATTGTGTCATAATTGTATTTTTAAACATTTTCTCTCATTTGGTTTGTTGTGTGCTGTTTGATGTTGAGCAGAGACTCACTCTTTTCACACAATTACTTGTGGTTTTTAGTTAAACTTAGTCGCTGTGCTAAATCTAGATATGAACTAATGAGCTTGAGAAAAGTGCTAGAACAATTTCAATTCCACCAGCATTTGCCGTAATCGTAATCCGCAATCCAATTAGCATGAACATTCTTGTGAAATTGAACTAACCCCTATTGCATTGTATTCGTTCTTTCCAGGCCTACAGCTGTGACAAATGATGGCCTAAAATGGCGGCTACACCACCAACGCCGCCCGGAGCAACTAATTTCCAATTGAATGGCAATATAACGCAGCAAAAGGCAACCAACTCCAATTCAAGCAACAATAATACGCCCAGCATTGCCGACGCACTGCAGCAACACTTTCAATTCAAGGCACTGCTCAACGCCGACGAGGATCAACAGCAGCAACTGTTGCTGCAGGCGAACAGCAACAGCAACGGCAACAGCAATGAGCAGCTGGCAACAGGAGCCAAGCCAAAGCTGAGCTGTCAATGCAGCAACATTAGTATTATGCACCTGTTCCATGAGATGAAGCAAGAGTTTCCCACGCTGCCGGATGCCCTGGTCACGCAATGCGTCAATGAGAATTGCCATCAACGCGATAACTGCATACAAATGTTAAGAAAGGAGCTAATCCTGCATCCTATACCTGTACAGTCGTATCCAGCCAAGGTGCTGCAACAACAACAGCAACAACAGCAGCAGCAGCAGCAACGTCCGGCAAAGCCACCGACACCGCTGAAACCACCACGTGCGGCACCCAGTCAACCACCCAGTGGAGTGGAGGCCACAGCCAATGCACGTCCACGACCCACCACACTGAATCTTCAACGTCAGTTGAATGCACAGCTGCAGCAGAAGATTCAACAGCGACAGCAACAGCAGCAGCAGCAGCAGCAGCAACAGCTAACGCCAACTGCGCAGTACAAGCCGTTGCGTCGTGCGCCGCCATTGCCGCCGCTGCGACCGAAGCCAGCAACAGCAGCAGCGACAGCAGCACAACCGAGCAGTTTCTCTAATGATTCCTCTTGTCTCACCAGCCCGCTCAGCTCCAGCGAGTCGGAGCTGTCGCTCAGCGTTTCCTTATCATCGCCCACGACTGCGACAGCGGCAGCGGCAGCGACGTCGGCAGCGCAGCCAACAACTGCGCAGTTACGTTCGCCAGTGCGACATCGTTCAGTTATAACGCTACAGCCGGAACCGCCATATGCGCGGGATTTCTTGAGCAACGCCGTCGCCTTATCGCCTACATCGGCAGCAGCAGCAGCACTACCACAGTCGCCTACATCTGGTAGCGGAGGCAGTACGCCGAGCAGCGGGCGTAAGAGTTTCACCTCGCTCAATCTCACATTGCGTCAGCCACAACTGGCCACGGGCAACGGTGGTGCAGCGCCAGCAACCATTGACATCACGGCCGGACCGGCACCCAGTGGCAACGGGAGCAGTGGCATCACCTACTCGAGCAGCAGCTTCGATGCTCGCCGTGGCACCCATAAGAATTTCCAGTTAACGGTCACCGACGAGGGCAGTGTCTTCAGCGCCGGCTGTGTCCGACCCCAAGGACCACTCTACGCCCCCTGCCCACCCCCACCAGTGCTGGCCACGGATGGACCATCGCCACCATCGGCAGCAGCAGCAGCAGCAATAGCTGCTGAAATCCAGGAACAGCAGCAACAACTTCTACAGCAAGCAGCAGCCAGAGCCATGCCTGAAGTATTCCCATATCCGGCGCAGGCGCAGAATCAAATTGTCGCCTCCAACTACAGCAATCATCTGCTGCACAACAACAGCAGCAGCACCGACAACAGCCCCAGCGTCACCCACATGCCGCTCTACGAGGGCGTCGTGCCCGAATGCGATCGAGAAGGTGAGTTGCAATGGGGGGAGATTGAGGCGGAGGAAGTGACTAGTGGAAAGCACTTACACAGTAGAGAAGAATAAACAGTCTCTCTAAAAGAGAGGCACACATTATGTCTGGCTGAATTGATATCAGCTATATTTACTATCGGCTCATCTGGTTTTTATTGTCTGGTCACGTTATGAAGAATACTATATAAACAGCATATTAGGCATGTCTATATAGTATAGACCCACACTGCGCTGGTTTATATAGAATATCGATAAACCGTTAAACGCAATTCATTTCCATTGATAGACTGGGCTTATCGCTATCAATACATTTCTGGAAAGGCTACAATTGATTCGATAAGAGGCACACAATTTGCTCATAGTTAAACTCGATGAAGAACAATAGTATTAATAGAATAAATTGTTTACAATATTTTCCACATCATTATAAAGTCGATTTAGTGGGTATATTTACAACGCCAGTGCACTTATACTAGTTAGTTAGTGTTACTAAACTATACCAAATAAGCAAGTGTTATTTATTTATTTATTTTTTGCCATCACATGTTATCATGTTTTTAGACCCTGTACTTTAAAAAAGTACAAAAGGGTCTATTAAGTTTGTGCAACTCAGAAATGTTTGTAACAGGCAGAAGGAGGCATGGCAGACCCCACAAAGTATATATATTCTTGATCAGGACGACGAGCTGAGTGGATATAGCCATGTCTGTCTGTCTGTCCATATGAACACCTAGATCTAGTAAACTGTAAGAGCTAGAGACATCACATTTGGCAGTTAGATGCCCCTTTTCCCGCAAAACGGGAAAAACCACCACAGCCACAAATATACAAACTTATGTCTTAGCATGCAAAGTTCTTATGCTAACCTTTATCAGTGCTGTAAATTTTGGCTCAATCGGATAATAAACACCGGAGATATTGGATATTAAATTTTCCAAACTAGGCAAGGGGAAGCAGCGAGCAAGCACATAATGTATGTATGTACACAAGTGTGTATGAGTGGTTGCGATATGTGTGTATATGTGTGTATTAATAGCAATAGCAGCTGCAAGCGAAAGTACAGGTTCTTCTACTGTCAGTTGCATCCGACTGTAGCTTTCCGAGTTATTATTTACTGTGCTACTTTTTTTCACTTCTCATTTGGGGATTTTTTTTACCCTACGAACGATTTGAACAGAGTATACTAAAATTACGAAAAAATATATTGCGATAAGAATATTAAAAATTAGTATTGAAAGAGAATTTGTTTACATTTCTAATACAGCTCTTTTATGTTCTATACAAGCAGAGTACATTATGGATAAAAAAAGAATATATAGTATATGGGTTAAATCTGGGACTTGATAAGTTCGACCTTAAAGTCTACTTTTAACTTAATGGAATATAATCGAATGGCCTGCATTATTTTCATTTTAAGATGGAAATATCATCTGATAACAAAGTTAATAGGTTATATATGGGTATATAGTATTACACCATAAGCTTTTCGCATGTTTCTCTTTGTTAATGTAGTGCCAATATTTGTGCGCTGTGGCCTAATCGCATTTGCAAGTCAGGCTGCGCACACTCTTATCAGGCAATTCTGTTTGCAATTGATAACAAAATTGAATTACGCCCCAAAGTGATGACGGCCGAAGGAGGAAGTTCACAATTTACTTAATGAATAAGACTAAAATTATTATTTCCAGTTTGTACAGTATTATTATTAATTCTGTGCAATGGAATTTGGTTCTTAATCAAGCAAAAAGGGTATGATGAGTTTGTGCAAATATAAAAATGTAGAATGTATAATCGGTATCAGTACTCGATGTGCTAGAGTGCCATGTTTACATTTTTTCCTCCCTCTTGAAAAGAAAGAACAATGATAATTATAAAATTGGCATGCAGTCAAATAAATCATTATTAAATAAAATTTTATTATAATATTTATTACAATTAAACTACAATTATACTGAGCTCCATGTGTACATATGTATAGATAATAGGTAGCATTCTATAAGTGTTTATCGTTGAATATGATATATGCATACATACCTACTTACATACAGTTGAGCATTGAGTGGGTATGTGTGTATGTGTGCACATTTCTCTATAGAAATATCTCCTGTCTATTTGCTTTGGCCTTTGCCCATTTTTCATTTCTCATTCTCTCACTTGTTACGTTTTCACAACACTCGCTCCGCTCTCTGCATTGTTTGCTCTCTGGCGCTCTCTTTGCTGAAATGTGCTTGTTGTTGTTGTTGTTGTCGGTGGCGTTCGTTCAAGTTCAGGGCGAAATGAAAGAGCTTCAGTTTCGAATTCGAATTCGAAATTCAATTAGTTTGTTTATGGTATTCTGCTTGACATGCGCTGCGTGGGCAGCCCTAAAAGTCATGGGATAGAATAGGGAATACTGTAACATAAACAAATTGTTTTTTTTTAAATGACTTCTATGTATATTACGAGCGATTACTTTAGTCAAGTGTAATGTAATCAACCCCTATATTTATTTATATATTCGTTTAAAAGTTCATACTACAGGCATAGTATATTTCTTAATAATATTTATAAACTCAGTTATATATATACAAATGCCACTCCTTTCGCCTCTTACGTGCATTAAGTATATCCATTTTTAATGATTGTAGAGTATAAAAGAAAATTAATGAGCAGCCGCACAGATTTCACTCAACTAGTGCTGAAATTTTGGAATTGTGCCTCACACGCTTGCCATTAATGAATTAATTTATCAATTAAAATGTTCGCCAATGACGTACAAATTTTCATGTGAATTCCTCTCAATATATACACGAACAGAAGCGTATAGATATCTGTCTGCCTGTGTGTGTGTGTGTATGTATGTATGTCTGATCCTCCCTTGGCCCATTGCCCTGTTTGCTGTTTCCGTTAGAAATCTATCAAAATGTCTAAAAATATTCCCCTTTAATTTTTTTTTTTTTGCCAACTTTAACGATTTTGTTTTATTTTAGTTGAATTGAAATTCGAAAATCCATTTCAAATCGGGCGATATTTTGAGACGAAAAAAAAGGAGGAGAATTGAGATTATTATTAGATCGATTTTTCTCGTGTGTGTTTGCGCATTTTGACTAAATTTAAATTTGTTTATGAACTTTTAGCGAGCACAAAAATGCGCCCCATCATTATTTTTAGCAACAAACAGAGTAATAAAATGTGAGGTATTAACGCCTTATAAATAGATTTATATACATTTAAGTAAATATACAAATTGCCGTTGATTGTTAACTGATCGATAACTTTCCTTTATTCGTTCTTTCTATCTTTTATAGCGCATGCGGCGACAATTGAACGACAAAAGGCACGACGAGATAAGCTGGCTAATGCTCTGCGCAACAACAAGAAGCTTTTGCTTGGTCTGGAACAGGAGATCGATATATTGACCGAACCGGTGCCAGTGGGCGAATCTGAAAAACTAGATAGAGATATCAGGAAACTAGCTGATGACGTTCAGCGTCTCTACAATTTGTTAAATGGTATGCATAACACTATCAATACTTTTCTGCTATACTTTCCATATTAACATCTATTCGCAATTGCTTTAGATCCGCAACAAAATGGTACTGCTGCTCCTCCAGCTTCAACTTCGGTGAATCGTCAAAACTCGGCTCCCGCTAGCAATTGCAGTCAGGCACAGCTGCAGCCATTCCCTCTCCAGCGTGCTGGTCATAGACGTGTTCAGGCGCCACCCACGTCACTGAATCTGCAGACTGTGCCCGCGCCACACTCTCATATAGACTATATGCTGCGACAGCATCCTAGTAGCGCGCCCACTTCGGCCTGCCTGACACCAGTGCAACAGCAACAGTTGCAACAGCAACAGTTGCAACAGCAACAGTTGCAACAGCAACAGATGCACATGCAGCAACAGGAGCCACCGCCAACCTATGCCCAGTACTATCAACAATTTCTGCTGCAGCAACGAGTAGCAGCAGCGACAGCGGCGGCGGCGGCGGCGTCAGCGGCTCCAGCAGTGCCATCTAGAGCACCTACACGAGGGGAGGAGGAGGAGGATTCCCAATCGGAATCGGAGGTGGACGAAAGCGAAGAGCTCCAGGAGCCACCATGGGCCTGTAACTTGTGTACATTCCGTAATCACCCACAACTGAATATTTGCGAAGCCTGTGAAAATGTTAGGATCCAGCCGGGTATGATACGCATTGTGCATAACGGTGCTGACAGCAATAACACCGCTGCTGGTATTGCCACGCCCTCAACAGCTGCAGGTGGCCTAGAAAGTGAAGGCAATCGCCAGCAAGCATACGCTTTGCACACGTGATCGATGCATTTAGTGGCTTGCCTGCTTCTACAATGATACCTTAACATTTGTGCTTATTGTAAAGGATGCGATGCTGCACGAACTATCGCTAGTACTATCGTATGAAACAATCTGAGACGAGTATACGAATAAGTGCACTAAGATCACATCGAATGCGATCCTACTAATGATAGTATTTACAGATCAGTCCGTTTGTTTAATCAATCCAGAGTTGGTCAACATGCATGGGTTGGCTCTGCTTGCGTTGTTACATGCTGCATGTTGGCAACTTTGAAACTGTGATAGAATTGAAAATAGTTTGCGTCCAAGCAAATTATTTGTTAAACAAAAGTCATAAATAAGTACATACATACATGCCTATAAGCTGTGTTTAAACCCGAACTTGTTGCTCATTTGAAAGACACGGCTAGAGTAGGAGTAAGCAATTAAAACGTTAACCTGTAATTTTTTATTTACAATTAAAATATAACCCATATGTAGTCTGTGTACGAGTGTTCGTATAAAAAGATAAAACACAAGTTATTTATATAATATACAAGTGCCTCATAAGCTGTTTATTATTATTAATATTATTTTTATTGTAAGTCGCTTGCTAAATAAATAAAGTTAATATTTAAATGTTTATACAGTTTGTTATTGATGTTGTTGCTGCAAGTGCTTATTTACTTTGTCTGCCTTATATTTGCTTATAACTAAATATAACGTCAATAATTGTGCATAATTTCTTGCAGTGTCGATTCTGAATCGGGAGGATATACATATTACCCTTTCACCAGGCGAAAATCGTAAGGACATTGTCAATTCTCGATTTATTTCCTCTAATTATCCATTTAATCTCGCACAGGCATCATACACTCGTGGATACTATCGTGACAGTCAGCCGATCCATTCAACAAACAAAGCTAGAACTGGCAATCAAGCCTTCACTAATTAAATTAATTTATCAACTCTTATTTGTAATTTATTGAAATTCAATAATGCTGCTGGCAGCAAACATTGTATATAATATACTTAGGCGGTAACATTTATTATGCTATTTGTTGACTTTTTAGCATAAATATCAAGACTTTTTGGTAGCATATGTATATAATACTAGAAAATTTTAATTGTTATTTGTACATTTTGTAAATACATGAATATAATACGAATCAACTCTGTTTTGCATTAATTTATAATATATTTTTAAATTAAAATGATATTTGGGAAGAGATGGAAGCGTGTCTCTTTTTCTCAGCACGAAGCAACACGAACACGCACGGTTGGACGTGTTTCTAAAAGACTTTAAAATAAAAAAATGGAAACGCACTAAATATGCGTTTACAGGCAAATACATCGACTTATATGTTAAGATTTGGATTATTTATCACCAAACTATCGACATATGTTTAAGTGAGTTGTATCGATACTAAAAAGAAAAGAGTATCGATACAAATTTAAATTCACAGGCATGCTTCGACTACCACCACACTTCATTACGATACACTATCGATACTTTAGTTTGGTTACTCGATTTGACACATGTTTGCCAAATGCACAAACGCTCAAACGCTCAGTCGATTGTGAAGTTTCAAAGTTATTGTTTGGAGTTGAGAAGTATTCTCAATAAATTATCTAAGCAATTACCGTGCGTTCATTTTGAAAACATATCATACACTACGTGTAGCGCACTTGCAAAATAATTGCAAAATTATAGAGACTTACCGTCCTCCCGAAATTCTAATGGAACGCTCATTCTACACTAAAGACAAATTAGTGTACACAGAAGATCACGTATTAGTACATAAATTGTTTTTGTTTTACGTGGCACCACAGGTAAGACTCGAAGCGAATTCGGACGTATTCTATATCCCTCTATATTTTATGCTATGTCCATTTCATTTCAGCTGCAGCCGCAAGTGGTTAAGACATATTTCGAGAAGTTTGGACCTGTTCTCCGCTTCCAACTTTTTGCTCATCCTGCAGCGGGGAAATCTCGCAAACTTAAATCAAAGACTGGATATGTGTGTTTTGAAGAGGCGGACAGCGCTGCCAAGTAGGTTCTACATTGTGAATTCAAGCTAGTGTTCATATGATAACCCTTTCCCTTTCAGTGCTTTGCAGCGCAAGATTCATTATATAAATAAACGTCGCGTGTGCGTTTTACCTAGCGATAGCTGGCATCAGCCAAATGCCTACGGACAGGCAACAGACTCTCAATCGGCTGAGCCGGAATCAGATGGTCATCTGCCTGAAATTATGCGACTGAATGACTATTGCCTAGAGCACATTGTTCGGTTGCTTCCACTTGCCGACCGTATTCACTTCGCACGTGCCAGTACGCGTTTTCGCAACGTGTACCAACAAATGGCTGCCCTACTGGAGAAGTCTGTAGACTTTGAGGATTTCGAAGTAATGACCTTGTGGGATGTACGTGATTTCTTCATGCTTGCCGGCCAACATATCAAGGAGATCAACGGCTTTTTAACAAAGCGCCACGGTCCACGCCTATATGATTTCTTAGGGCAGCACTGCATAAACTTGAATACTATGAGCCTTATAGCCCCAAAACTGACAGTGACCAATATGTTCAAGATATTTGGCAAACTAAAACAATTGCAACACCTTAGTTTGCGCTCATGTAATATTCGCAACGACGGTTTAAAGGCGCTGCAGCGTTTACCGCTGCTAACATTGGATCTCTCCCAAAACAAAGACTTAACTGGTGTATTCATGGACCGGTTGCCATCTTCTCTTGAGTCATTGACTCTCAAGAGATGCCATTCTCTCAAGACAGGTTGTTTATCCAAAGCTTTGCAGCATCTGACCCATCTGAAGGAGTTACATTTGCATACTTTGTATCGTATTTGCTCAGAATTTGACAGGCTGAGCAAATGGTGTGGGTCCCTGGAGGTCATCACAGGTAGCTTTGATCATTTAAGCCCTGGATTGGAGCACATTGCGAAGTTGCCTAGTTTGAAGAGTTTAACTGCGTACACCCACTCTAGATTTGGGACTGATGAGGAAACTATGATACCACAATTACTCAATTGGCTGGTGCAGTACAGGTCAGATAAGCTGGAATGCTTGAAGCTGCACTGTCAAATCAATGTCAGCGCCGAGGTGATTGGACTCATTGGCAGACTAACAGCGCTGCGTACACTTCTGATGCCTAAATATGGAATTCGTCCTAATGCAATTGAACCACTGTTCGCTTTGCAAAATCTGGAGGAGATTGATTTCAAAGACTTTATAAACGTGTCCGACAATGCTGTTCTGCAACTACTGATTGCATGCCCCAAACTACACATCTTGCATTTGGTGACATGTGAGGATCTCACCGATAAGCTAATTCTTGATATACTTGAAAAATTTCGCCCGAAACTTCGCCAAAACACAAAGGAGCAACGCAAGCTGCCCATCAAGCTCTATATGAATGACAACAACATCAATGCGTATATTGCGGAAAATCCCGAAGTAGCTTCAAAGGCTATTGTCGATCTAACCTTGTCGAAATCATATCATAACCATATGTACGACTTTGATATGAGGGAATTGAACTTATGGAATGATGAGGATGGTATTGTTAATGAGGAGATGATGGACGAACAAATGAATCGTAATTTTTATTACGATGTTGGCTTCTATATGTCGGATAACTCTGAGTTTGAGTTTGATAGCGATGAAGTTATGTCGGTGACGGATGACGAAGAGTGGTCTGAAGAATGGTGATTGATGTTGCTATTATATAATTATTCTAAGTATTATCATTATATTCCTATATATATATACACACTATTTTTCTCAGGAAAATGAATAAATAAATATTCACAGTTTTTCGTTTACAACTATAATCTACCAATTATTGAAAATGGTTATGCCAAGGTGTGTAACGGACACCACAAGGTGTATAGAAATATATCAGAGTTATTTATTGTACTGAGAAGCAAATGTATAATTTTACATTGAAAATTAATCTAAATACGTTCCACTTTAAGATGGATTCCCGATTTGGTTGGCAGAAGCAGGGTGGTGGAACCTAAGTATATCTGTGCGATAGGAGACACCAATTTTAAAGTGCCGCAAGACCGAAATAAGTCCGACCTTTATCTTTGCATTTTGCCTCAGTGTTCGACAATACATTTGTGAGGTCCATCAGCATATGAGCTTCAGGCTCGACGCGCAGTGTATCAAAGCGTTCAGGATTAGGATATACATATATCGGGATCTCGATGTATGCTACTTATGGGAATCAGCATGGTGGCGCCTTTCTCTATGACCAGCTGGGTGCCGGGCACTTGGTAGTCCTCGCTTGCCTGCCGCAACAAATGGCAGACAATTGAATGCTTGCTAAGTGTTTCTGAGGAATTGAGAAGAAGCGAAAAGCCATAATAGATTAAATTACATTCAGGCCTGTTCCCATTTACGAAATCGATCATTCGATTTACTTTTTGAAAAAAATGGGCTTCCTAAATTCGATGTATCGTTTTCAAGAAATGAAAATGTTTATTGTACTTACACACGAAGCTAATCTATTTCGAAATGGAGCAAATATGAAGCTAATCGAAAACGATTAATTGAAATTTAGAACCCCATTTTTTTCAAAAAGTAAATCGAATGATCGATTTCGTAAATGGGAACAGGCCTGATTATACTGAATTGTTTGCGTTAAGCAATGCCAAACTCTCCTTCGCAATGTGCAAGCGGCTGCGTTTATTTTCCACTGTGAGCAATCGCGGCACCCATCTTGACGAAAGCTTACTCATGTGTAAAAATTCGTGTAAAATGTTTCCAACGCGTTCCCGAGAAATGTTTAGAGCATTTGCAATCTCTCGCAGCTTAATTCGGCGATCATCCAATATCATTCCGTGGACTTTATCCACAATTTCTGGTGTTGTCACCTCTCTGGGACGACCCGGGCGATCATCGTCAAAAATGCTTGTCCGCCCGCGTTTAAATTCAGCAGTCCAATATTTTATTGTTGAAAACGATGGAGCTGAATCCTTATAAACTTTGTCTAACTCCTTTTTAATATCTTCGTTGGATTTCTCTTTTAAAAACAGAAATCTTATGACAGCACGATATTCGATTTTATTCACATTTACGTGTTTCTAAAAGACGTTAAAATAAAAAACGGAAACGCACTAAATATGCGTTTACAGGCAAATACAGCGACTTATATGTAAAGATATGGATTATTTAGCACTAAAATTAAGCACCAAACTATCGATATATGTTTAAGTGAGTTGTATCGATACTAAGAAGAAAAGAGTATCGATACAAATTTAAATTCACAGGCATGCTTCGACTACCACCACACTTCATTACGATAGACTATCGATACTTTAGTTTGGTTACTCGATTTGGCACATGTTTGCCAAATGCACAAATGTTCAAACGCTGGTGCGTAACAGTTGATTGTGAAGTTTCAAAGTTATTGTTTGGAGTTGAGAAGTATTCTCAATATATTATCTAAGTAATTACCGTGCGTTCATTTTGAAAACATATCATACACTACGTGTAGCGCACTTGCAAAATGCAAAATAATTGCAAAGTGATGGAGATTTACCATCCTCCCGAAATTCTAAGGAAACGCTCATATTACACTAAAGATAAATTAGTGTACACAGAAGATCACGTATTAGTACATAAATTGTTTTTGTTTAACGTAACACCACAGGTAAGACTTGAAGCGTATTCGGACGTATTCTATATCCCTCTATATTTTATGCTATGTCCATTTCATTTCAGTTGAAGCCGCATGTGGTTAAGAAATATTTCAAGAAGTTTGGATCTGTTCTCCGCTTCCAACTGTTTGATTATCCTGCACCGGGGAATTCTCGCCACCTTATATTAAAGACTGGATATGTGTGTTTTGAAGAGGCGGACAGCGCTGCCAAGTAGGTTCTACATTGTGAATTCAAGCTAGTGTTCATATGATAACCCTTTCCCTTTCAGTGCTTTGCAGCGCAGGTTGCATTATATAAATAAACATCGTGTGTGCGTTTCACCTAGCGATAGCTGGCAGCAGCCAAATGCCTACGGACAGGCAACAGACTCTCAATCGGCTGAGCCGGAATCAGATGGTCACCTGCCTGAAATTATGCGACTGAATGACTATTGCCTAGAGCACATTGTTCGGTTGCTTCCACTTGCCGACCGTATTCACTTCGCACGTGCCAGTACGCGTTTTCGCAACGTGTACCAACAAATGGCTGCCCTACTGGAGAAGTCTGTAGACTTTGAGGATTTCGAAGTAATGACCTTGTGGGATGTACGTGATTTCTTCATGCTTGCCGGCCAACATATCAAGGAGATCAACGGCTTTTTAACAAAGCGCCACGGTCCACGCCTGTATGATTTCTTAGGGCAGCACTGCAAAAATTTGAATACTATGAGCCTTATGGCCCCAAAACTGACAGTGACCAGTATGTTCAAGATATTTGGCAAACTAAAACAATTGCAACACCTTAGTTTGCGCGCATGTAATATTCACAACGATGGTTTAAGGGCGCTGCAGCGTTTACCGCTCCTAACATTGGATCTCTCCCAAAACAAAGACTTAACTGGTGTATTCATGGACCGGTTGCCATCTTCTCTTGAGTCATTGACTCTCAAGAGATGCCATTCTCTCAAGACAGATTGTTTATCCAAAGCTTTCCAGCATCTGACCAATCTGAAAGAGTTAAATTTGCATACTTTGTTTAATATTAGCTCAGAATTTGACCAGCTAAGCAAATGGTGTGGGTCCCTGGAGGTCGTCACAGGTAGCTTTGATCATTTAAGCCCTGGATTGGAGCACATTGCGAAGTTGCCTAGTTTGAAGAGTTTAACTGCGTACACCCACTCTAGATTTGGGACTGATGAGGAAACTATGATACCACAATTACTCAATTGGCTGGTGCAGTACAGGTCAGATAAGCTGGAATGCTTGAAGCTGCACTGTAGAAGCAATGTCAGCGCCGAGGTGATTGGACTCATTGGCAGACTAACAGCGCTTCGTACACTTCTGTTGCCTAAAAATGGAATTCATCCTAATGGAATTGAACCGCTGTACGCTTTGCAAAATCTGGAGGAGATTGATTTCAAAGACTCTATAAACGTGTGCGACAATGCTGTTCTGCAACTACTGATTGCATGCCCCAAACTACACATCTTGCATTTGGTGACATGTGAGGATCTCACCGATAAGCTAATTCTTGATATACTTGAAAAATTTCGCCCGAAACTTCGCCAAAACACAAAGGAGCAACGCAAGCTGCCCATTAAGCTCTATATGAGTGAGAACAACATCAATGCGCATATTGCAGAAAATCCCGAAGTAGCTTCAAAGGCTATTGTCGATCTAACCTTGTCGAAATTATATCATAGTCACATGTTCGACTTTGATATGAGGGAATTCAATTTATGGAATAATGAGGATGGTATTGTTAATGAGGAGATGATGGACGAACAAATGAATCGTAATTTTTATTACGATGTTGGCTTCCATATGTCAGATAACTCTGAGTTTGGGTCTGATAGCGATGAAGTTTTGCCGGTGACGGATGACGAAGAATGGTCTGAAGAATGGTGATTGATGTTGCTATTATATAATTATTCTAAGTATTATCATTATATTCTTATATATATATATACACACTATTTTTCTCAGGAAAATGAATAAATAAATATTCACAGTTTTTCGTTTACAACTATAATCTACGAATTATTGAAAATGGTTATGCCAAGGTGTGTAACGGACACCACAAGGTATAAATATATCACAGTTATTTATTGTACTGAGAAGCAAATGTATAATTTTACATTGAAAATCAATCTAAATACGTTCCCGATTTGGTTCCCAGAAGTAGGGTGGTGAAATCTAGGATAGGAGACACCAATTTTAAAGTGCCGCCAGAGCGAAATAAGTCCAACCTTTGTCTTTGCATTTTGCCTCAGCGTTCGCCAATACATTTGTGAGGTCCATCAGCATATGAGCTTCAGGCTCGAAGCACAGTGTATCAAAGCGTTCAGGATATACATATATCGGGATCTCGATGTATGCTATTTATGGGAATCAGCATGGTGACGCCTTTCTCTATGACAGCTGGGTGCCGGGCACTTGGTAGTCCTCGCTTGCCTGCCGCATAAGATGGCAGACAATTAAATACATGCTAAGTGTTTCTGTGGAATTGAGAAGAAACGAAAAGCCATAATAGATTAAATTACATTTTACTGAATTGCTACCTGCTATAACTTGAAGGGTATCGAGGCGAGGTCTCAAAGCCAGCGATGAAGAATACAAAAGTCTGGGCAGCCACTTGCTCAAGGGTCAATCCTGTCAATAGATCGATTCCCTTCTCAGGACGTGTCGCTTTCTCATGTACAGCACGCATCTCGATCAGCTGATCAAGGAAATCATTTCTGTAAAGCGAGCACATAGCTCTTTGACCTCCACATTCCAAGAGTGACGATTCCTAATATTATCAATTGTGTCTGAAATCGTTTGGATAGATTCTGCTGGTGCAGGTAACCTGACCAATAAATTTTTGCGTGACGCTTGGTTCAACATACATACGTACATACATACTTACATACGTATGAACATATGCACATGCATATATACAATTTTATTGTTGTATATTCATTCCCTTAATAATAAATTGAATCGAGAGATCCTGACCAAGAGAAACTGCTATTAGTTCGATTGTAAGAAGGACAAGTTCAAACGGAATCACTAGTATTTCGTGATATGAGCCACAATAAAAATACGATTACGGATAAATAACAGTAGGTGTTTAAAACATTAATACATAGGTCTTCCAGTGAGTCTAGACATTTTATTGAGATAGGTTCATAAAACAGGTATAAAAGAAAACAGATTCTGGGTAAACAGAAATGCCAGATAGTCCAGACTATACTACCTAAACAAACAATTTGCAATCTGGGCTCAGAGCAATAAAGTAGGAAAAACACCGCAGGTAAGAAAAGATGGGTAAAGTATCCTAATTATGGAAAAATCCCAAGATAATAAAATGATGGAAAATTACCTAAATAAATGTAAATGTAGAATGTTAATGATAAAATGTAAAACTGAAATAATAAATAATAATTGTGGGTTAAGTTTCTTTCGGGAGTACGATTAACGCTTTATTTTCTATCTTTCTTTTCCTTCAATTTTCGTCGATTTCATAGTGGTGGACCACGCCAGCTCAACTTTATTTCTTCATTGTTATCGATATATCAATTGACTTCGCAATACTAATATTTCCGCAGCGATAATTAATAATAAACGATTGAATCAAACCTTTTGTATTAAGTGCAACAAGTTGAAAATTCGATTCTTGCTGTTTCATATTGAAATATATATTTAATATTGAAAATATATATACCAATATATTTTGAAAATTGTCTGCTTTGTACCAATTAATAGCTTACCTCTTTAATTTTCCAGGAATACTCTGTGACACTCGTTGGATTCAATAGTTTATTATTGTAATAAAACAGAGAATTTAATAGTCTAATTATCTGAAATTTTCAGCGGAAAGGTTATTTGCTGGGAGTTGCCTTTTTGTCTATATAATATTTTTTTTGCATTAAGAGTGACGATTCCAAATATTATCAATTGTGTGTGAAATCGTTTGATTTCACGATGGGCTCAACATACATACATACATACTTACATACGTATAACATATGCGCATGCATATACATATATAATGTTATTGTTGTATATTTATTGTATTCATAACAAATTGAATCTAGAGATCCTGATCAAGAGTAACTGTTAGTTCGTTTGTAAGGTCAAGTTAAAACGGAATCACAAGTATTTCGTGATATCAGCCACATAAAAAAAAACTCGGAAAGCTACAGTCGGATGCAACCGACAGTAGGAGACCCTGTACTTTCCTTTGCACACACACACGCTAACACTCACACAAGCACACATAGCGCAAAGTCGCATGCAACCACACATACGCTCGCGCTGCTCCCCCCTTACCTAGTACTGGGAATTGAATCTTGAATATCTCCGGTGTTTATTATCCGATTGAGCCACAATTTACAGTACAGATAAAGATTATCATAAGATTTTCGTATGCCACTAGTTTGTATCTTTAAAATTGTGGGCGTGGCAGTTTTTCGCGGTTTTTGGGGGAGGGGGGGGGAGGTATCAAAAATCTAAAACAAACTTGATCTGCTTGCACTATAGGGGCATCTAACTGCCAAATATGATGTCTCTAGCTCTTACAGTTTCCGAGATCTAGGTGTTCATACAGACGGACAGACGGACAGACAGACAGACAGACGGACATGGCTAGATCGACTCAGCTCGTCGTCCTGATCAAGAATATATATACTTTATGGGGTCTGCCACGCCTCCTTCTGCCTGTTACATACATTTCGGGCTTGCACAATCTTAATAGACCCTTTTGTACTTTTTTAAAGTACAGGGTATAAATATGATTAGATAGGCAACAAGTTTATACATTTTCAGTATCACGAACACAATGGTTAATTTGGTAAAAAGAACGTTCTGTTAGGAAAACAGTTTATACATTTTCATTATCAGGAATACATTACTTAATTCGGCATAAAGAACTTTCTGTTAGACCATTGCAAGACTAGTGCCAAGGTATTTGTATTGTCGAGTGCCTCCGGCTTGTTCGGCTACCTTTGTTATCACCTCTTGTTGTCGCCTTGTGAATAATTGCAATCGAGCTAAGCTCTGAGGCCAGTTTTTCAATTAAAGTCGGATTTTATTTGCTTTTCTAATTGGAATGCCAGCAGATACATATCTCCAATAAACTGAGTAATGATGGAATCTCAGTTAAATGTTGTTGTTGTTGCTTATTGATTGTGTTGCTCTTTGGCATTTGGTTTAATTAAATTCAAGCCAGTGGTAAATCAAATCATGCGTAAAGTCAATGAAACTAACATAAAATTTAGAGCCCAACCGCCTCCAGCCGACACCAAGGTCAGCTGACAGAGAGGTTTTTTTTGGCAGCATTGTCAGTTTTATTACAAAATCGCTGGGAAATTTATGCGAAAGCGATTAGAGCCACATTAAGCGTTGATTTTGATGGCCAGCACCGTCGGATACTTAAGGGAGATACTCTTGCTGTTCGGTTTCCGTTCTCGTTCTCATTCCTATACTTTCTTTCGATGTCTAGGGTTCTTCTGGTTCTGCCGCTGATACTGATGGCAATGGGCATGGTTCATGCATGTGCGCACGGCACGGTTTGTGTCAATAATAAAACTCGCGCCCAAAAGCGTGCTATAGACGTGTTCACGCGTTGGTGTGCGAGTGTGTCTGTGCTTAAAGGATTTTGGCCTAATGCCTACTGCCTGTTTTATGCTGCTAATGTGCCATTGCCATTTTTGACATAAAAATTGTTATGTTGCGTTTTAGGCAAACCAATGAAGTGTGGGGCATAAAATTCACAGCAGGCAATCATAAAAAAAAAACAGAAGCTCAACTTGGCTTTAAGCCAGCTCTAGGCAGCACACCACTTGCCGAAATTGCCATTTTTTCGCGTTACTCTCGAATTCAAGGATAAAAATGTTGCACAATACTTAAATTTAAGGAATCAATTCAGTGTCTAATAAAATTTACTAAATTATTTCATCATTTATTTATGAATATTGAAATAGACCGAATGGAATAAATCATATATGTATGTACTATATATTATTTTGATTTTTATTTATTTATTTTGAATATTTTATTTTATTTATTTATTTATCTGTCATTCAAATTAGACATCCATAGCTAAGTATATGCTTTCTTAGTGAAAACCGTTCAACTGGACGGCCAAATGTTTTTGTAATTTATTTGGCAGTTCTTGCCAATTTCGTAAAACGTTGTGAGTCACATTCCCGGGGCAGAAATCTATAACCAATAACCGCACAGACAACATGAAATTGGTTGAGAAAATTACAAACGAAGCCAATGGGACGCCAAAAGCAATTGGTTGTTCGATTGTCTGATAGTCCCCTGACGTGAAAGCGATAGACTGGTGTGTTGTTCCAATTGGGTTTGCATTGGTGAAACGATCAAATTGTAGCCCAAAGCTACGTTGTGTTAAAGACTTTTTTGGACGAGTGTAAAACAGCATACACAGAAAGTAATATTTAAATAACACCGCGAGAAGAAAATGGAACTGTGACTAGATGATATAAAATAGTAGATGATATAAAATATATAAAATAATAATAGTAAATAATAATTGTGGGTAATGTTTCCTTCGGTATTACGCTTTACGTTTTATTTTCCATCTTTATTTTCCTTCAATTTTCGTCGATTTCGAAGTGGTGGGCCACGCCAACTCAAGCTCATTTCTTCACTGTTATCGATATATCGATAGTTCGATTTTTCATAGCACAGCAATACGAGTGAAATGCTTTATTTAAATAATATTTTAATATTTCCGCAGCGATAATTAATAATAAACGGTTGAATCAAACCTTAATTATAAGTGCAACAAGTTGAAAATTCTGATACTTGCTGTTTAATATTAAAATATGTATGCTTTGTAATTAATCGCTTCACTCTCTATCTTGGAATTTTCTGCATGTGCAGCAAATAGTATTAAGAATTAAGCAGCATCAGCATAAAACAAGACTACTTTTTGTCTGCCACACATTTTTGGTAGTCCAGACACGCGTGTTAACCAAACCAAGTATCCCTTTACCCTTTAGGACAAATTGCACAAAACTTGGCCAGCAAACAAATGAAATAATTAGCAGGAGCAAATGAGTGGCAAAACGAAGTGTACTCGCTAAAAAAAAGAAGAGAATGTAGTACGAATGAGATGCTAGAATACAGTGTATGCTGCAAGAAGTGGCATTATCGCACTTTAAAGTGGCGTGTTTTATTGCCCAGCTAAGTAACAAAGTTGCAACATGGCAGATGGCCATCAGTGGAAAACAAAAGGACGAAAGTACATTTTGGCTAGATTATGGACTGGGGTATACACTGCAGAAATTTAAGTGACAAAGAAATGGGAAAATAAAATCTATAGTGCTTGCAGTGTGTATTCATTTTATATGCTTATTTCAAATAAGTCTGATATTTCAGATATTACCGAAAATAATGCGTATTTGCAAGGCGTTTATTTTATTCAACTTTGACACACTTCTCCCTATATATAGTGTAGATATACCCACTTCTGCCATTAGAGCATAACAAATTTCATTTGCTCATCATGCTCTTGGCCGTGGGTGTTGATGAGTAGTAGTACTCGCTCGCTGGCCATTGATTTTCGCTCAATTGGCACTGTTGTCTTGTTCGAAAAACAGCTGCCATGATGCGGCATTAAATTATGTTGAATGGAGCGCGTGTCCAACTACAGTTTAGCAATATTTTATTTTTTGTGCAATATTTCCTACGCATTCCTTTTTTACTTCCTTAGATTACTTTAGCAGCGTTGATGGCATCATCATCATCATCAGCATTATAATCATCAATCGTATCTATTGGAGCAACAGCAGAATACATGCTACTGGACCTCGAGGTGGTTGTGCCTATTATGTTATTTACATTTATTATTGATTCATAACAAATTGCTTAACATTGACTAACGAGCATATTGTGGTCGAAAGGTCAAAGGTGTCTATGCTGGGCATAATTGTGTGGCATATTTGTTGAAGCGAAAACAAAGCAAAGTTTTGTGGGCTGATGTTTTCTACCATAAAATAACATAACATAGCCAAGACACGAACCCAGTGTTTGAGTTCTCCTCTACTGATCTAATGATTACCGATCTTAAACCGTCATAGTTTTTCATAGGGTATGCCACAGACATGAACTTATTATTTGCAGTTCTGGCTGCGTAACGAACCTGAGATTTATGCACTGCGTATAGATAAATCATGCTTAGGTAACAATTCATTATGCTTAGCTAAGAGCAGCTCGAAGTGTGCATACCAAATGAACCGTAGCATACTTTTAAGGGCAGCCAAAGAGGAGGTGTTACGTTTTATGACCTTAACATCGTCATTGTGCCCAGTGACTCACTTAATAAACGACTTCAACTAAAGCTGCACAAATTGCTAATTACTTGAACTGAAATAGGTGTCCAATACACATTTTGCTGACATTAAGCACCAAGTGCGCCCCCTCCCCACTCGGCAAGGCATTCTGCAAATTTATCATTCTTTTTTATTGCTTACCGCCAAACAATTTATGCCGGAATCAGAGAAAAATGCAAAGAAAATGGAAATACCCATTGTCATGGATATCAACCAGCGAAAAAAATTAAGTAGCTTTTTATAGAAAACGATAAAAATACTTGAAAACAATAAAGCTGCAAGGTAAATTAAAATATTGGGTCATAGTTGTTGTTGATATTGTGGGAGCTCTTAAATTGAGTGTAATTCTACAGCTTTTTAACAATCATTTTTGCATTAAATTGACTTTAATTCATGTTGAACATGGTTTAAGGTTCATTTGGTCAATTCGTTTGCGATTTAAAGTGGTTATAGAAGGGACAATAAAGAGAACGCTTATAATGAGAAAGTTTAATGTGTATAAGGATATTCATTCTGATTTGTCTCAGAAACTAAAGCCGAGCCCGCTAAACTCAATTTTGAACAGCAATGTGACGTCACAACCTTACAATAACAGTAGCTGTCATTGTAAAAACCCCATTATTTAATTAAGAATAAATAAGCAAATAAAGATCAAAAACAATAAAATATTGTGTATATATTCATCTCCCAGACTATTTTAAACATAAAAATTCTGAAAATTGAATTCGAGACTTGTATTTGTACAACTTATATTAATAATGTAATGTTTTAACACAAGGTTTCGTTTCAATCTCTTCTTTATTCCGTTATTCATTGACTTCACTTATGTTCTTTACATTTACATTCTTAATCGCTAGTGTTGCATTACAACTTTGTGGTGGCGTTGCCAGATGGTTGTGCCATTCAAACTTGTAGGTTAGGGTTCAAACGTTGCCGTTATGGCCAATGCCTAATAAATATTATTAAACTTATGCTGTTTGTGTGTGTCAGTAGTATTGGGTTTGATCAAATCGTTGAGGCTTCAGTTAGTTAAACAACATTTGATTGATTGGTATTAATACTGACACGTTTCATATTTCTTGTTATTCAGTTATCAGCTATCACATATGCTAGCTTTCCTTCGATTCTCAGTTTGTTTCCTCTGATTGAGCAGCTAGTTCAACATAGTTCATCGTATGTAATTCATTAAAGCTTGTATGCATTTCAGATGTTTGTCGTCTTTTCTCTAGTATTAAACGGAAATAGGTGACTTATATCACTTGTTGTATTTATAGCTAGTTCTCTGCAGATGGTGAGTAATTTTCGATGCCAATATAGGCAATTTTCGGAATCATTTGTTGTCCACAATGACATTGAGCTTGTTGGTTGATGAATCATGTAATCAAGACCTGGCCTGATTTATATAAAAAACTTGCAAACGTCAGCAGAAAAACAAAGGCATAAATAATAATAATAAAAAGTGTTGTCGTGTCGTGTCGTGTGTTGCTTTGTCACGTCGTTTAACTGGCAATCCTATTGACAAATCCTTCAGCATTCCACCAACGCCTTGGAGCAGAGGAGAATCGCGTCGTCAGTGTTGTGACTGCGTATTGATTAATGACATTACCGGGATGGATGGTACTTTGCCAGGGATTGGCATTGAGGCACACACTAGTGTCTCTGTGTGTGTGTGTGTGTGTGCAATTTGCCGCTTTGTATGCATTGCCTGTTTGCCATAAGCCTCAAGTGCAGCAATGACAATGCTTTTGAACGAGTTGTCATCACTATGGGCGCCGCACGTGTTGGTGCCTGTCACGCACAGTTGCCTCTGCACTCGCTTCCGCTTCCGCTGATGCACTTCAATTTGCCCAGACTGGGACAAGGAAGCCAGGCGGAAGCTATTAGTGGCTTGAACACCTCAATACGGCCGGAGTGGTTTCTGCTGCTTTCGGCTGATCATGTTGTGGTCTGACTAGCTTTTCTGTCTTGTTGCGCTCAATTGAGTGGCAAAGTGGCGAGGTTGTCGTATCTGTGCCACTCTGTGTGCCTGCGCTTTCATTACGTCATTTTGTGATTATCAAAAGTGGCTCCTCTGACTGCAGCGCCACCTGGTGTCTGGTGGCCAGGCAATCTGCAATTGATTCACGTTACAATCCAGCTCACGTAACATTCTCACTTGCTCAATATTTTATAAGTTTTGCATACTTATTATACATACATACATATATATGTGTGTGCGTGCGTGTGTATTGCAGGCAACTGTTAAAATGGAGTGCTTGAAATATTAAGTTTTATTTTTGTGCACTCGTGCGGCAAACTTGCTGGTAGAATACACTACATATGTACGTATATATGTATGTATGTTCATATGTGGATGCAATCTGTCTTCATAATTCAAAGATTTCCATATCATATTTATATGCAAGAACCATTCGCTTGTGTGCAATTACTATACGTAGCTCTCGGCTAGTTAACGTTGAGCGACTTATGTATGTGTGTACACAGAACAAAAAGATACTGGAAAAATTATGTACTTTGTACTTGATATCAGCTTCGATTTTTTATGTATGGTTCAACAACTTAATCCTGTTTCAACGGAAGTTGTTCTCAGCTGAGTCGAACAAACTATTAAAGCTATTAAACTGGCACCGAACGCTAATTTACAAATAGTGAAAATATTGGTATGTACTTCAGTAAAAGTATGTACATAATATAAATAATTAAATAAAAAAATGTATATATATTTAAACAATAATAAAAAAACAAAATTAAATAGAGATAATATACAAATAATAATAATATATACATAATAAATTTATTATTTGCACTCATTTAATTTACATAAAATGAATTCGATAAAGGATGCAAGAATTAAAATTGAAAAATTCAAGTATTTTCATACTTACTTGATTCAAAAGTTTCGTTTATCAATCCGAATCCGGATTCGAGTTCGGATTAAATTCGGCTATTTTACCTCGGTTTTTTTTCCTGTGTATGCATGTGTGTATGTACATACATATCTGTGAAAATGATTTTTACTCAATCGAAGCCTGGCAACAATATTTGCAAAATGCAGCAACAGTTTTTTAAATTTAATTCAATTATAATTTTCAATTTCAATTATGAACGCAAGCACTTATATTTTTTTATGGTATTTACATGTGTTTGGTAATTGAACAATTAATGTAGCCAGACTGTTAAAAACAAAACTGAGTGTTTATAATACACCAGCATTTTCAATAGTGTTCGAAATGGAACTATCAAAAGATATATATTTAAAATTTATATATATTTAACTCAATTACATAATTTATGCTGCTTTCTTATTAAATTGGCTTACCTTGTTTTCATTTGGTGTTGCCAATTTAGCTACTTTCTGACAAACTCTAGCTAAATTCAGCTATTTTTAATGTGCCACTCTGCATTGAGTGTTGGCAACGCTGCTCTTCTTCGGAATGGCCAAATTATGAACTAATTTTTGAAAAAATATGGTCACTCTAAATATTAATTCGCTTATCGATATACTCTACGTAAACAAACTTAACAATAAATAGCTCAATTAATTTTAAACTGAATTGAATTCAAACCAACTTATCTCTACTTAAACTTTAGCTTAACTGACCTCTGGCATTGAAAGCACAGACATTTAACTTACACTCAAACACTCAACACACACACACACTTTCATTTATATTCTTGAATTGTTACTTTGCTGTCTGCGTCGAGAGCAGAGGACATTAACCGTTTGAGAGTGGTGTGTGTGCCTGAAGCTGACTTCAATTTGGATTATTGCTGACTTTGTGACCCCATTCCTTTTCTTATGCACTTGATAAGCCAAATTAAATTGTCGTTTTACTGCAATTATCATATAATCCCACGCGTTTAGGTCATACGTGTATGTCACTATGGTATGTCCCGCAGCAGAAAAGTTATCTGTGGCGTCATTGACATTGAAATTTTTCTGTATTGCGATGGACGCAGCTTTGGGTCATATGGGTATGGATGAATGGATGGCTGAATGGATGGATGGATGGATAACACGTTCATTGACTCGGAGTGTAGTGGTTTTGTGAGTGCGCGTTATAACTGAATTATCCCGAGTTATGTCTATCGCCGTCTGTCGACCCTCTGTTTGGTCGATGACATCCATCGACTCTAATGGCATAACTTAAGCGGCTTAAGACAATGCGTTTGCCTCGCCCAGATTCCAGCTGTTGGCATTTTTCTTTTATTATGTACAAAATATAGTACATATTTCATATTTAGTTGTTGTTTTCGCTGCTGTTGTAATTTATGTGTGCTCCGTACTGTTTTTTTTTCTGTCAAAGTCGTTTGGCGTAATGACAAACGCAGCCAGCAACAATTGTAAAGTACATGACACGGGTCGTATACGTTATATGTTGTGAGCAAACTTTTTGCGCACAAATTGTAGCAGCAACAAAAGCGTAGAAGGACAGGACAGGCCAGGACAGACAGGCACTGGCACACACGCATTCTAGCCGAGTTGCCAATTTCCTTGAGGGCATATTTGGTGTGGGTTGCTGAGTTATATGTGCAACTTAATTTGCTGCTGCCACACCTGTGGCTTCTGCAACCTTGGCCCTCTTTGACATGAATTTATGAGATAGTATGTGTGTGTGACAACGTTTAATAAAATATATTTAGTTGAATAAATAAATGTGCAAATGTACTCGTCTTTGTCTGACAGCATCTGACAGCACTAAAGAGCGGCAAATTAACATTTAAGAGAGTCCCAAATGTTAACAGTCCAGCTGCGTTACTAACAGCCGAACTGTTGACATACTTTAATTCAAAGCTGACCAAAAATAAATAAAAGGCTAGAAACAACAACAATAAATTAATATTTTAACAATACAACATCAATATGAAATAACAGTAATTCTATTAACGAGCTGTTCTCTAATATAAATTTACATTTTTTGACTTTGACTCACTCTGTTATTTAACAGAGCAAGAAGTTGGCTGCGAAAGCGAAAGTTGTAACTTGCTTGACTGCAACCCGTTAAGAGAGGTCGCGCGGTGCGATCACGACGTCATACATGTCCGCGGGTAGACAAGTAAACAAAGCAAGTTGCGAGCGTTTACAGACACGTGTTGCGTGGCCAGCGCTGTTAAGTGCTGTTGACAGTGCAAAGGTGCTGCTAAAATATCCCAACTCTGGCTGTCGTCGGGTTTTGGCGTTGACAGACAGCATCCTTAGTACGCGGTTACGCTGCGTGTTTGCATGACGTGTGTGGGCGAAGCCTGTTTGCTGTGCTTCTTTCAATGCCACAATTTCAAAAGAACGTAAATATTGGCGGCGTTGGCACAATAGCAAGCTACAAAATTATTCATACGATGAAAAACTGTGTGCGGTTTTTTCTCGTAAGTCGCTGGCGAGCATTCTGTGAAATTTCGGGAAATTTCATTGTGTGTGTGTAAATATTTGCTTCTGACTACCCTTGAGCTATCGTAAAGCTTAAAACATGAAAATGCTATATTAAAAAAATCTTAAATTCCATATAAAAAAACGGGAAATTTGTACATATAATGTTTTACTATTAAAGTTAATTAAAAAAATATATATTTAAATAAGAATGCAAGGCTGAAAAACTGTGAACAGCTGTGTTTCTGTTTATGAGTGACAATTAGTTGCCTATTATGCACATGAGAACAAAGGTGAGTGGCATTTCCTGCAACGAATAAAGTATTTCCTGTTTTTGTGGTTATTTTCCCGTATTCGTAATGAAAATCTCCTTTCTTTTGTTTCGACTTGGTGGCATAAAAACAAAACGCTAGATGACTAAACGAAAATAAAAAATTAATTTACGACCAACACGTGTGCACTTCTGTTACAGTTAATGGCTCATACTCATTGCAATTGCAAATAAAATATACTTTCGCCCTATACTATATGTATGTCTGGGTTTATTGTTATTGATTTAGCACATAGAAATTACTGGGCACTCAGACAAGTTGTGGCACTCGAGATTATGATGCTACTCTTCATATAGTATAAATGGGCATATAACTTTTTCGAGATTGCTAAAATGATGGACGTTACTTTAGCTCCTCAAATGGATCAAATATATTTTTTATTGCACAACAAAAAGGCGAAATTATTGGCATAAAAAAAATGAAGCAAGTAGCATAAAAGAATATATAAGCTATAAGTAAAATAGAAGCTCTAGAATAATGGGTCTGTTGTATTAAAGAGTTCATGGTTATATTTTTGGTATGTGTTCACTCATTCAGACAGTTTGCGGTTGCTTTATTCTCGTATTCCCACACACACTCACACAGAATTAGTTTAAATATGCATATTCCCTCGTCCATTATGTGGGTAAGAATAAAACAAATATTGCAGGTTTTCACATTGTGCATTGTAGTGTGAATGGATTTTAAGCAATTTGCAGTGGTCTTTTATATGTGCTAATATTTGGTTGCACCACGAAATGTCCATTGCACATTGTGCATTCCTTACTCACAATTTATTACTCCAGCGGACTGTTGTAGGCACAATTAACTGCTAACAGCCAAAAATTACCCTGATTCATTTACATTTACACTGAATGTTTTACATTTTCATAAATAAAAGGAGGGACATTCCCTTCATGTGGTGTTGCAGTAATTTAAACCGGCGTCACATTAACATAATTCTTTATTCTTTGATACAATCGCAGTAAAATTAGCATACATTAATGCTAATTTAATACGTCGTTTCCACACGAGCTGAAATAACACATTTCTTCACATTTAGTCAAAATGTCACATGCATTTCTGTATAATTTCTCTCCAATATTAAAAATGAGAAGATATGTGCCATTCACAGGCAGTTTTCAATATTTATTAATCAGTTTTTAAACCCTGTACTTTACAAAATAACAAAAGGGGGGTTTATGTGTTTGACATTTGCTGAAGGAATCATGGTAGACCTCATAAAGTATTCGTATTTACATATAGTATGTACATATATTCTTTTTTATGACAACGAGCTGAGTTGATATAGACCCGTCTGTCTATTTGTCTGCCTGTAAATCTTAATTTTTTTACTAAGCATTTTAACAAACTTATTATAATAAATAAGATTTTATTTGGGCATAAACTGAACACTCGGATGGTAGCGAAAATACCAAATATGCCGTCGTGGAAACGTGGTATAAAGTTGTATTCCTTTTTACTTCGTGTGTCATATATGTATACGAGAACATTCATCAGTAACCTATTTTTCATTTAGGAATTTTTCCAACAAGCAATTCTAAGCAAACTTTCTGAACAAAACACTGCAGCCATCTATCGGATATATGTAGTACCCTATGTATGGATGAAGTGTTCTAGCTTGGTGTTTACTATCTTTTTTTTATAGTTTTAACTCCCGCTCAACACTTTGAGCGATTTGCCAGTCAATTAGTCAACGGACTTGCTCTCTATATAGTCTATATAAGATACAATATTTATTGTTGCGTTTAGTTTCTCTGCGAAACTAAAGTCAAAGTTGAACCTAATCAAAGTTTCAAATTGTGTGGTTAAATTAGATGTACGTATTTTAGTATAATTTTATCCATTCCATATCAAAGCAAACAGTTATTATGCTGTGTGTTTGTGTAAATCGAGATAAAGCTGCAGAGCTGAGATTTCCGTAGTCCCTTGTTTGATTTGTCGTCTCTGAGGAAAGCTTGTTGATTAGTCATCTTATCTCTAACAAAAGCTTGTTGATTTAAATATAATATTCCAAACAAGTATCTGTGTGAAGTAGACAAACAATATGTATGTGCTTAGTTGACTTAACACAGCCTCGTATTATTGTTGCCATTTACTTTGGGTGTTGCTTGGCTCCATAATATTAGCAGTGTATTAGTCTGGCATAAAATATGCAAGTACTGCGAAAGTGCATATCCCTATTATAAATGCATGCCCAGAACTTGAAACTTTTGCCAAGTCCATTAAGTGGTTGTACAAACAAAGCGCCAGTTGGTAAACTGCAGCACTTCCTTTTAAGCAGATGCTTCCGCGTTGTCAAGCGGAGCCAGAGCAGACTTGACGAAAATTTTGAAATTGAATAGCGCTACACCATGACAAAGGAATTAAAAAAAAGTATGAACAACCTTCGTTTTTTTGGTAAAACTTTTGCGTTAAAAAAGAGTAATATGGTATGTGAAAAAACGCTAAGCTCTCCAACTACTGATGGACTATTGGAAAAACTTTATGAAATAACCCATTGCCAATGTTGCCGAACTTTTAGCGATATCTACATGTATGTGACGTGGAAGAACTCCATGTGCACTAATAACAGAGATTTCCCGAAAACAACATGGCTTTTGTTTTGTTTCTGATTTGGGTGAAAGGTTGGCGTACGATATGTTTGCGTGACGGATATCTGTTATTTGTCTTTGCTAGTTTTTTTACATTCTATTTCCATTTATATTACGCAATTGCAATCACATTCACTAACGTTTTACAATAATACTGTGTCTGTTTGCAGATGGAAAAAAAATATTTAAAATAGTGAATTAATTGTTGAGTTTTTGAATAAAAGAAATGCAGAAAAATCAGTAAGACAATTTACAAAATACTACATTCAATGTTATCATAGACTGAAGCAAAAAAGTATGAAAATTGTTTTCCAAATTTCGCTAGCTTGGACAACTCGGTATTTCGCACATTGCACTATAGAGAAAATGACAATTTTTGCAGCATAAAGTCCTTTTTCAAAAGTCGAAATTATTCAATAATTTTGATTGCAACACATCGGAAAAATACCAAACTATAACAGAACACGCCACTGTTAAGTTAACAGCTGCTAAAGTCAGCTGCTTGTTATCGATAAACATGTGCTGCTAATAAATTAATAAAATATAAGCTAATCAAAAACGGTTATACATATGTTAAACAATATGCAATTTTACTATATAACTTATATATAATATAGTTATCTATTAGGCATCATATAAAGGCATCACATACATATTAAAGCAAAATTCTCTGGCTAATGTCAAGCTTCATAGTCATATAATTGCAGTGGAGAGTGCTCCACCTTTGAATTAAGATAAATGATATTAGAAATCATCTTAAATCTCACAAATACTGTAAACATTTTTCAATAAATTTGTTTTTCTTAATAAATTTTAAATTATACACATTGCACTCGTATCTGCGACTCAGTGGGATGAATTGGGATTGCTTCCTTTTGTGTGGTTGATAATTTGGCACTTTGTTTAGCTCAGTGGCATCTTGGTTGAGGGGAGGGGGGGCAGAAAGCTGATGCTCATAAGCAAACAGATGTAAAGTGCCTCTAAGAATTTCATAAGCATTAAATGTGCAGGCGGCGCCAGTGGCAACCGTGCACACGTCGCCAATTATGTCCTGAATTTGGCCTGGGACATAAGCCCGAGCTTCGCCTCGCCGCGCACTGGGCTGCTGCCAGTTGGTATAGTAGCTGTGGCTGTAGGTAGTTACTGGCGGATTGGCGGCTCAAGTGGTGGCACTGACTTGCCTTGCATTTTTATAAACATATCACTGTACAAAGGGTCGGGGCGTTATGGAGCGTTTGCTTCCATCGCCACTCACATACAGAGTGAATGTCTCAGATGGACTGGAGGAGAGTTGGGCTGGGCTGGGCTGGGCTGCCTTTTGAGTATCTCAACGTTGCGGCTTCATTTAAAATTCAATGGCGTATGCGAACTGCGTGATTTCCAGTCCGCGTTGTCATGCCAGGCAGCTACAGGCAGCCGTCACAGTCACAGCCACAGCCACAGTCACTGTCCTGTCACTGTCGCAGCAAGTGTGTATCTCTGTATCTCAGTATCTCTCAGCAGCCACACAATTCCAATCATTGAGTCGCTTTGTGCTGCCGCATAAAATAAAGACACCGCCGCCCCCACAGCAGTAAAACATGGCAAATATTTGCATTTCTGGTGTGTGTGTTTGCTTTTTTCTGTTCTCGAATTCAAAGCGACCGACAAGACAAGCTTAAAATTAACCTTCTTTCATTTTGAATGAAATAAAATATAACCGTCAAAACGTTCAAAGTTTCGACGCAAACTAATCTGACAACCGCAGCGAATTACCAAAAACTAAAGTACAGTGCAAGAAATATTATAAGAAACTCTTTAGGTAGTGAAACACTGAGTATACCGACTTAATCTTAATTTTGATTTTAATAATCTTATAAATTTGTCAATGCACCTTTTGAAACATCCTGAAAATTAGAAGAAGCGTAAGCAACTTAAAAAATTTACATTGTTTTCGCAATTAAAATTATATTGGTAAATTATTATTCTTTTTCGCTAATTTGAAGACTATTGAATTGGCGTTTAAGCTTTTATTAGTGCTTCATAATTTCTTATAAGTTGTAAAGCCCGTCTAATAGAAGCGAAAATGGTATGGATTCATTAACCCAAAGACTGAACACCAGCTAAATTTATCACAAGAAATCACAAGAAAACCCTTTTCTTTTAAATTCATCAGGCAGATTCAAGAGATGCCTAGTCTTTGGCTTGATAAGGCCATACTATCTTTATTTTCTAAAGATTCCAATTCGAATTTGATTTTGATGGATTTTCGGGAACACTGCTGGCGACAGTACCATCCGATTTTGCTGTTCTAATGGAACGCGTCGATTCTGCAGCCAAATTATTTCCAGCTAGTACCCGCAGTTATGTATGTTCAGGCAACACTAAGCCAAAAGTGCTTTCTGCAGGATGAGCGTGCTGCTAAAGTAAATCAATAAAAAAAGAATATGATGACAAACCTATATCAGACCTATATTACATTCTTGAAAACCGAAAGCTACAGGCGGATGCAACCGACTGTGGGAGACCCTCTGCTTTCCTTTCCAACAGCATATGTATGCTCGCGCTGCTCTCCCCTTGCCTAGTACATAAATTGAATCTCGAATATCTGAATACCAATTGGGCCACAATTTACAGATCAGATAAAGGTTCCCATAGGTTCTTATATGCTGATTATTATGATGTCTCTAGCTTTTACAGTTTACGAGATCTAGGTTTTGATACGAACGGACTGACGGACAGACAGAGGGACTTGCCTATATCGACTCAGCTCATCGTCATGATCAAGAATATGTATATCTTATAGGGTCTGCCACGCTTCCTTCTGCCTGAGTTGCGCAAACTTAATAGACCATCTTGTACTTTTTTAAAGTACAGGGTATACAAATATTTATATCAACGCTAATCTTTCTATCTCTAATCTAAACAGAATATGCAATTGTGTGCACATTTACTATGCTCAATTAAATTTTGTGATTACATTTAAGCAGTTGTGCTGAATTTGCACTTTATGTTTGAAATTTAATGAACCAACTATGCTAAGAGTTGACGTTTACTCCACTTCACTGTGCCACTATACGTTCTAAATCTGTTGGGATGTTAAAGTAATTTCAACGCCTCAGTCGACTTGACTTGCACACGGATATCAGGTGTAACCTTTGAGTGGTATCCGTGACTGTGGCCGGACACAGGTGCAGTTGCTTGTTTGCTTGATTGCACCTACGCTTGAGAGAGTTCAGGTCAGGAGTATCTTGAGTATGCTCTCCAGTTTCCTGACTTGTCTGTCTGTCTGTCGGACTGCTTGTTATTCTTGCATTATGTCCAAGAGGACACTCTGGCACTAAAGTTGCCTTCTGTGTTGTTATGCGCTTCGCTCTGAAGTGTCGAATTGCTCAGTTGCTGGGTTGTTGGGTTATTTGCATGTGTGGGGGTGTTATTAGGTGACCGGTGCTAAAACTTTTACGGCAACTCATAAAATCTAATGCTCTTACTATTATGCTGTGATTTTAGCCAATGGAATTTTAATAAACACTCAAGCATTTGTGAGCGAATAAACGAATCGTCTCAGTACTAGTCCTATTTCTCAGCGAATAATGTAATTACCTCCGTACTAGTCCTATTTGCGGTGGTAGTCGATACCTGCCGATAATATGTCTGATAAGAAGAAGTGAATCGCCTCCGTACTAGTCCTATTTGTCAGCGAATAATGTAATCACCTCAGTACTAGTCCTAATTGTGGTGGTTGTCGATACCTGCCGATAACATGTTCGATAAGAAATAGTGATGCCAAGAGAAGAAGGTACGTTTTTGATTTATAATTACTTTGTTAATTTACGCATTTAAGGCTTGCCATAGGTAACATCGAATTTCAATTTGTTGTCACGCTGCCTTCTGTCAATTTGTTGTCATTAAATTAGCGCATAATGAATTCGATTGGATTTTAATTAAGCACGCCTGCTGAGCAAAAAGTCATGGCAATTTTCTATAACCTAATTCAGTTAATTAAAGCAGTATAAGCTGTAATCTCACATGCTCTCAGGAGCTCACACGATTCAATTGTGGACAATTTAAAATTTATGCGTCGCGTAATACAACTTTAAGCTACACGAGAGCCATTCGGAAGTGTGTGTGAAAATGGCACAGCATGCACCCTGTCACACACACACATATATACTGTAGTGAGTGGTACACCCACATGGCCAACGCACGCACGAAAGTATGCAATAAATTTGGAAGATTTTACGACTAAGCATCGATTTACTGGCAACCACACATAGCGCACAGGTAGTATACGATTGAGGGGCGAGTACGAAAGGCTTATACAAAGCAGTTTAATTTTATTGCATTAATGCTGACTTCACAAATAAAATAACAAAAAGAAAGGACAATTCGCATCGTATCGCAATGACGTGCAAAGCTAAATGGCGAGTATTGAGTGGCGAAACAAGAATCGAGAGCAGCGACATCTACACACACACACACACACACACACACACACACACACACACACACACACACACACACACACACACTCACAATGCGCTTCTGCCGTGGCAGCTGATGGCAAAGTAAATGAACGTCTCTGACTGAAATGTTCAGCTACTTGGGCGTTAAATGTAGCACGTAATAAGATTTTGGCTTTGGCAATGCCAAGCCAACATCGACATAACCAGAAACAGGCAACTCAACTCAAACTGAAGCTGTGGCATGACACTAGAGACGCCTACATACATACATGCCAACCACCTCAAAGCTCTCTTCAAATATCTCAACATATCTCACAAATACTCACACAACATGGTCACGGTTTCGTTTTGCTTCAGTCTCTGTCCCGTTTCCCTTGCCTTTGCCTTTTAGCGCAATGCAATAAAACAGCATAAAAATGTTGAGCATGTGGCGCTTATTTATAGTGTAAGTATACCCATAGACCATAGAGGGGGGCTGGATGTAATACAGTGGCGTAGTCTGTTGGGGAGTGCAGAAGCACGTTTTATATTTTATGTACTTATAGATATATGTATAAGCTTCCTGTATTTATGGGTTTGAAATAGTTTACAAGACTATCAGGCATATCATATAAATTAGTATTGCATGGACGTATTAGCGAGGACCAGAACCTTTCTGCGTTCTTGGTTGAAATTTAATTAGACAAAGAGTAAATTCTGAGCACGAAGCAATATCGAGGAATACTGGGAAACATAGCAGGGAGTTAGACAGAGTAAATTGATGCTAGGTCGTTACAAGAAGAAGAGAACTGAAGACTGAACAAAAGTTTACTTAGTAAAGTCACCGGTATACTCACAGGAAATTCCAGCTTACGTAATGTCTTAACAAGATTGTTGATGATACTCCACAGGGAGAAGAAATCAAGAATTTCGTACTTAAAACACTGCTTTAAAATTTTTATATCTCACTAAGAAAGGAAATACTGAAATTGAGTACATATCACCTTAATTTTAGAATCCAATTTTTGCCTTTGTGTAGATTCTGCCTTGAAGAAGACGATAGTCAGTAGGTGAAAACTAGTTCACTTAGGGAACTAGTTCCTTAATAATCTAGAGTTGATAGCACTTCAGCCAAGCAATTTCATCGCATTTTTGCATTCGATAGGGTAGATAAGCTGTTACTCATGTAGACAGAGAATACAATAGAACTCGCAATGTTTTTTATGTATCTCTGGTAAATAATAATATATTATTATACTTTTATTACTTTTGGGGTGCAATTACAACTCTAGTGCATCCCGTGTTGCGTACGCCCCTGACTGGCCATCTATTCACTTTTATATAGGTTCTTTTTTATATGCGTGTTGGTGTGGGTATCTTTCACATACGCAACATTTAAGTGGCGCCAGGGCCTAAACAGCGACACCAAACAATGGGCAGATGGCAGAATGAGCACTATCAGATGGCAATAGAAGCGACCAAGGCATGTAGTATTGAAGCTGCGTCGTATTGTGATTTCTTTTATATGGCTTTTGTTTTCCATTACCACAACAAATACTACAAGGGAAGTACAACAAACAAGCACAGCAAAAACAGCTGCGAAATGTGGACAAAAACTACACATTCACTGTTGAATTGAATTTTTACAGTGTTCATAATGTTTTCTTTGTGTTTTTTTTGAGCAGAGAAAAGTTAAAGCAGTCGTCCCTGAGCTGACCAGTGTCAGTGACATGCAAGTCCTGAGGTCGCAACCTAGCAAAATTAATTAAGATATCTCTGGTTTGCTGTTAATTTTCTTAGCTTGACCTAAATCAGTTTCCTTTTTTTGCTGGATTTGCGTTTAGTTAATTAATCAGCTGTCGAGTGTGGAGCGCAAACAACTCCAACATTGTCGTCAACAACAGGCACAAGCAAATAGTAGTATACTACTATAGAGACGAGACCCAAAGACAATAGCAGCAGCAGCAGCAGCTTTATATCCTTCTCCCATTACGCATATTCCTCCTGTTTTGGTCCTTTGTGTAATCAGCTGTGAAGTTATTTTGCAGCCAACATTTCTCAGTGAACAAATTGTACTGCCAAATAAACTACTTGAAATTATTAGTCGACTCTCTCAGTGAAGCGTAAGAAATTGCCCTGAATTCGCCGGAGACATTTCTTAATGCTTGACTAGCGTGAAAAATAAATAATTACAAACGAAAACAATCTGTCGGATTAACATATTTCGCGAGAATTTAATTGATCACACAACTAGTTGAGTGTAAACTACAAATGTCCCTTTAATGCGAACTGACAATCCACAAGACACATTATCCAGTTAATCCTGCTAATTTATATACCAGTCACATGGCAAGTGACAGCGGAACAGTTTGTCTACATCTTTTGGCTCAAAGTAAATCGCACTTTAACTCTTGTAACTATTACTATTATTAAAGTGTTGTGTTTTGTGAGCTTGTTATGTTTGCATTTATATTTATGCATAATTAGAATTTATATGCAAATGTTGACATATCATTTGTAAAGCAAAAACATTTACATTCAAATGCAATAATTGCCGTAGAGTATTTATTAGATGCCACAGATTAAACACAGCTGCGTACAGCCTGAAAAGTAATCAATGTTAATATTACTATGGATTAGCTGTAATCACACATTCAATTTCCATATTGGAAAATCATCAGAAATACACATAAATCATAATCATGAATAATGCAATCGTTTTTTCAACTACATACATTTATAAATTGTAATAAATCCAATGTACACTTGGAGAAAAAGCGTATAGTTTAAGGTTATGATTTTATTGAATTTATATTGTATATTATAATGAATATCAATACCAAGTAAAATTCTACAATCATTTAAAGTCCGGTATAGTTGAATCTGCTCGAAAACACATTTTATAATATTATCTAACATTTTTTTTAAATTTATAATTTGTTTGATTAATATCTCTCGAATCTATAAATCTTTTAATATAAAATAATTATTAATTTCTGCGCAGGTTTACTTATCTCAAATCTAGCAAATTTATTTACAAAATTTAGCTTTTGCTTGAATTTTACTATTATTATTATTTTTTTTGTTCATTAATTTTACAGCAGTTTAGATTTAAAACCGGGATCAAACTTCATTTTATAACAACAATGCCCTAATGTAATATCTTAAATATAATTTTTATATACTGAATTGTGTAATTAGACCAATTTTTTTTTCAGTACATAAACAGAAAACCAACGGCAATTGTCGGCTTCTGTAAATGATCAGTTGCTGTTTCTACATCCACTGCAAATGTCAGCTGTGCAAACATTTCTCTTGCTGCATATAAAATAAAAAGATGACATTAAGCATATGCCGCGTTGCACGCTACATTTGCATAGAAATGCAGCCATGAGATTTATGTATGTAGCTGTTGTAGTAGTATTACCTGGAGCCCACAGATTGGGTCTGCCTTGTTGACTGCTGAGACAGCTCAGCTGGAAAAACAGTAAATTCTATAAACAGACAGACAATCCACGTGGAGGCGAGGAAAAGTGCTGCTGCTGCTGTTGAAATAGTTAGAAGGCGAGGAAAAACTTTTACTTCAAGCGCAAATGGGGCTGCCAAGAGCTAAAAGCAACGCGACGAGCGACATTTCGTGTGAAATGTAAGCAGAGAGAGAGGTGTTAAAAGTGGCTAAAGGGTTTCTCAACTTTAAGAAAATTTGTCTGTGTGTGTGGGAAAAGAGGGCAAGGCAAATTAGAAAGCGGCGGCACTATAGTAAGAATAGCTGCTAAAGTCTTGTAATTTTATGCAAATTGCACGATGAGAAGTCGACGCTTATAATTGTTAATTTGCTGCTCTTCAAATTAGCATAAAATTTATTTCAATGCAATGTTCTATGGAACGTGTGGCCTTTAAAGCAACAGTCGGTTATTTAAAGCTGGCAAACTTTTGGCAAACTTGTTTATTGCCATTAAATGAAATTACCAATTTGAATACATAACAACAGAGTGTGTGGTGTCCTCTCGAAACTTATTCGTGTATATATCTTGTGTTTGTGTACAAGTATAATAAACATGCGTAAGTAAGCTGATTACACGCATATTTGCACTTATACGGCACACGGCAATCCAGCTCCATTTCGACCAACCCAATCTAAATGTATTCAACATTTTTATCATATTTTATCTTTGCCTTTTACCTTTTACCTTTTTACTTTACATTTTCTTCTTTTAATGCCACGCAATGATTGCTTTTTTTCTGGTTGGCCAACAAAGTGTATTTTTGATTTCAACTTTGCTTGTTGCTTTCCTTTCGCCTCTTGCCTTGCCTCCTCCTTCTTGTTTGTTGCAAATAAAGTCACGATGAAATATTCACCGCAGGTGTAATATTTCTGCTATGGGTGATTTAAATATCCTCTTGGCAGTTGGCTTGTTATTATTGCTGTTACTAAGCTTTAATAAGATTTCATTGTTGGCTGACAGATTTGTAATTTGTATTGTGTATGGCCAGACATTTATTGTTGATCAAAGTGTCAGGTAAAAGCCACACTCATATATTTATAAACATCACTCACAACTTGATTAGTTCTATTAATATTTGTAATTTATTTGTGAACTTTGGTTGAAGTAATCACACATAAATTTCAATTTAATAAGATGCACAGAAAAAAAAGCTGAAGGAAAAAATTAATCATTTGTACTTGATTTTAGCTTGGATTTTTTAAGTATATTCAGGATTAATTTGTTAAAATTATCCTGTTTCAACCGAAGCTATTCTCAGGGTCTAACTTTATTCTGTCGTACTTATAGTAAGTACAGTAAGTACTGACAAAAAACTATTATTTAAAAAAAGAAGAAGAATAATATTGTATATTATACCCAATATATACACAATTAAATTATTTTTTTTGTACTAATTTAATTTGCATAAAATTAATCGAAAAGAAGGATTGATTTAAGAATAAAATAAGTATGGAAAAATTCAAGTATTTTTATACTTAATTTAAGAAGTTCCGTGATCAACCGTTTATCAATCCCGTTTCGGATTAAATTCGGCTGTTTTACTACGAATTTTTTCTTGGTGTGGAAATGCAGGTGATTTGGAAGGATATGATCTAGCTCATACACTGTCAAAATATAAGCAACTTTTTACTATAAATATATTCTCAAAATTTGTTATTAAATGTATGCATTAATGTTTAAGCAAATATGCATATTATAATCAGGCCTGTTCCCATTTACGAATTCGATCATTCGATTTACTTTTTGAAAAAAACGGGCTTCCTAAATTCGATGTATTGTTTTGAAGAAATGAAAATGTTTATTGCACTTACACACGAAACTAATCTATCTCGAAATGGAGCAAATATGAAGCTAATCGAAAACGATGAATTGAAATTTAGAACCCCATTTTTTTCAAAAAGTAAATCGAATGATCGATTTCGTAAATGGGAACAGGCCTGAATCTTACAATTCGACATTGTAATCGTTTCAACGAAATAATGTCAGGAATTTAAAGCCCTGCCGAGTGGCAAGTAGCAAGTGGCATGTGGCAAGTGGCATGGCACGGAGAATGGAATGTCAACGGCTGGCTAACTGGGGCTGATTTGAATAACAGCATAATTTATTTGTATTCATCGGATTTAACAAGAGTCTTAGCCCCTAAAAGTACAACGACTTGAGCTTATTAACATTTATTTAGCCCACAAATCGCTCGTGGCTGAGAGTTGATTTTTTTGTGTCTTTTTTTGTTTGCCAGGCAGCAGACGCAGCACATAGCAAAGTGGTGAATGAAATTCGATTTTGAGAGCATGAATGCAGAAAACTTTCAAGTTTTTTCGGAAGGGTAGGCTGGCGAGACACACACGAGACTGTCGACTGTCGCAAAAGTTAAACGACAAGAGACGAAAGAATGGCGTAGCCAAGTGACTGTGGAACCGACAAAACAAGAAAAGAGGGCCAAAAAAATAACTTTAACTATAAGCTCAGACAAAGAAGACGTTTAGAATGGGAAAACGCTGGCAGGGATAGAGGGAAAGGCGAATGTCGCTTTAGAATGCCAAGTATCTGTCAGTCAAGTGCTGTGAAGCATGTAAATTTCCGTCAATTTGAGTTTTATTAAATTGTTTGTGTCGCCTTGCAGCAAATTTTATTTCCATGATGATTTGCATGATCTGTGTTCGGGTTTCGTTTTATAGTACACTCTTAGTCTTTTGGCGAATGCCACCACGAACCACCGACAAAATTTTTGATGATCATTTCGAACCATTTTTTATAGCTATACGTGTCAGGAGTGTGGCCACAAAATGCGCAACTCAGAATCCTTTTTGTTCATGACTTCTTTTTGGGGGCTTCTAAAGCCGGTACTTACAAATCACAGTGGGTCGTTAAGTTTGTGGAAATGTCAAGTGAATAAATACATATACTACTTATACTTATTACACATATTAAGAAACCGCAGAACAGGCATAGTCTTAGGGATTAACACTTGAAATTTGACATATGATTAGCTTATAAAATTATTTACCTGTACTGTAAATTTCATTACGATCGGATTATATGTTTAGAATTTACTCAGCATTTACTTTAATGGACGTAGTAGCCGTATGACTATTAGATATGTTTTTATTTAGGTTTTCTCATATTTATGGGTATACTTGTAAAGCATTTTTAAATATATATATTTTCAATTAACCTCTAAACACATACTGTCGACTTGAAAGTTGACATATGATTAGTTTAAAAAACTAGTATCGTTTACAGTAAATTTCATTACGATCAGATTTAGAATTAACTTTAATGGACTATTATGACTATGACTATTAGATACGTTTTTATTTATGTTTCTTTATATCTAAGAGTATACTTGTGCCCTGTTTTAAAGCCTTTTTAAATACATATATATAATTTTAATTAATCACTAAGCACAAGTCCCTTTACTGTCGACTGTGTGCGACTGCCAGCTTTCCGGCTGACGTGATTTCCTCTTTTCTGTTTGTTTGTAGCTCCTTGTCAGTTTTAATTGCTAGCCATAAGAATGCTTCAAACTGGTGCTCTTTTTAATTTGTGCTGAAAAGTATGACACATAAACATGTCATTTGTGTCAGTGGCACGTTGTGTGTGTTGGGTGTCGGATGCGTGACGAGCTCAGCTAAACATTTCTGTCTGTTCTGTCTGTGTGTACGTGTGGCTGTGCTTCACATAAATACACTCGCAATGCCATAAATCTAAGCTGTATGTGGGTGTAAGTATTGCCTTGCGGTCAACTCACGTGACACTATGCAGCACGGAAACCTTTTTCAAGTGTCAAATGTAAGTTACTTTCTACCCAAAATGTGAATTGTGCGAGGCAGAACTCTTTAATATGATGTAAAATTTGTATAGCATACTTTTTGGGGCTGAATATATTGGTAATATAGGGCTGACCAAAAATTGCTGAGTGGATAAATATTCTTATATGCATATACAAATTTCTTTCATTGACTTGTGTTTTTTTTTATATTGTATTATTTTCTATTCGAAATAGGTAATAAGTTAGTTTACACACAAAATGTGAATTGTGCGAGGGCTCGAAGTGGGGAGAGCTCTTTTATTGCTGATTAACTTGACAGTAAAGGGCTAAGAATAAATTTCTGTGTGTACTCATATTCCATTTCCTATCATCGACTTGTTTTTATTGATTAATATTATGATTTTATTATCTATTCAAGTTAATATTAATAAAAGTAATTTATACATTTAATCTACGTATTTAATCTGTCCATTTGTACTACAGTAATAGAATTCTAAACGAAGCAAGTCGCTTTCAACTTTAATAACAAATTGCTACATTTGCATTTGCTTTGTGTACATCTTTAATCCGAGACTCAGCTGGCGAAGCGCTCTTGTCAAGTTGGTCAGCCACAAGGGTTTTAGTCCCATAAACGTCTCAATTTATGTGCGAATAGACCTAAAGTTCACTTTTGTATGCAAATTTCGGTACTTTCTGTTTGTTCTTGGCCATTCTTTGTGGGACTTTAAGAGAGTGAAAGGTTTAGCCAAATTATTATTCACTTAAAGCCATTTAATCAGACTAAAAAATACAAATTATGTTATGATTACCTTTAAAGCAATTATGGCGCACATGCGTGTGTGTGTGTGTGTGTGTGTGGGGAGTGCGTGAGTGGGCCCAAAGTGCGTGCATAAATCACATAAATGTAGATTCAACTTCAACTCAATTTACGTCTGTGTGTCCAAAAGCTGAAACAGACCTCGTCCCACAGCATAGGCCAACTACGGGTTAGTCGTCCATCTCCGCCTGGCATCTGCGACACGCGCTCAGTTACTTAACCTTACGTGGCCTGCATATATCAGGTGCATAAATTTACCAATGCTGACATATTAAGCCCCAAGCAAGCATACCGTAACTGGCTAATATCCCATTTCCGTCTGCAGAATTAAGCTAAAATGTGGGTCTAAATCTAATCTGCCATCTGAAAGCAGGACCACATGTTACAGACTACACTACAGATGGTATAAAAGATATATGCATGCATATAATTGCTTTAATATTTGCATATATATTTATTTTAGTAATGGAACTGTTCAGCTTTATGGTGTTTTCATTTCATAAATTATTAAGTATTGTGTGCTTAGATTTTTTTCATTCATGGAAATGTACCAAAATTGGGAGTAAAAAGAGACTGGGAACATTAAATTTGATTATAATCAAATGATGCTGAGATTTTGGAGCTTACAAGATATTTATATATTGTTTAAGTATTTATTTTTATATCAACTCAATGTAAATAAATAAAATGCTCACTAAAACCAATCGGAAGTATATAAATACAAGTTTGCTTTTTATTATTTATTTGTAGCTTATTATTTGAAAATAATTTAATTATTATATTTCAAGTCCGCTTGACTGACTTCACAGTACAGACTTACCATAAGGAATAAAATGAAATTCGCTTACACTTTTGCAATATATGTTCATTTTATGACATGAATTAAAGTAAATAAATTCAAGAAGAAAAAAAAACATAAAAATAAAAATGCATATGAAATACTTACACTTTTAGAATATAAATTTTATAACTTATAAAAGTAAATTACTTAAAATAAATTTATTCGCAAAAAAAATATATTTTTAATTTCATTACTTAGAGTGCTTCGATATTATTTTTTAAATAAATTTATTCAAATTATCTAGTTTCATTCTTTTTTAATAAAATATGTTTATTTTTAAATTGTGTCAACTGACTTGTTGTCGAACATACTTAAAACAAATTAAATCTCAACTGGCTTTTCCTACACTCCAAGAATAATATTTTGTTTACCTTGCCTATACTCCTTAGGCTGAATGAGTCCTAAGACTTCTGTGTGTGTGTCATTGCACACACTTATAATCAGATGTGCATAATATTACACAATATTCGGCTCATTGCAAATTTAATTTGTTACATTTGCATAATTTCGTCTTGACACGAGACAGTATCCATGTATATGCAAATATAGGCTAGAGTACGTTGCTAATTACATTACGCATACGCCAAGTCTCCCACATGCAGACAAAAGGTGCGTGTGCATGTGTTGATAAATCCATGGCAAGACAAGTAAACAATATCTAGATTTTGCTCTGTGCTTATTTGTCTGTTCCTATATTAATGTGGGGTTAAGCAGATTCTGTTTGAAGGCTTTAATAATATGTCACATATTGACTTTGATTCTGTGCAATTAAATTGCGCAAATGATGATAAATTAATTGGTTACGCATGAGGAATGACAAACGGATTACTGACGGATTTGTTAAATTGAGTAAATTTAAACATTCTCAGCTTACATAAATTCATTTGAAGGGCTTTTAATATTCCTGCAGGAAGAGGGACGCGCTGACTTTTCTCTTTTAACTTTTTGCACCCTGCACAGAGCAATGATTTTTTATTGTTAGCTCAACAATTGCCATTTGTCTGCACTTTGGAGGATTGTGAAGCGTATAATGCAAAATGCCAGCAGTCGCACAACAGAAGAGCTGCGTTCAAGGACGACAAGTATGCAGCACAAAGACCAAATGGCTCCATAAATATCTTTTTAAAGGACATGCTCCGTTGTAAGACATGATTTGACATTAAAGAATTTTGAAATACACCAGAAATGAAGATGTGGAATAAACTGCACGAGTTTGTCAACGGACAAAGTTCTCAACGCTTTTGATTGAATACTATAAAACTTACTTATAATTTTTTATGTGGGAAATAAGTCACTTGAAAACTGAAATGACTTGTGTTTACCTATAAAATTATAAAAAAAAACTAAATATATTGTCTAGAAGATAATATTATCAAGAATACAAGTTGGTTGATCATAACTGGTGCAGGGATTTAATGAGGGTCTTCAGAGAACTAACTTTATGTAATGCATTACCAAAAGGACATGGGTAGTAAATAATATATATTAATACTTAAAATACTTACATATAAATTCTTAAACTTATTCACAACAGTCTTAGTAGGGAGTAGTAAATTATGTCTACTCCATTGCTAATATTAATAATGAATTTTTTCAAAGCTTTAATAATCTTATCCATCAATAAAATAATATCAATAATAAGTTGACATTGCATACATAATTTAGAGGTACACTTCATTTCATAAAATATTTTAAAATACATAAATATTTAATCAGAATTTTGTAAAGCTCTTCTCTAACTCTGATAATTTTATACATTTTTTTAAATTTTTTACTGAGTAAGAACGTAACTCATCAATTAGTGTTCTAGTCTAAAGTGTGATATCTCTCCGGTTATTCACTTTTCTATATTCAACCAATTGCTTTAATTAGTCCATTAATATGTGTTTTGCTTGCCAACTTATTCAATTGTTCTAATCGTACCCTTTTATTCAAGAGCAGCAGCTGTCCATGCCACTTTCACGTAATCTCTGTGACTACATCCTGCGGTTCGGTTTTCTATATTCAACCAATTGCTTTAATTAGTCCATTAATATGTGTTTTGCTTGCCAACTTATTCAATTGTTCTAATCGTACCCTTTTATTCAAGAGCAGCAGCTGTCCATGCCACTTTCACGTAATCTCTGTGACTACTTCCTGCCGTTCGGGTGACTCGGTTTAATTGTCTTTTGTTGAGTGAGGTCGTTTTTTCGCCATTTTGTGCCGCGTAATTAAAATACAATTAATTTACGGAATGAACTCGTGGCTATTTTCAGCTTACGTATATCATCTTTCAAGCTGCCACGCTTTCTGCAACTCCTGAATGGCAATGACTTTTTAATAGACCTTGGCGTATTTTGTCTTGTGTCGTTTGACTCTTGTGGCCATAACATTGAGGCAATCCAAGCAAGCATCATAAATTTATTTTTACCAGACTTTAATTAGTTTCCTTTTTCAGCGTTTCAGCCAGGCAGTTTATTTAACAGTAATAAACTGCTTGGACATTACGTGAAGCGAGTATGGTTAATGGCGTTTTATAGCAGTCGACATGGGTCTTCTGGTCATAGCAATCAGCGATCTGTGTGCTCAATGGCATTTGTTTGCATACAAACTTGAGCATTACACTGAGAAAAATGCATGAAATTAGTTTTTATAAGCTATGAAATGGGTTCGATAATACGGGGCGTAAAACTTTGCTTTGAATATTTGAGTTGTTGTTAGATAGGTTTTTATTGATAATAGAAAGTTCCAGCGTTACACTCAATCGTTCCACAAGTGTGAGTATGTTGTGAATCAATTAAGTTGGTTGAGCGAATGAACAAGGCTTGATTGAAAAAGTTTTAATCAAACTCCAACTTGTTCAGATATTACTGTAGGTAGAGTTATTAGAGTTGTTCAAATATCGATGGCCCTATCGACACTATCTTCACTATCGATTCAAATTTATAACGGATAAGTTAGTGCATAACTAAAGTGGTAAATATAAACTATTTTCACACCAACCCACTTTTCCTCTCAGTGTATAAATATATAGTGCTTTCATAGCAATCAGCATCGCGTGTGGTGAAGTGGAATTTGACCAGAGCTGCCGACAACTGAATTGCTTGAATGACAGATGGTACTCATATGCAGTTGTAAATATTTATGCGAGTAAAAAGTTAAGATCGTATAAAATTAACTGATTTAACTGTTCAACTGATTCTTAAAGTCGTACAAGGCAGATAAGTGTGTCTAAGCTGAACGGGCACTCAACTTCCAAATATGTAATAATATAGTATTTTCATATAGTACATACCCGGTATATTAAAAAAACAACAGTGCTAAGTAGCTGAAGAGAAGCTAGCTTATCCAAGTTTCAAACCAAGCATCAGCATAAGGAGAGCGGGGGGCAGTGTATTAGTTTAAGTGAGCTGTTCTCTCACATATAGCACATTGCATTTGTTTGCCCTCAAACCGATTTCCGACTCGTTTCTGTGTACACTCACACAAATGCAAGGGCCGCATGGGCCAGGCGCGCCGAAGGCTTTGAACAATTTCACACAATAAAGTCATCTTGCAAAATCCAGTTGTTGTTCCCAGCGAATGCAACACAATTCGTTTTGATTCGGCAATATGTGTGCACATTTTTTTGTTGAGCAACATTCTAGCAGAAGTTGCGGTTTCCTGGTTGCTTATTGTGGCTGGGCAAAGAAAAATATCAAAAATGCCAACTCGTAGCTTTTGATTGTTAATGTCCGTGGTATGTATGTAGTTACATGGACGTACTGAGGGGGTAGAGTAGAGAAACATTTCTTATTCTGGCTACAATAATTTAGTTATTGTAAACACAGTTGTATATTAATAGTAAGAATTATGAAAAGGGAACACTTTCTATAGAAAGTGCTCTGAAAAAAAGTGTACTATATGAATTCTTAAGCCTTGACTTGTGCTCAGTGTCCACATCTCTTGTAAGGTCCACAATTTCATTAGTGTGCAATATGTTAACCTCTTTAAATTAGTTTAACATATCAAGGTTAATATATTTAATTTAAAACTCTAAAATAATTTGTAACAGGAGTTTCCCCCTATCCAAAGAATTCTCGGCTACGTCCATATTGTGTGTGTGTGTGCATTGCGAGTGGGCGTGTGTGCGTGCGAGTGTGGGTTAAAGGTTGACTGTTGCGGTTTATTTGCTTTACTTTGAGTCACATACCGTATTTGCACTGCACTTCGACATACGCAAATATTTTCGTTTTGCATTTTTGCGTGGCTTTGTTGTTTTGCAGTATCTCTTCTCTGGAACTTTTGTTATTGTCGCTGTGGCTGGAATAACTGATTCATAGTTTTAAGCTTTGTTTCATTTTCTAAGTCACTCAGGCATGTGCAGCCTTCAGCTATGCAACGTTGCCATAAACAAAGAAGCGCCATACGCTTCCGTTAACATACTGCTACATAAATTCACATACCAGTAGAATTTATGTTGGGGTATGGCTAGATTTGTATACTTTCATACAAAGGTGAATTTATACATACATGCTGTTGCTTTAATGTGCATGGGAAATACATAAAAGAAATACATAATTATTTAAGGCAGCGGTGGGCACAAAATTTTAAGTCGGGAGTAATACCGTTGGCTGATTGCAACACAGACACACAAAAAATAAATGTAGATTTTGCTTTTTGCGTATATTTTGTTCTAGTAATTTGTTTGTGCGTTTGTGCCTCGCTGGAGAAATTACGAAAAGAGCAGAGTCTGCTCCCAGAGCATTGGAGTGCCCATCGCTGATTTAAAGTCCAGCTTTAATTTCAATTACACCTTTTGCCGAGCTCGAAAAAAAACGGAAGGAGCAGAGTTTGCTCTGACGTCACTATAAACATATGTATGTTATGTCTCCCTATTCGTTTTTTGGGCTGTCATACTGTTCGACCAAAGCCAGTTTAAAATTGTTTTAAAATCTGTAAAACCATAGAATTTGTTTGTTTTTGGCAATTAGAAATTGATTCGATGCTAATGGACGAACTTAATCCCTTCTAATTTGCAAGTTGCTATTAAATTAAATTATTCGAGTCGCTTAAGCCTTGCATTAGATACAACCCATGATTTGTTATGTGATTTGTACACAAATGTTGAGCCTTGATTGGGCAAAATAATATATGTGAATTTTCCATTGTTTATCTATTCCAGCAGTTGAGGCACAACTTTTCAAATTAAACGAAAGCTACTACTTTATGGCTATTTGTTTCGGCCACAATGCAAATCAATCAATGGCTATCGAAATCCAATTCGATAAGTTTTAAATTGATTTAGCTTTTCGACTGCCATGACAATTCGCAAAAGTCTATCAAAGTCTGCACTTTAAAACATATCGTGATGAATGTGCTTTGGCAACATTCATTCTATTTCAATTCGATCAATGACCCAATGCCAGCTGGTAAAAACATGTGGATTGTGCGATTGTCTGAGCAGACGATAATTTATTAGAAAACCTTATAAAAAAGAATACTATACTCTGCGAAATTGGGTTAAACACAAAAATATGTACATAAAGTGTTCTCATTTATATTGTAGCATACATGAAATAAGATTGCTTTTTACTTAAACTCTGAACTGAGACTTGACCTAAGAAAAATCGATGCTTTGAAGAAAAAGGGACAATCGTCAGTAAGGTGTATTCTAAGGTCTTGGATTAAAGTTTGTTTTGGGATGCGAGCATTGTTTTATTAAATTGTGTTTTAACTTAACTATTGACTTGTGTTTAGTTAGTTATCACGAATTGGGCTACTATAAACTTGTGTTTAATGGTCCACAGCATAGATGAATAGTAAACCATTTGGCACATAATGAAAAAGAAATAATAAAAAGTTTTTCTTTTTAGCATTTTCAATTGGCACAGTGTGCCAGTGACACGGCATTGAATATTGAAATAGTTTTTCCTTGTTTGAACTTTACAAAATGCAACACGTTCACCCGTTCTGTTTCGCAATTGAGGACAAATTGATTTCCAACGTTCGAGCCTATGATCCGCTGTGTAGTGCATTGTTAAAAAGCGAACAGCTGCAACTGCAACGAACAAGTGTTTTGTTCGACTTGTATTAAAATGCAACACAATGAATTCGTAAAGGTAAAGGTCGAAGGTGAGCAACTTGCACCTTGATACGTGTCACAGTTAAAAGCAAATAGATTGTCAAACGTGCAACATTGAGCAAGTCAAGAAAGTTCAACCCAAGAACTTTCTGTGTAACTTGGTTGACTTTAAGTCAGTTCAACCAATGGGTATAATTTGGGAGTGACATTTAATTTAATTTAGTTCTTGCTATATAAACAATGTATAGATAATTTATCATTTGGCAGGGTTGCAATCAAAATTCGATAGATAGATAGACTTATCGATACCTGACGGTTGGTTTTTTAATTTTATTATGTGTATCTTTCTATATCTTTCTTTACGTTATTAATTACATATAAAAAACATACATTATACATAATTCAACGTAGCATTTCTTGATAGCTAAAAAAAATGTAGTGTTCTCATAAATTTAGTTCAATAAATAAAAACAGATTAATTAAGATTAAAGTTTATTTAATTCGTGATAGTAAAGCGTGCGTCTTTCTTATTCATAGCATCAAAGTGAAGTTGGGTGCGCTTAATCTCATCTCTCGGCTGTGCTGCTCTCGATCTGCAGGGCTGCCACAAAATCTTTAAAAAACCTCCATCTATGTGTGATTCATTATTCTTATCAACTTTGTAGTTTTAATTTCGGACATAAAACTTCTTTTTTGCATTTTGACCGATTCAATTTGCTATTAAACTCGTTTTATAGCTCGTGCATGAACCGACTAAGCAATTTGTCAATATAACGTGTCTCCAATTGAGGCAACTGCCTGGTGTGTGTGACTTTTCTTTGTGACTTTTGGGATGTTGTGTTGTTGAATTTGCCAGAGTGCTAAGTTGGCAAAATGAAAACAGACAATGGCAGCTTGCCAGCTTGTGTGTGTGTGTGTGCGTCTGAGTATGTTTGTGTGTGTGTGTGTGGGTGTGCATTATCATAGTAATTGGCGGTTCTGCATGGCTGCTTTGTCAACTCGAAACTCAGTCAATCAAAAATAAGCAGCCAGGCAATGGGCAGGCAAGCAAAACGGAAGCTTATCTAACAGTGAGCGTTGCCGTACTTAAATGCATTGTATAGACCTAGAAACTCTTAAATATATATGTATATCTATGTACATACATTTATATACTATATGCCCATTTGCATGAAAGATGAATGCTATATGGAAAGTCGCGTAGACGACCATCAACATAATTTCGACTCGTATCAATATGAGCACATAAAAGTCAAAACACGTCGTCACAGATAGAGAAATGTGTGTGTGTGTGTGCGTGTGTGTGGGCCATTTTAGCATTAAACTGTTGCTGGGAAGCGGCAAAAAGTGTGAAAAGCTGCATACAAAAGTCTCACACTTGAACGCCTACGCTGCCAAGGAGGGTTTGTTTATGTGTGTGTGTGTGTGTGTGTATGTTACACTCATGCCTGCAGTCGACAGTAAGACATCTTCGTTATTTATGCCATTTTATGCACGATTTTGGCCGTAACTCCAGACAGCATGTAAAACTAGTTTAAGGGTATTTTAGCTGCATGCAATTGGTAAGTATACATATATACTTTTTGAATCAAATTACTTGTTTATTTGATATTAGTATTAATACATTTAGTAATACTAAAGGTTATAATGCAGGCCTTTAGCTAAAAAAAATAATGAAAAAAATACGATATTTATTTTATTTTTATTTTAATTTTAATACTAAAATTCTGTTTGGATTTAGCTTGAGAAGCAAATAAAATTCTGATAATATCCATATCTAATTTTTTTTTTATTTTAATTTATAATTTTAATTTTCAGAATTTTGTGACCCACTTTATTTAAGCAATTTGTTCTCAGTTTCTTAATGAAACATAAAAATTCAAATATAGGGCTTCATATATGGAATTCTTAATTTTTTCTTTATGTGTAGCTTCGCAGTTGATTAATGAAATGTGACATTTGTTAATTCAGCTGTTGTTGTTCCATAATTATGTTATACAACAACAATATATTTATACAAGTTGGTTATAAACAACACACATTTCAATTTAATAAAACACTCTTTCACTTATTTACATATGGACATTAACTATTATTAAAAGTTAATTTTAAAATAATTAAACAGTAATTCATTCTTTATTTAGTCTGTTGTTTTGTTTTCCCAACCAAAAGCATAATTCAATTTAAAATGTATTTCGCTTTGTGCTATAATAAATGCAAGCATACAATTTGCCACATTCTCGTAAAACTCGAAAATGATAACGCAAATTGCCAGACTTGAATCTTTTCATATGCTTTTACTGGCTATAAATAATAAATTATAAATAAAAGCTAGACGAGCATTACGACTCCGAATCTAATTTAGGCTGATGGGTTGAAGTGCAGGTTTGTTTTATGTATATTTTTGCCTTATCCTTCCATCCAATTCGAGCGCGCATCTGTGTGCTTTTAATTTTAGCTTTTTATGATAATTTTTGTTGAAATATAAATAAGCACATATGTGAATGATAAAGGACTTTGTGAATGTTGAATTAATTCTAAATACTATTGATGGATTATGATTACAGTTGCTACAGTGAATGGTGTTACAATAGAGTTTTTTTTTTATATTTAGCCAAGTTTCACAAAACTGTAACATAAAATAATATTTAGCAAAGTTTTCCAAATGTTACACGAATATTTGGTTTCAGTCCATAATCTTTTGCGAGTGTGTGATCAATAACGCGAAATATATTATGGTTCTGTTATGACAGTAATAAGCCGATTAAGTCTAAAAATCGTAAACATTATGACGTGGTGAGCCCTTGGCAATACAGTACAATAAATTACAGCATTTACGCTCTGTTTATAGCCTAAAAACAATCACAATATTCATGAGTATTTCTGTAAATGGATTACTTGCAAAACAATTTCATTCATTTATTTTGTCATAAGTTTCCGCTTGAGTTTTGTTCTTGCTCTTTGCATGGGTGTGGGGGTGGTTTTTTTCTGTATTATTTTAATTATAAAATTTCATCATTGAGAAAGCTGTAAAAGTTAATTAAACACAGACGGTTGACAAGTAAATCCCAATGCTAATAAAATGGAAAATGACAATTTGTTTCGTACAATAATTGGAAGTCAATTTATTTGGCAGATACGAGTCCCAAGATTGTTCTCTGTCTGAATAAAAAGCAATTAAAATCATAACAAAGTGTGAATCTCTTTTATTAGATTTTCACTTCATTTGATGTAAAGCAAATACTGTGTAAATTGCTCACTTTTCTATGAAAAATTTTTAAATTGATTTTATATTCCTTTATTTAACCACACAAAACGTTGCATACTTTTAGGCGTTCCTGATATCCTTTGCACAAGAAACAAAGCATATTGAGTTGAACTGACAGCAGATAAAATTATAAATGATATTTTATGCCAACATCAGCAAAACCTACAACTGTTGTTGGCCCAACAGATTTTTCATGTTGTGCTTTTGCAAGACAGCAGCAAAAGAAATCTAAGGCCAGCTGCCCTTTTTTGTTATTTATTATTATTTTTGTTCTTTTTTTGTTCCTATTCTTATTCACTTTTTTCATTTGATTTTATTTCAGTGCTGTTGCTTGACACGTTTTACATGTAGTCTAATCTTTACTGCTTTGCCCTCCATGTATCAGTCATCAATTCACTTTGACGTCGAGGCATCCCACATCTGTCGATTGGCGGTTTGTCAGCACCGCACACAAGCACAAATTGGTCTTTTGATATTGCCCAATAGATGGCGCTTACAGGTGTGTGTAGTGTGTGTGGATGCAAAAAGAGTTAATCAATCAGCGTCCTCTGGCTGACTTTCGATTTATACCAGAGCGTTTTTATTTGCATAGTTTTATTAGTTTCCGAAATTTTAAACAAAAGCCAGGCAGAAAGCCAAAGAATTGTGTAGAATCTTAGATGTTGCAATACTGTTTAGACATTGCCAGAGCATCGAAACTTTTACCTTGACTTTATAGATATTATAAAGTATAAACACCCGGAAAGTTACAGTCGGATGCAACAAATAGTAGAAGACCCTGTACTTTGCTTTGCCTCGGGCGTGGATAGCAGCAGCATATACATACACACTTACAGTTATACATACAAATATACGCGCAAAAACAATATAAAGTGGCTTCCCCTCCCCCTGCAAAATGCCTAGTACAGAAAATTGATTATTCATATCTCTGGTGTGCAAATCGCACTAAACATTCGATGACTCTTAAGTAAAGAAGTAACTCAGTGATTCTAAAACTGTACATGCTGGGAATACTTTTTAAAAAATAACGCGGAGGGCGAAGATGTATTGAAAATCAGGTATAAACTTGACTTGCTTATGCAATATACGAACCAACAAAAAAAAAAAGGAAACGGGTCTCTAGCTCTTATAGTTTCCGTGATCTAGGTGTTCATACAGACAGACGGACAGACAGACAGGGCTATATCGACTCAGCTCAACGTCCTTACCAAGAATGAAACACAAATTTCTATTATACAATCTTAATAGACCCTTTTGTACTTTTTAAAGTACAGGGTCTAATAAGGAATTGAGTCAAGATGATATCCTTTCCATTCGGCATCAGGCCAAGTATTCGTTATATGCCAGCTGGCAACTGTTCAAACTGTAGCGTAGTGATGCAGGTCAAATGTGAGGTGTTGCTGCAGTAATGCAACTGACACATTAAAGCGACGTGAAACTCCCCTAACTGTTGTTACTAGTACACAGCTCATGGTGTCATGTATATGTATGAGATTGCACTGTTTATGTATACGTAAAATATTACTACTATGTCAGTGCAATTGTGTCACGGCCGAGTGCGCACAGGGAGCGTGTAATCCGGAACATGACTGTGAAAGCGCTCCCTATTGGCCCACTAAGTGCTAGTCGCTTACAGCTAAACGGTTGGCTGACATGCAGCCGATGTTGTCGCCTGATTAATAGCATTCTTCATGAGCACCCAACAGATGCTATGAACTTGACCCTGGCTCTGTTAGCCCTTAGGCAGATACAGTCTGGTTGCATCTACACACACAAAGACACACACACACACATTGTGTAAGGAACTGTTGTTGAATTTATGAATTGAATATATGCTGCTGCTGCTGTTGCTGCGTTCGATATGATTGCGAAAGCCAATCTAATGGAAAATTCCATTTTCAAACACCCACACTAGCAGAGACCAGCATATACTCTGCATATGTTTGTGCTACGCAATAGTCTTGCGTTTTTTCTATGACGGATTTAGTTCATACTCTCTGCATTATGCAAAACGGGTTGCGCTACAGTTACTGGAATATATACTATATTTAATATGTAGCATATGCAAACTACTACACTTTTGGTGGAATATAAATTCACATCTGGTACATTAGCGTTGTCATGGCTTAAAAGGCATTCTCTGTTCTTCACAATTGGCTTTAACATACGAGTATGTAAACCGTGCTCATTGTTATACCAAATTAAGTTATGATAAAGTTTAAAGTTAAAGTTCAAGTTCAACTTCAGCTTTACATAATCTCTTTAATGTTCTTTGACTGGGGTTAAACTTTGGTATTCAACAGACGCGTCACAATACGGACAATACGTCCAGAGTTTTTCTTTAGCCCCTTACGTATCTGCATGCAGATTTTGCATATTAAGTATCCGCCACTGGGTCGTATACGGAATGAAGTCCATAAAAAACTGGCGCACACGAGGCGAGACGAGTGCTTGCTTGTTGAATTTGTCTTTATTCATTGCAAGCTGCCTCCATCCATTGCCCCATCACGCCACCTATCAACAAAGCGACAGTGTGGACATACGAAATTTATGCAAACAAACTACGTACACGCCATGCCAAATGAGTGCCAGAAGACAGTGTGATAGTATGCAGTGTGGGTTGCACTGTGTTGCCGTTAGAGGGCGCCAGTGCGCACAACAAGTTGCACGTTCAACGAGGTGTCATGTGCTGTCGTCTGTCGTCTGCCGTCACACAATGCACTTCAGTTGCTCATTAGGAATGCTTTGCATATATCTCATACTTCAGTGATTCGGCCACATAGCATTTGCTATTGAAATACTAACAATACCTTTGACTACACTTCATTTCATTCAAATATCTAATATTGCCCACACACACATGTATCATATTCGTTTGACAGCTTCATAAAGTTATGTACTTGCGGAATCTTTGACAAACTTTGTATCCTTGCCATGTTTGAAGACTTTTAAACTGAAAATATTTAGCTAATTACTTTTGCAACTGGTAAACAGAAGTATGCCTTTGTGAAAGTCCTACCATACCTTAAATGCAGTGCCGTCAAGTCAATAGCTCAACTTTTTCCCAGCAACGTGAAACTCACGGGACTTGGCGAAGTAACTAAAAATATATTAACATCACCATCACCGTATGACATGATTAATCAGCCCACACTAGATGGCGCCACTGCTCGTTTCTTTAATGAAAAAATGCTCTTGGTATTTTATTAAGTTTTTCGCAGACGCTGACAATGTACTCAAATAGTACAGTGCACTTGCCAAGTCATAGCTACTAGTAAACATATGAGTGAATTCATAGGTACACTAGTGATTACTTTTATTCCTTCCCATTATCAAATTAATAAATGTGTATGTACGTAATAATGATGTAATAATAATGTAAAAATGTAATAGTAATGAAAAATAAATTGAAATAATGTAGCTAGAGTGAAGTTCATTCTCATTACATTAATTACATATTATAAATGTGTATCGCAAATAAAGATATTAACATGTCATTGGATTTAAAAATAATATTAGGTTTTTACAGTTTCTCAGTTTCTGCAATTCAGCTTGTACTAATATTTCTCTTCATTATTGTTGATTATTTACAGAATTACATGATATGCCACATCGTATAAGAGATGACGTAAGTCGTCTATTATTTGAATTAAGACTCGCTGTCATTAAGTTTTTTTTAATGATGAATGTGAATTACATATACTGCTATAATGGAAAATGATTTTACATTTGCTGTACGACACAGATTTACAAGCATTGTGGTTTGATTTGACAAATATTAATACTGTTCTGGGAAAATGTCAACATATGTATAGTAATGACATCTGTGATTCTGCCATAAATATTTATGAATTTCTCATTGAAATACAATACAATTACTGAACCAAATTCACACTCTTGGTTGAAGCTGATGTAATTAACCCAAGGGGGAAACATTTCTAATTTGATAATTTTGAAATAGTTTGGCTTGTATAATGACGTCAGAGGAATTATTAAGTTGAGTTATAGCAAGTCACAAAAGTATACAGGGAGTTATTGAGCTCATCAATCATGGACCTTTTGAAATGAGTACTAAAAACCTTGTGGTTAGGTGTTTGAGCTAGTACTGGCGATTAAATATGCAAAGGTCATGCAGTGAAAACAGTGAAATATTCTCTTTTGGATTTTATGAGTACCATGAAATATGATTTAAAATTTTCCCATAAAAGTGTGTGTGTGTGTAAACCGAACTGGAAGTTGATTAAATTAGAAATTTAATGTGAACGGGACAGGACAACATGGGAAAGTTTTTACAACTGGTACGGACAACCTTGAAAGTTGATAAATTGTTGCAAGAAGTGGCAGACAGTAGACAGCAGACAGCACCCAACAGGCAACACTAAGAGCTAAGAGGCAGCGAGAACCCAGCCAAGCAGTAGCCATAAAATGAAATCTTTAATCATTTGAGTGACACAGACAAGTTCTTGCTGGACCGTACCGTACCACACCGCATCCAAAAATCTCCATTTCCATCACTATTGCCACTCTCCAGTCTCCACTCTGCACTCTCCATTCCCGTTTCAAGTTTTTACAGTGGGCAAACAAAAACAACAATGACTGCATAATGTCTAAAGTTTGTGGGCGGGCGTGCCATAAACAGCAAAGAACTCAAGCGAATTTCATTAGGCGCTGTCACTAAACCGCACTAAACCCTACCCGGTTCAATCCTGGACCCGAACCCGTACCCGTACCCATCATACACGATCTTAATACCCAAACTGGGGACTGATGAAAGTTTTTGTTGTGTGGTTGGCTTGGTTAGCCAAAGTGTCGGTTCGCAAGGCGAAATGTAAACCGAAAAGTTTGCACGGCAAACGTAAGAACAATTAATTCAAATTAATTTTGCAAAAGAAGTTTCTTTGGATTTGATTGGGTAAATGCATTGAATAAACAAAAGCAATTAACTTGCTTATATGGTTACAGCGTGTGGTTTCAGCAGACTGAAAATGGGGGTAAATCGATTGTTAAGCTTTCTTAATAGAAGTAATGCCAAATTGCTTTCCTTATGATACAACTATAATTTTAGATTAAAATTCTACACTAACATCTACTGTTACTGTAAGACTTGTAACGTGTTAATAATTTTAAGTATTTCTTTTATTTTGTATTGTGCATTTGGATGTGCTTTAAAAAAAATAATAAAAATAAGCGGCCACAGCAACAAACAATCTTAAGAGTCCAATTCGAATTTAAGTTTTATAGAACAATACCGTCAGATTTTCATGTCGTGATACAACTCTTCATTCTGGCTCCAAACTACTTCCATAGTGCAATTATGTGTAGGTCACACCAAGCCCAATGAATGCAATGCTTTCTGCGGAAACAGATTTACGTCTATAAACTTAAAGGCTACAGCTCAGTAAAACAAATAAAACAGTCAAATAATTGAATATATTTATTCAGATTTCCGAACTGAACTGAAGATGTCGGATTTCAATCATGAAGATTGGCAACGCCGTAAGTCGGCACGTGTATAGGTGTTTGGCGAAGTGAGTATAACCCCATTGTTATAAACTGTCCATCGCAAGAGAAGGTTGTCACTGCAGTCAAACGTCCGGCAACATCCAGCAATGTAAGAATTAATTCAAAGGTGCCCAAACATTAAATCGTTAAAAGAGAAGTTCATTATTAAAATTCTCTACCTTGACCAAATTCGTCGAATCTAATAAAAGTAGATACTAAAAATGGTGTAAAGTGAACTGAAATTTGTTGAACGGGAGCCGAAAAAAGATTGAATAATTGTGTGTATATAAAACCAGTACTCGAAATTCAACCGATTCTCAGTAATTCCAATGCCTGCTTGACTGATATAAACAGAATTTTGCTATTTTTGAAAAATATTTAATGTCCTGTTATCACGCAGCAATCTCTCTGTCTCTACGCTAAATAGAATATGCAATTTTCTATACGCAATTAAATATTTTGGTAATTTTTACAAAGTTGAGTTGACTTTAAACTTTATGTTTGAAATTTAATCTACCAATTACTAAACTAAGAGTTAACATTTGCTCTTGAAAATATGAAAAAAGAATATTTAAAGATTTTTAAAGACGCCTTTAAATATACAAAAAATGTAATAATTTAATCTATAATTATTTTATAATATTACTTAATTTTAAAATGCTTAAGCTTAATTTGTGAATAAGCAAGCTCTATTTAAAATTCCATACTGCCCTTCATAAAAGTATTTATAACATATTTCTTTTGCTAATGAAAATATGAAAAGCATATAACTTTTTAATAAGATGTTAAAATGAAACAATTTAATCCATAATTATTTTATAATATTTATGGAATAACCAAGCTCTATTGCAAATTCCATACTCCTCTTTCAACTTCATAAAAATAATTAAAACTTATTTCTCTACCAGTTCATTTTTTCAAGCATTTGAGGGGGAACTGGAAACGCGTACAACTATGTCACATATTTTATAAAAAGTTGAAAGAGCAAATAAAAAGGATATTTTGGCTATTAAAAAAATGCCTCGCTTTCATATAACAGTCACAATTAGGGGCACATTTCAGTTTTTGAAATATGCAAATTTAGTTGTGCTTAGCATTTTTGTTTCTAGCAATTCTTTGAACCGTACACAGAAGGCGAATCTGTGTCTGCCACGAGCTGACAGTTTTATGACAACTTACTGTTATTTGCTGGTTCAAGGAACTACAATAGTGCCTGTCTCCTCTCCCCCCTCTCCACGTGGTAACAGTGTCATGTACAAATGCGAAAAACAAAAGAAATTGTAGAAACTTTAAGCCGACGGCGCCATGTGTTTATACTATTTTGTGATTTGGGTTATCCAGTAGAGCCAAGAGCTAAGAGCCAGCCATCGGTCAGGCCAGTGGTCAGTGCACTGACCTGTGTCCTTGTTATCTCTGTGCTCTCTACTGGCGGCTATTTATGCAAATGGCAACAAGTCTACAAATTCCGTACACCCCCGAGGTGTGAGTACAGCGGAGAGTGTTGGTTTTATGAAATCAGTTAGCTCTCGCCTTTAAATTGATGCGCAGTACCAATTAAAGTACTATGCAGAACTACAATGTGTTCCATTTACATAAATATATAACAAAATTAGAAAAAAACGAAACTGCCTCAATGGGTTACGCTTGTTATGGCAAACAATATCATTTCATTTGCAAATGTGCGATATGCAATCTCCAAACATTGAATATTCCAATTTCAGCTGCCAAGAAGCTAAGATTCTGCATTTAAATATGATAACTGGCGAAAGAAGTAATTTTGTTTATAGAGCTCAGCACAAATTTCATATTATTCAGACGGCGCACAGAGCGAATGGCATCCCTTAGGTAATTTCGTATTTTCCATTTGTACTATGCAATGGGAAATGGTACAATAGGAAAATCTCTCTTTTAAATCCAGATGGTTTTATTCAGATGGAAATCTTTAGCTTAAATTTTCACCACTTCTCCTGTATGCAATTAAATTTGTTTTTTAACAGTGTGCACATGCATAGTAATATTTTTTATAGTATAGTACAGAGAGAGTCAGTGACAACATGTGCGGAAATTGTGGCAAGCTCATAGTATATAGTAGTAGCACTTGGCTGGCTAATTAATTTGTTAATAAGTCATAACCAAGCTAGCTAATTAAATTTCAGCGTACAGCACATTGACAGCAACTTTATGGTCTTTTGACAAATTCAAAAATAGTTGCGTTTTCTATCACATGTGAATGTCATTCAACCACGCACACCAACTCTCTCTGCAGTTTGTAGTTGGGGTAGTCCCACTGACTCGGTGAGTTGCCGCGATTCAGTCACGGGTAAAAGTTTGTGAAAACCATCTGCAGTGGCAATATTTTAGTCATTTGAATAAACTATATTATTTGCTATAATCTACAATGTTTGTGACCTCGATTTATCCAAGACACAACACACATAATTGGGTGGGTGTGTCAGTAGCACAGACACCCACCCCATGGGTATCATTATGTTCATGAGTCTGCTATTATGATCATTGCCAGGCCACACTCTACTCATCATAACAAAGTTTCACATGAAACTCAAAGTACACATACAAGCACACACACATGTGCATGTACGAATGCTGTTGTTTGGGCAGTGTGTACGTGTGTGTTTACAAATACAACACAACTGCAATATCTGGCCAAATAAAGTACACTTTTTTTAGTCCATTGTGTTTTTGGGTTTCCTTTGTTATTTGATCACTGACCACTGGGCGCAAATTTTGTTTTTGGCTTGAATTGCTGCTGTTGGTCTTGTCCTGTGCATTGAGCATTGAGCTTTTTGTACATATTGCTGAACTTGGGCTAGAGATAGATAGCCAAAGGCAGCTACAACTCGCAGGTAGCTGTTTAAATAAACATGTGTAAGTAACTGTTCATGTTGCTTGTACGGTTTATCCAATTCCTTTTTCGTATGCTACAAATTGAGTAGAAAAAACAGCAAATTAAATTGCTTTACAGTTGCTCTGGTCGAAGATTTGGTACCCGGTTGTTTTTTTTTAATTTGTGAAATGTCAAAGTTTTATATTGCGAATTAGTTGGCACAGATATGCTTTAGTTACCACCGACAACAAAATAATAAATAGCAAGAGGAAAATTATTTTCTATAGATTTGTTTTTCTATGCATCCCAGAAGAAATTTTTAATCTGCTAATGCTTGATGTATTGAACGTATTATATAGAAAATACAAATATTTGTTTTGATGCTGGGAATTGAAAATGTTAGATAAATTAGAATAGATACGTCATGTTTAACACTTAAAAGGAAATAGAAAAAGTTTAGAAATGGATCAAAAGTAGGCAAAACAATGGATTTCTTTTTCAATGCATCCCAGAAGTATGCAACAGAAATTTGTAATTTACTAATGCGTGATGTATTGATTGTATTATATAGAAATTGAATGTGCTTTGATAATTGATAATTGTTTTCATAACTGAAAATTATGAATAAACTAAAATAGATGCGTCATATTTAACACTAATAGTAAAAATTAGAATTGGATTGAGTTGAGTTTCAAATACACCCCAGAAGTACGCTAAAGCAATGGTACCATTTTGATTTGGCGGTACAATTATTCAGGGTACAGTTTATTGCCACATACATAAAAATAGAAAAAATATTTTATAAGCTTACTTCTATAAAAGTTTAAGTTGCCATTTAGAAATTTATGAATAAGAGGAACTAGATACAAAGCTGACTGTGGTTGACTTGGTGGTTATATCTCCTGTAAATAGCCATTAATAGAACACGTTGCCATAATGATGACTGACGTTAAAAACTGGCACACAAACTGGCCAATGCACTGCAGGTTATTTAGAGGCAATGCCAGCGTCCGAGTGTCCGAGCTCAGGTCGATGCTCATGTCTGTGTTTGCTTGTCTGCGACTCATGCTCATCGGCAGGCTGACTGCCTGGCGGCTGCCATGAACGTAATTATGCTGTCAACAAAAAGCACATCATGGATGGACAATCAACATGCTGAGAGCGAGTCGACTGAGAATGGAGTAAGCGAAGGGTCTAGTTGCTTGCCTGCCTGTCGGGCATCGGGCATCGTCTCCAAGCATCGTCTCCATCTCTTCAGTCGACGTGCAAAAGTATTTAACGCCTTGCACGTTCTTACTTTTCTCATCTACTTGTCGCTCTGGCTGACTGCCTGTCTATCTGTCGGTGTGTCCAACTGTCCGTCTGTCCACTTGTCTTGGAGACTGTCGCTGTCGCTGTCCTTGTGTCCATCTCTCTGGCACGCCTTGGGATAATATTTATTTAATGTTTATTCGGCACGCACTCTACCCGGGCAGCCTGCTTAATTGTGCGTTAAGCATTTAACTTTTCTTTTTTATATTTTTATTTAATTTTCAGTTGACAAGTGGAAAGTGAAAATTGTAATGACGTAAATAATTATTCAGGTAAATCACTCACTGATTCAGCACTCTGAATGGCTGCCAAATTACTTACTCACAGTAATCAGCGATTGGAGAATTACTTACCCATAATATTTGTTGATGGGAGAGCTTACAATTTAAGCTACGAAAACAGGAAAATATAATCCGCTTTATGCATTTAAAATTAAAATACCTGGTTGCACTTAAACAGCTTTTCTTTTTGTTATTAAATTTAGGAATTACAAAATAATTCATAAATAAAAACTAGAGTATTACCAATCTGTGCAGTTTCCCCCCTCTCTTTCTATGTTCTTCTACATTAACGTTCGGTGATTTAAATCAAATAAGATTACACTAATCAAATAGTTTTTATATCGCTGTAAATATTTTCAAGAATGTGCTAAATGTCACTGCAGTTTATGACAATCATAACTAGCCCGTGTGGGCGGAAATTGAGTTAGCAGAATAGGGGCAAAACCAAATCTCGATAAGTTTGTCATGTGTTGCAATAAGTTTTCAACAACACTTGTTGGCAAAAACAGAGCACTCTCATGATTTATCTGACCAAATAACCTTTTAAAGAAGAGAATAAGACTCCTTCCAGAGACTAAATCCCGGCGACAGTCCAAGTATTACATCCTTTATCATGTATGCTGCTTACATGCTGGCATAAAAGTTTCCGGTACAAAATGATGAATGGCTCGCACGTATATGCGATGTGATTATCTCGATCTCATCAATTATGTTGTCTGTTTATCTTAGCTAAAAGCATGAATTTGGCTACATTTAAATTTAATGGTGTTGCATATAACATTCATCATTCCATTTGGACTCCGCTGCGTATACGTAATATGCAGTTAGGAAATAGGTAGAACTCATCCAAGTCGCCCACAGGCATGACATAGCACAGAGGCACATGGAAGTGCAGTTTCATTTGATAACATACTCGTAACTATAATTGAACTAAAACAAGTTAAAACATTTGATAACTCAACAGACTTTCATTGACTGCGAGTTAACAGTCCCATACACTGCATATGGAGCGTCTGATGTTAATCGAGCGCCTGCTGTTAGACGAGCGCTGTTAAAATATCCCATAACAAATGTTAACAGAATCACAGCGTCGGCAGCTGCGGCTGGCTTTTATCTAACAGACACACGACAGTTTCAAATGTGATTCGGATGGTCGATAGGTGCTGCGGATGCTGAGCACCGGCGGAGAGCTCGGAAAATAAGTTTGTAGTAATCGCGGGTAAAATTAATTCAAAATACGAAACTATCAAGTCAATACTGTGCCAATAATAAAGAGAAGAAAATTTCGTTATATAAATTAAATTAAATTAAATGACGAGCTCCCACAGAAGTGAAACGATGGAATAAAGCCAAAGTGCGATAAGAGTACAGAGTCAAAGTGCAATACCCTAATGAGATAATTGAGAGTGTAATGGAGTACTAACACAATAAATTGAAATTGAGAATGTGCTGTAAATTCGATTACGCAACATTGGAATAAATTTCAACGGTGAGCAGCATATTAATTTCAAAAATTATCCTGTGGTCCTTGCATATTAATTTGCAAAAATTTTCATTTAATTGAATTTAATGTCATTTACTTAATGGATAAGAATTAATCAAATGAGTTATAAGCGGACATTAATATTGCGAATTTTGATGTGTAACAAAAGAGAAGAGAAAACGGCGACAGTCGACAATATTTACACACAATTGCCTGGGAAGCCAAGCAATATAAATTCAAATCTATTAATTTCAGCTTGGCACTGTAGGAGTCCGCATCACTGCAATCTTTTTGCCTGTGGTGGCCTGAAGAGAAATGCAACACAGCTGATTTATCGCCATTTCGGTCCAGTGCCCAGGGAAACTAGGGAAAAGGTGGCAGGACGTAGATATAGATGGCGCGCTTGCTGGTTTTATTCTGCCTATTTTTTGTTTTTGGGTGGAAATCACGCTCTGTGCGAAACACAATTCGGTATGCAAATCAGCTATGGTATAAAAGAACATTCCGGCATAATTGTTTAACAAGAAAGAGTTGAATTTGTTTGCTGAGAAATTCATGATTGATGACATGATAAATTTGTACGTCGGCTAAAGGCTTACGGTAGATGCTGAATTTAAGAGCCAAGAGTATGCGGCAACCCTCTTCAAAATACGAAGCATATTCTGCTCATTAAGTGTGCCTTTGTGTTAGATAGAAAGCGAGAAGTATGCTGATTTTGTCTAGAGTGATTTTGGGGTCAACGAGCCTACTATTCAGACTCACTCACCACACTCACACCCTGACTCACACCCGTACTGGACCGCCGCATTGTCAGTTCTAATGAGTTGTCATGAGCAAGTTAGTAGAATTTATTACAAGCCATTTTCATCATGCTAGTAGAAGCCAAAGCCAGGCTTTCCACATCACTGACAAGTCTGTCCGTCCCAATGCACTATGCCATTTCTCATCGGGTTCAACGTTTCTCAAATTTGTTGTTTCATTTCATTTTTTGCGGTCCTTTGTGTTATCAGCCTGCAGTAGGTCACGGCAGTAAGTCTGTGGATTGACAGCCCATTAGTATTGGCCCATTGGGCAGTTCGCAGTTCGTTTAGTAAACAAGAAAAAACATCGATGGGCACTAAATGGGAATTGTTAAAAAGGTGCAAATGTACTCATGCTCTTTTAATCCTTTTCATATAATCGCACAAACGCAGACTCAATGCCAGGCACACACTCCCACACACACTCACAAGATTAAGTTGACTTTCAGTGGGCTTTAAATGATCCCTGGGCAAAGCATAATTAAAGCTAAAAGGTAAAAGGTAGAACTTTTCTGGAGATTTTCCAAACTCATTCCGCTACTTTGGGTAGCAAAACTTTTAGCTGCCAAGTCGAAGTCGCACTCATACCAATTCCGCATTTAAGTGAATGTGAAGGGGTTTGTGTCCGGACTAAGTTTGAAGCTATACTCCATATGTGGTCAAGGGCAGAGCGTTATACATCTGCATACTTTCAGGCATATCTTAAATAACCGCTGGAAAGTCAGCTCAGTTTCGATAGATTATTAAATTTAACTAATCTGCTACTTACGTGGCTAAGCTGCTCTTTGCAATATGATTTACTTACGCATTTATGACATTTTCATTTGAGAATATTTGTCACGTGCTACAAACGTGTCAATGATTATATCAATACATAGTTACGTGATCAAATGCAGAAGGCACTAAAATACTTTATAAATGGAGTAATTCAATTTATTGGCAAAGCCAGAATGTTATTTATTGTTTCTATGACATTTCTATGACATTGCCATAATGGATTTATATTAATTTTGTTTCATTTAGAAAAAAACGTTTACAGAATGCAATCAAATATACAAAGTACTCGTGATGTAATTAAATTGCTGAATTTATGAAATTCATGCTCTCAACCACAAAGATGTACAAAGTGTGCACAACTCAAACAAAACATTTTCCTCTTCATGCGATTAGCTCAAAATTATTCAAGATTTGCAAAAGTTTGCACAATTTTGTGACTCAAAGGAATTCCGCCAGAGGGAGCCAGTTTGAAGTTCTTAAAATTTCATTTAGACCAAATTAAAGGCAAATAACAGCAACAATACTTTCCGTTAGGTAAACAATCTATCAGCATTATACTGCAGTGGGGCAAATATACATTAATGAAATTTGCCATAAAAATAAATATTCTAAATGTTAATTGCATGTTAACGAGTACATTTTACAGTATACTGTATCTTTTAAGCGAAAATTAAAAGAAAGTTAAAGGCGAAACGTTAGCTCCCGACTTTCGTCTTTCATTACCAAATTTCAGTTAATTAAGAAGCCTTTGGCGAGGGAGCTTGTGTAATTTTGTGATATTTCCATTCGTTCATATTTAGGTTAAAGATACTAGAGATACTACTGGCCTTAAGGTCTTTCTGTATTTAATGTCAAAATAATAAAATTTAATCCGCTTGGGCGCTCCTCGTTGGGCTAGTGAAGTTGATACAACAGAAGCTATTCTTGTCCAGGTCCCAGCCAGGTCCACTGGGGTTTCTTCTATCTATGTGTGTGTGGGTGTGTGTGGGAGTGTGTGTATATGTGTGTGTGGGTGTATGTTGCCGAAATCACTTTCGATGGCATTTCGCAAACAATTGCTGTGCCGAAAAGTAATCAAGTACTTGTTTAAAAAGCCCGGAAAGCTACAGTCGCATGCAACCGACTGTAGGAGACCCTGTACTTTCCATTGCAGCAGCAAATGCTAACAATGCACACATATACACATATACCACTTACTGCTGCTCCTTGCCTAGAACGGAAACTTAAGTCTCGAATTTCTCCAATTGAGCCACAATTCAGAGCACTGATGAAGGTTACCAGATCCTTGTATGCTAAGGCACAAGTTTGTATCTTTAAAATTATGACTGTGAAGGTATAAAAAATCTAACACAAACTTGATCTGCTTACGCAAGGGTCAACTAACTGTCAAATATGATGTCTATAGCTCTTACAGTTTCCAAAATCTAGGTGTTTATACAGACGGATAGACAGACGGACATGGCTATATCGACTCAGCTCGTCGTCCTGATCAAGAATATATACTGTGTTGGGTCTGCTATGCCTTCTTCTGCCTGTTACGTACATTTCTGAGTTGCATAAACTTAATAGACCCTTTTGAAATTTTTTGAAGTACAGGGTCTGAAGAGAAGAACGAAGAGACGTTGCGAATTAATTTGCACTTTGCATCCTTCTCCTCTTCTGTTCCGTTACGGTTCAGCGAAGCGTATTTCGGCAAGACTTGGTCACACTGCGCATTTGTGAGGCGAGCTGTCAGGAATTGAATTGAATTATGGCGGGGCATCGCCTTAATTAAATTCGCTATGCGAGTTGAAAAGATTAACAACAATGAAAGTGTTTGAATGCAAATGATGCCCCTGGCGCGCATTTTGTTTGCTACGCAAATAAATAAATATTTTACGGCAAATGTAAACAAAAAGCTGAGTCCGCCCCCACTGAGGTTTGCCATTTGCCGCCATTCCCATTGCCCAGGGGGCACAAGAGGCAACCTAAGAGACCGGAAACGGAAACGTATATTCGGCCGTCCTACGCCAGCCACATTGCGGATGCGGCTGTTAGTTTAGCAGACTCAGACCACGCCCTCGCCCCCGACCCTCAGCTGCCATTGCCCCCGCATCCCGCAGCCATTAATATTTATTATGGCTTCCGTTTTTATGGCGCTTTAAAGCTGGCCGACGTTGGCATTAAAAGGCAACTTGTGTCAGCTTAAGGCAACATATTTTAATGAGGTGAAAATCTGCATTTCATGCTCTCGAATACAGTTACAATACTACAATATGAAGTAAAAATAGTAAATGTAAATGGACCTCAGTGCAAACAACTGGAGCTACGTTAATTGCATTTGCCAGTTTTATTTTTTCCTCACACATAATAAAAGGGTTAATTATGAATGTAATTTGTTGACTGTGCGGCCAAGTTGTGTGTGTGTGTGTGGTTTCAACACTATTGAAATGCAATCGTTAAATTAAATTTCAATAATCAATTTCACAGCGATTAATATGGGATTTATATTACTGTTTTAATTGAATTAAATGCATACACATTTAAGGTTTGAAAAGTTGTTGGAAAATTAATTTAATATACACTCAAAAAAAAAACGAGCTAAAATGAAGATTTTTGGTCATAAAATCAAGACCATTTGGTGACGAAAGTAGGGTAATCTCTATGCAATCTTGATTTTAGATTTCCAAGCTCAAATCAAGATTTTTTTTAATTAGGCCTGAAAAATCTATATTTAAGATTTATTGGTTCTATTTCAAGATTTTATAGAGATTACTTCAAGTATGAACCAGCTTAAAATAAGATGCTAAAAAATCTAAAATCACGACCATAATCTCAAATTTAGATTTACAAAAATCTTAAATCATGATTTTTTCCTCTCATTAGATTAACCGCTAAATTACATGTGATGCACATTTTTAATATTTTTATAATTTTTTTTTTATATAAATTGTTCTTTATATTTTATAAATTTTTTACATCTATTAAATTTGATTATATCTTTAATTTTACATACCAAATTTTCTTGTCCGGCTTCGCGATTTGAACTCACGACTCCTCCCTTGCTTGACACACGCAACGCTGTTCACTGTCGACTTAGACCCTTGCGCCACAAAGCTTTCACAGTTTGCACATCCCAAATACCAAATACAATTCTTATGAACAGATTGCAAAGAATGCAGAATGCGGACGACTCGGGTTCAAGTCCAGGCAGAGAACTACGTTTTTTTATTTTTGTATTTTTTTGTTTAATTTAAAATTTCGCTTCATCTCTCTTTATTCTGACTTCGCCTGGGTGTGCGAATGAGACGGACATTTTGACACAAACAAGTTCTAATAAGAAGATTTTTAAATCTTGAAAATGACATTCGAATTCTCATTATTAGATTTATGGTTATTTTTCAAGCTTTTTCGGGATTAAAAATTTAAGATTGCTCAAATTCTTAATTTAAGATTTTAATTTTTTTATCAGTGTAGTGCGTAAACATCGGTTAAATAATGTATAGTTTTGCATGCTTTTAAACTCGCAATGTTTTTTATTTCCTTCGCCAGCATAAACAAGCAAACTGCCAAAGTGTTTTCTGCGTTCTACACATCGTTGTTTTTGGCACTTTTCCACAAAGTTTTTCCTGTCGGAAAAGCGCCAAAAAGTTGCACTTCTCTCACACAAGTACACAGTGAATTTTCATGCTAAAAACGCCGCAATTAGACTTAGTAATTTCCTTTACAAATTTCGTTCACTTTGAGCATTATGTTTATAGCAGCCAAATCATAAAAATAGCGAGTCTGAGTGGCAAAGAGGAGAGAGCTCACAAAAATCTAGCAAACACCATTGCCACTGCCAGATCAAGTGCTTAAATATTCATCCAAAGACAACATGACATAAGCTGTGCTTAAGCCGCCACCAAGTCAACCGACTATCAAGTGGCGCCATCTACTGGTTTGCATTTGCATTTTCATGTAATTGAATTGCTTGGTTTTAGTTAGCCATTCGTTTCAGTTGGATAGTGAAACAATGATTGAGTACAAACTTCTGCTGAAATGGCTCGGATAAGTTTATTAAAAAGAAATGATACACTTACAGTAAAATAGTATTTTTTATGAAAATCATAAACAGTAAATTAGTTGCTCATATCGTTAATCAATCACAAATGTAAGTAAGAGCCAAATGGTCGTTTAGCTCTGTGCATTATCTGCTGTTTGCTATAATTAACTTTTATTTAAAAATACTTGAATTTAAATATACTTTTATTATTTCATTCTTATTTAATTTAATTAATTTATTTTATTTTAATATATTTAAAAATGAAAATTACACTAATGAGTTGTTTCTTTTATTAATATAAAAATTAAATATAAAAAAATTATTAAATAAAATATGAAGTTACAAAATTTAACTTAAGGAATTCAATTAAATATCCGCATTTGAATTATTTTATTATCTTTCCTAGTTTAGTAGGCAACACTGCTTGGAAGTTTATGTAATGCACTGTGCATATACCATTACTTATATAGGAAAGGCGATGTGTGTCGATATATGCCTTTGCCTGACAACTAATAACCCTAAATTTGGCATTCGTATTGCTAAGTATATACCATTCTAAAGAGTTTTTTATTACCTCTTACCCAAATCAATAAAATATATATTTGTCTAAGTAAAGGTGGTCACATATAGATTTATTGATTATTCTAGATCCAAAGTTTATTAGATTTTTGATAGCCCAATAATCACGAACATATAGTCTTTTCTCACTCCATGACAAATGCAAGTTATTGAGCAAACAATTTAAATGGAAACACTTTGTTATACAGGTAGTGGATTACCATTCCTCAAGACTAACTACCGTGTCGAGTACGCTCGACTGTTTCGTGTGTTTATTTTGCTTTGAATAATATTGTTGATTTATGGTTTACGCGTAGGAAAACGGAACTCGAGAGCGCTTTATCCCAGTTTATGCCACAACATGCATATTTATAAGGAAAGCCATATATATACACGTATTAGGGCGCCTTAGTCGGGTCATAAATAGATCATCCGCAAAGCCGCCTTAACGGAAGTACCCAAAGTGCTCCACTCAAGTGGTTCCATATTTGTTTTGTACTCGAATACGCATATACTGTGCGGAGCGTGTGAGTTTGTTTGGTTGTCAAACCGAGCCTGAAAAATGACTGAGTTTGTTATTCGAATTAAACTTGATAGACTTGAATAATGTGGTTAATTATGCCTCAGGCGAATGGCCGTCGAATGCGTGTGGCATAGCAAACAAGTCTCAAGTAGATTACAAATCATTCTGTGTACGTAAATATGCGCCAGTGTATGCCAGTGTGTGTGAGGGCAAGGTCAAAGCTCGGTCACACGGTCACACGGTCGCTGGCTCAGTTAATTACTCAACCGATCGAAGGGTTGCGGACTCTGCTAAGGGTTTTAAGATGAATAAAAGTGAAATCAATTCGCCATGTTCTCTCTCTATTGGAACTAGACTTGTTGCTATTACACTCAACAATTGGAGCCACAGGTGGCGTGTTGTCGCTTTTAGAGACTATCTGCATAATGTCATGGGACTTGTGAGTGTGCTCACCACCTTAATCAGGGGGAGCAACAACGCACATAACAATAAACAGAAGAAAGACAAAACCAGAACCGCAAGTATGTGTGTAAGCACAGTGGCGCTCAGTTCGCAAACTTTGCTTCCTAATTTATTATTACAAGCTAGCTGGCAAACTGATGAGCTGGCTGGGTGAGGAGCGTATCAGCAATTACAGCAACTGGCACGCACATACTTACTACGAGCCTCCCAATTTCAAGCACAATCAACTTTAGCCTCCCATTTGAAGTCGTGCTGGCAAACCGAATAACAAATGGCGACGACAAACCCGTCCAACTCAACAACAACAGCAACAACAACAGCAACAGCAACCACAACCGTATCGAGGATGACGATGGCATACAAAGACAAATAAAAACGACTCCCGCGTGTGTAATCCACGTTTGCCAGTTTTGCTCAACGTGAGCTGAGAGCTATCAGCTGTACGCATCATTTGCCAGGCATACGTACAAGTGACAACATTAAATAATCCATTTAATGTGGCGTGTATATCATTTCAATGTTATCAGTGCCAATCTGCGCGTACTTTGGCGCCTTTCCAGGCTCAGGCACAAGTAAAATCAATAAGTGCCAACAGCAACAAGAAACTTCTCAACAGCGCTTAAACAAAGTGAAAAGGCAAACATACTTAATACTGCCAGACAGGCGGACTCACAGGCTCACTGACTCACATAAACACACAGACACACTGACTCACTGACTCACAGACACACTGACTCACTGACGCACAGACACACTGACTCACTGATTCACTGATTCACTGACTCACTGACTCACAGACAAGCTCAAGACTCTACAGCTTGACGCCTGTCGCGGCTTACAAAATGTAAAACCGTATCATACGGCATTTTGATCGTATACGATATTCGCTAGTTAAAACTGCTTACATTATTATCAACTGGTAAACTGATATTTCTGTGATTATATGAATGTACATATGTTTTGAAATAATAATTTAAACTGACTGTCAGCACTCTTCCGTTAGTTGAATACCAACATAAGTTTCTGCATGATGCAACTGTATCACTTGCTGAGAGTTTATCTAGCTTGGCTGTGTGTGTGTCGGTTTGTGCTCTCTCCGCTCTCAAACCAATGAATCGTACTTAGGAGAGCGAACTTAGCAGAGTTGCCATTCATGCATTTAGTCTTGGCGCAGTGTGAAGGCTCCGTTGCAAACGAACCAATGCAAGCGCACACACACAACGATACATATGCATCACGTGTTGGGAGAGCGTGTGCGGACTGCAGCAACAGAGCGCACGTTCATTCATTCATTCTTAGCATTCATTCTTGCGCTGCCCCCACACCATTGAGTCGAACCTATGCGGGAGAGGACAGCAGAGCGGCGGATCGGCTTGGCTCTATATAAGCTAAAATTTCTCTGCTAAAATTTCTTGTGCTAAAATTTCAATTAGTTCATTCTTGGTGCAGGTGCAGCGCGGAATGTAGGGCTCTTGGGTTGCTTGTGTGTGTGAGTATATGCTCGTGCGTTTATTTAATGTAATGAAACAGAGTGACTTATTTATTTATTTTACCATAATAATAATGGGAAAGAGTCAATATGAATCATAAGTGAATTACATATATGTATATGCTAGTGAAAAAAGGAGTTTTGTTTTTAAATTAATTTATATTATATATTATTTTAATATAAGTAGTAATATATGTAAGTAAGATAAATATTATTCACTACTACAGTCTTCAATAATAATAATAAATAATTAAATCTTTTCTTTGTATATATAATTGAATCGATTTTAATGAATTTTCATAAATGTATTATAATACCAAAGTTTGTTTTAATTCAACATTTTGGCACTCTGCTTAATATATTGGTCAATCTTTACAAATGAACTTTCCCCTTACTTACCACACACATATGTATACTAGTCGTACTTCCATAGATTTGAAATCATTAATTTTCATTCCACTGTGTGTGGAAGATTGCCCAGCTTGTTTGCCATACCAACCACCAGCCATTATGGCCATTGTCCCCCTCCCAAGAACTAATTGCCAGACACGACTTGCGCTGTTGTTGTTGCTGTTTTTGCAAATGGTTGGAATGTTTGTTTATTTAGTTAGCATATCGGTTGAGTTAGTTGAGGTTGAGACTTCAATAAGCATATCACTGGCGTGCAGACAGACCCCATCATGTTGCCCATCATCAACGGCTTCGAGCTGAAAATGTTTGCTTCCTTCTGGCAGACTTCTTCCTCTTCCTCTGTACGCTGGCTGCTCTGTAAAGTAATTTCCGTAATGAGTTCCTTGCGCTCTTTACGCGTACGGCAGCATCCACTTAAAAGTGTTTGAAATTTCAATTGAGTTCGTGCCTTGGCAAAAAGCAATCATATGACATGTACATATGTCAAGCGAAGACCAAGTAAATTGCTTTGAGTTTCGGCATTGAGTCCCGGATACCACATGAGTCAACCCATTTGGGCGTGTTTTGGTTTCCACATAAGCTACATTTAAAAGTTGGTTTTAGGTATGAATACTAGGGGAATACTAGCATATTGGACTGTATTTTATGTATACTATTTACAGAGTATCTAGCAGTTGAAGTTTGGATACTTTTCACTGCTTCTTTTGTCTGTTTATGTTATGCGATTAATATTGATTAATTTTCTGTCTCTCCCCGTCCATTTCCTCCTTCCTTTTTCTTAGGATTTCGCTTCATCCGAGTCTTGTTGAGGTTTTTTGTTTGGTTTGTCTGTAATCCACTTGTGAAATCTTAATGCCTTAAAAATTGTTGCCAAAGTTTTTATGTCTATAAACAAATCAATCACGACGACACACGTGTGCACACTGTGTGCGAATAAAATCAACTTTTCGCAGAAAACAACAACAACAATTTAATTAGGAAAATATGCACACTTAAACACTAAATAAACGCTTTGACACAGCATCAATTATCAAAGTGGGCCGATAGGCAAGTGGACGTGGTGTGTGTGCCTCCTGTCCTATCTCATTCCACTGCCATTACCAATCTCATGGTATCCCAACTCAGTTAATTACTTAATTTATGCCTGAAGCGACTTGCCCTTGGCTCTCAGTTCCATCGGGATTGAGTCTCATTCGCAGCTTTCACAAAATTGGATTAATTTGTTTACTACATAGCCGAGTGGAGGCA
>JAWNNL010001342.1:0-15208 GCA_035045005.1 Liodrosophila aerea
TAGGTTAGGTAGCGCCGGATGGGATCGTGTCCCTCACATAGACCTAATGGTCCATTGTGATACCGGTTTTGAATTAGTACCCGCGTGTTAGGTCTGCGTCGGTAGACCTGCCGACTTGAAAAATGTAATTATTTTGTTCAGTGAAATCCTTGATACCTCATGCAGTGAGGCATACGTTGGGCTCCCTAGATGCCTCATGCGCGATCTCATCAGCGCTGGGCATTCGCAGAGGATGTGTTGTAGCGTTTCTGCCTTACCCTGCGTTAAGCACTTCCTGCAGTCATCATTGACTGTTAGTCCCATTCTTTTCGCATGGATTCCTACCATGCAGTGCCCTGTTAACAGGCCTACTGCCAGCCTGCACTCCTTCCTCGGGAGTGATAGGATATGTTTTGTTACCTTGTGGTTTGGGGCTCTACACATAGCCTTCGCCACTTTGCAGCCTGCCGTGGATCTCCATCTGTTGTGCACTTCAGATGCTGCTTGATCCTCTAGTATTTTGTGGAGTGCTCGTAGAGGGATGTGCACGCGCTCTATACGATTCTCCGCTAGCGAGGTGCCATCTTTTGCTATCTTATCAGCCATCTCGTTGCCCATAATGCCTTGGTGGCTGGGAACCCAATATATGCGCACCTTCTTGGAGGCGCCTAGTGCATATAGTGCCTCCCTGCTCACCTGTGCATTTTTGCTTGAGATGGTATCAGATAACATGGCCCTTATCGCTGCTTGACTGTCAACGTAGATATTTATATTTGAGTATATTCCACTCGCGGTTAGTGCTAGTTCAGCTGCTTTCCCTATCGCGAATACCTCCGCTTGGAATATGCTGCATAAATCCGGTAGTTTGTATGAGTGCCTTTGGTTGAGTTCCGCACTGTATACTCCTGCACCCACACCTGCGGCCATCTTTGAGCCGTCTGTAAATATGTGCGCCGTCTTACGCTTCAGTTTTAGGCCCTGTTGCCAGCTATCTGCTTCCATAAGTACCCTTATTTTCCGCTTGAAACACGTTATAGGTACTATGTAGTCTGTTGTTGTCACAGCTTCTCTTCCGGCAACGCTGTGTCCGTAACCTTGTAGAACCATGCTGTTCGTGGCAGAAAGGCGTTGAGCCGTTTTCCATGCTTGCAGCTGTGCATACGTGTCCAGGGGGTCGATATTTAGTATGGTCTCTAAGGCTTTAGTCGGAGTCGTTCTCAGCGCCCCTGTGATGCAGACCAACGCCTGCCGCTGGACTCTCTCTAATGCCTTAAGGTATGTAGATTTCTTAGTCGCCGGCCACCAGACTAGGATACCGTAGAGTAGTATTGGCCGCACTACTGCTATGTATGTCCAGTGCATGAGAGAGGGCGACAGCCCCCATGTGCTCCCCAGCATCTGTTTGGATGCGTAGAGTGCACATGTAGCCTTCTTAACCCTCTCCTCTACATTGAGTTTCCATGACAGCTTACTATCCAGTACTACGCCAAGATATCTAGCGCTGGTTGTCGGAACTAGACTTGTTCCGTTTAGTTTTGGGGCAGTCCACCTGGGTACCTTGTACCTCCTGGTAAAGAGGATGAGGTCCGTCTTTCCTGAATTGATACTTAGTCCGGCTGCTAAGGCCCACTCCATTATCTCTTTCAGTGTGGACTCCATCAGGGAACTTAAAGTATGATGGCATTTCCCCGTAATGACGATGGCTATGTCGTCCGCATAGGCAACTATTTTGGGTGCCTTGCCTTTGAATTTACGTAGGATTTTGTTGACAACCAGATTCCACAATAGTGGCGACAATACACCACCTTGCGGTGTGCCTCTTCGCGCTTCTCTTTGGTCTGTGTCTTTTCCGAATTCAGCATGTATTATCCTATTTTTCAATAGATTGGCAATCCATAGTTCTACCACGGTCGCTGCATTGGTAGCTCTGAGGCCTTCCATTATTGCTGCGGTGTTAACATTGTTGAAGGCTCCTGAAATGTCTAGAAACGCTCCGAGCGCGTAGTCCTTAGATTCTAGAGCCTTCTCGACTGTGGCTACCAGTGAGTGTAGCGCTGTCTCTGTTGATTTTCCTTTTAAGTATGCATGCTGGTTGATCTCTACAATTGGACAGTTGTTGGCTGTCCGTATGTGGAGGTCTAGCAGCTTTTCCAGAGTTTTTAATAGGAATGATGTTAAGCTAATTGGTCTGTAGTCATTGGGGTACGCGTGACTTGTCTTTCCCGCTTTTGGCAGGAAAATCACCTTCGCTGTCCTCCATGCTACTGGCACATAGCTCCATCTTAGACATCCCTTATATATTACCTTGAGCCAAGGTACTAACCTCTCATTAGGTCTTTGTAGCATGGCTGGGAATATTCCATCTGGTCCTGGTGATTTGTAACCATCGAAAGATGATATTGCCCACCTTATCTTTTCCTTTGTTATTATGTCTTCGGGGACATCTTTTCCTGTATATGTCTGATCTCTTGGATCTTTGTTAGCCCGTGCGCAGTCTGGGAAATGCGCTTTTAATAGCATGTTCAAAGAGTCCGCACCGTCCCGGGCCCAGGTGCCATCATCCTCACGCAGCAAGCTTTGTGTGGCTGGCCGCTTTGATATTAACTTCCTTAGCCTGGCGGTGTCAGTAACTCTCTCAATTTTCGAGCAGAATGCTCTCCAGGAGTCTCTTTTACTTTTCCGTATGTTATACTTATAGGACTTTAGTCTGTCCTTATATTCCTCCCAGGATTCTTCCGTGTCCGCTAGCTTTGCTAACTTGAAGAATTCCTTCAGGTCTTTCCTCTGGGTTGACAGTTCTAAGGTCCACCAGGGTGGCTTAGCTTTTCTCCCCCCTCGAGAAACTGGGCATGCTGCCTTGTATGATTTGTTGAGATTTCTGTAAATAACTCTCAGGGAGTTCTCTAAATCTTCAACGGATTTAATTTGCTTGGGTTTACTGGGAAGAGACCCTTCTAGTAGACTATCGAACCTCGCCCAGTTGGTGTTCCGGGGATTACGATATGTCTTAATTGGTTCTTCCCAGTTCGTCTCTATGTTGAATCTTATATACTTATGATCCGAAAGCGATGGCTCGTCTGAGACTCGCCATTCTGTGACCTTCACCAAGTTGGTGGTCGCTAGCGTTAGGTCAAGGACGTTAGAGGAGGTAGGGCCTATGTAGGTGAATTCCCTCCCCGTGTTCTTAATTTCTACGCTAGTTTGTAGTATAAACGTTAGAAGAGACTCACCTCTGTCATTGGTGTCAGGACTTCCCCACGCTACATGGTGTGCGTTGGCATCTGTCCCGATCACTACTGCCAGTTTTCTTTCTTCGGAGTCCTCGAGTAAATTACTCAGTTCTTCTGGTGGTGCCGGTCTGTCATGTGCCATATAGCAGGAAGCCAAGAGCAGCTGCCCCTGCTTCCCTCCTTCTATAGCCACTACCGTGAGGTCATCCGTACTGTAATGAGGAAGTAAGTAAGTGCAGATGCCTTTCCTTGACAGAATGGCTGTTCTTGTTCTACTTACAGTTGTCGGGTACAATAGATTGTAGTTAGGTGACCTTAGCCCGGAAACCTTGTTCCCCGACGCTATCCAGGGCTCCTGGACTAGGGCCACATCGATGTCTCCTTCCCCGAGGCGTAGAAGGAGCTCCGTAGACGCCGCCTTCGCCTTATGCAGGTTTATCTGGACTATCTTTAGCTGCATGACTGCAGGATGGTCCATCAACCTCCATGGCGACTTTGTCGGCCGTCTTTAAGCTTAGGCCTTCGGTGGACTCGATTATGGCATCAAGGCCTAAGTCCTTTTCCACCTCGCCCGCTTCCAGCGTGTTGGTGTTCTCGTCTTTCGGGTGGCGTTTCTTAAGCCGCAGGTGCACCACCCCGCAGCCCCACGCCATCTTCCCGAACTTGGGGTATAGCAGATCTTCTGCCTCCTTATTGATTTGGAGGATGTACTGCTGTCCTCCATCGCTCGTTGGCGTCGGTTGGACGTGCAGTATCCTCCAGTCACCCGTCGGGATCTCCGGGTTTTGCCTCTGTAGGAGCTTTAGGGCTGATTCGGGTTCTATCGCCCTCGGGATGAACACTTTGGCTTTAGGCAGCGACGGGATATTGTCCCTGTCGACTACCTCCAATTGCGCTCCTTCCCACAGCCCTTGGATCGTTGAGATCGATCCCTTAATCCACTCTAGCGTCGGGTTATCCGTACAGCGGAGTAGCTTGACCCCGTCGAGCCATCCTGCTCCGTCAAAAGCGGGCATAGATGCGCTCGGGTCGGCTAGTCTCTCCAGCATAGAGTCTATCAGCCTTTTCTCGACCAGTTTCCACTGCGGGAGTGTCATCTGGCCGTTCGGGTCGTTGCGGTCTATGAGGGCTACGGTCAGATGCCGTTTTGCCACTTCACTTGCGCTACCTGCGTCCAACTTTCGCACCTTGGCTTTGCTCACCTCCTTTGCAAGGGATTTCGAGTTTGACCTCGGTCTCTTGTCTGAGGGAGTGCCCGCCACAGCGCTCTCAGCTGACCGTTGCCTCTTTGCTTTAACTGAAGCACTTTCTTCCGCCTGTTTGGCTACTTCAGGAGTAGATTGCAGAAGGGTTTCCTTGCTTGCAAGGTACTTCCTGCTGCTCTCAACCTGCTCTTTCGCCCATTTGATCCTCTCCACCTCCTTGGGAGTGGGATCGATTTTTTTATCCAGTCTTTCTAGGATGCCAAGCGCGGCCTTATAACGGCCTCTCGCCTTCATTCCCTCTGTGTTAGAACCCCGCTTGGTTTTGGGTTTGTCAGCTTGATTCTGACTATTACCTGCCGCCTTCGGGGAACTTAGCAGCCTCTCCTCCTCTGCTGCGCTGATTGTTAGCGTACTATCTAGATCCGAGTCTAAATATTCGGTATCTAGGTTCCGCTCCATTTGTGTTTTGGCAGTAGCCTTGCAACCGGGCTGGCCTGCTCCCGCCGGCCCGGAGGTGTGACCGCTGGCGACACGCACCGAGGAAACCTCGTCGTGCCCGCCGGTGGTAGCAGTCACGCTTTCCACCGACGTTTGGGTCGATATCCCGACCCGGGTTTGATTTGTTTTGTTTTCCATCTGGGGTTTCTTTGATACCTTCTTCTGTCGGGGCGATCAACCCTTATCCGTTTATGCCTACGGCCAGGCACCTACAGCCATGGCTCCAATATCCCAGTCCCGTCAGTGTACCAACGGGAATGGTATATTGGATCCTTAGCTAGGCACTCCGGTCCTGAGCATACGCGCGGGACACAGAAGTGCCCATTGTCCAGCCGGCACCCTCGTGGAGGGTTCAGCTGTAGGATTTGTGCCAGCCTCTAGCTACAATAGAATTTAACAACTAATTTAAATGGATTTAATAATTGTAAAGTTAAGAAGAGTAACGTGATTGATCTCGCAATAAAATTTGCTGAATTTTGTATATAATACGTCTATACTTATTGTTAATATTAGTAAAAAGGAATAAATACTCATAATAAATAAAAGCTATAGCGATCGAGCAGGTGCAATCACACACAAGCTGCAAAACACCCAGAACAACAACAATCGACCGCGTGCAGGCACAGGCAGTGAGCAAAGGCGAAAAACAACCAAATTCAGCAAAACCTGTTTTGCACAGCAGACAACAACAACATACATATAAAGATTCAGCCGCAGGGAAAGCCGAAAGAACAAATTATTACATTATTATTTCTTATTTTTATGTGCTACCACAATATATGGAAATAAGAACGAGCATCAGCTTTGCGACTTTTGAAAGCAGAGCGTATACAAATTTCTGCGCTGAGACTTACAAGTCTGAAATGGCAAAATAGGGAATCATGAAAGTCGGTATCATAGCAGCATATGTACATAAGTATATGAGTCCGTACCCATGTATACACATACAAAGAATGGAAAAAAATCGGCATGCTTGACACAGACCGTGCTTTCCGTTCGGGCGTCTATGCAAGACTGACAGCACAAGTTTTGATGTTGGTCCAACTCAACAGAAACCAGTTTCTCATGCGCTGGCTACTCAGTCGCATGTTCGATGGCATATGTTGCATGTTGGCTGGACCTGATCGTCGCAAAATTCGTGGGACCGCTTTTTAGGCTGTTTGACACCTCTATGTGGTGAATGCTTAATGCTGTAACGTTTGCTGCTAGGGCAAAGTAACGTTGGCTGCTAAGGCAAAGTCACGGCACTATGGCGTGATTTTGCTTGTTCGTTCTTCTCTCATTCGCGCGCTGCAACGCACAGTGGTTGGACCTGTATGGAAGTCGCGGCCAAAAATACTTCTAGTTGTTATCAGTGCTGCCAGATTTTAAGAGATAAAATAAGCTAGATTGAAGAAAAAAATAAGCTAGAATAAGCTAAAAATTAAAAAAAAGAAGCTAAAAATAAGCTAACCATGAAAAACATTAAAATAGTTGATTTTTTACTTTTATTTATACGATATTGATATGATATTTATATAACTATTATAGTAAAGAAATAATTTCATGAACTTCATCATTAGATTCCATATATTTGGGGGATGATTGAACTAAAGCGAGGTATTTCGTTGGAAGTTGGTAGTCATGGCAACATTTCCCATGACGTCGCAGTCCATATCTATAACATTAAAAAAAAAAATACTTAGTATATTTTAAATAATTTAAAATTTCAAAAACAAACCTTATTCTTAATATTGCGTTCAAGCTATTTAAACACATTTTGTTGCGCACCTTTGTTTTTACGATGTTCATTTGGCTGAATACCCTCTCAACCGCAGCATTCGACCATGGCAGTGAAAGTATATGCAAAGAAAATAACGCCAGTTGCTCGAAAGCTTTGTTTTGGCCAGCATCCTTGTACATCAAAACAGTGTGACCGAAACTTGCTAACGATTATTATTAAAATACCAACAACAAATATGACTTTTGTCCAAATTATCGATAAAAATTACCAAAAATTATAATACAATCGAAAAACAAAACATGTTTTGTTATAAATTTTTTTTAAGCCGAAATTAGCTAAATGAAATTTGAAATAAGCCAGATTTTAAACATTTCAAGTATTTTTCAAGCTATTTCATTTTAAAATATGCTAAATCTAGCTTGAAGTAAGCTAAAATGGCAACAATGGTTGTTATATCGTTTCGAAATTTTCCCCAAAATTCTATAAAAATATTTTAATTATAGCAAAAAAAAAAATTGGACATATCGCCCGACTATATCCTATAGCTACCATACAAAATATCGGACCAAATTTCAAACGCGTTGCTATTTTCAGTTTATTATGTGTAAATTACATGAAAAAAAAAACATAACAATAATAATAAACGAAAATACAAATTATAACAAAAGAAAACAAAATTTTAAAAATTAAATGATAACAAGATATATTTAATTTAAGTCATCGAGTAGTTCAAATGCTGATGCTGATAAAACTGACTTTTTTGAATGTGGGAGCTTTCTTTGGCCAGTAACATAAGGATATGAGCTCAGAAGTAATCTGTGCATCAAATCTGTGTTTGTATCAATCCGAGAAATCTTCCTGGTGTGCTGTCTTCTAAACATTTTGATGTCTTTATTTTTTGACTCTGCAGCTTCTTCTGATAACTCTCCAATCGGCACAAGTGCATAATTTATGACATCTGGAGCATGAACTAAAATTTTGTGTATGGATGGTGGGAGATAGTACCATGGATACAAGCTAATCAGCTTTCTGGCAGTATCAAGTGCATATTCTTCAAATTTTGCCGCATTGATTTTGTAGCCTGATGCCAAACACTGCAGCAATATTGAACACCGGATTATAATGTCTTCATCAATACCCGTTATTTCTGCTGCTAATTTAGGATTTTTAAAAAACGCTCTGGCCGTATTGCCATCATTTGACGTGCCACTTCCTCCACTCCTAGGTGTATCCACAATAAGTCCCATTCGTATGCGATAATCATTCTGCAATTGGGATTTCCTTGTCGAAAGTTCTTGTTTTCCTTCTGGAGTATTAACTCTCCAGCGCTTCAGGTCGAGTCTGTACGACACATGCAAAAAGTATTCAAAAAAACGAATATAGGAGTGTAATGAAGACAATCCAAACTCAAAGCGTGGTGCATGAACCTTTTAAACAATTTTCCAAATCGTTCATCTCTGTCGGCTTCGCCTCACATATGTAGCACTTGGAAGATGACGTGTGACTTATTGCACTACAAACTGCAAGCTGTGTTTAATTTTAATTTCTTTACCAGACACATTACATGGCGTGGCATTCAACACTTCAATCTTAGCTTTGAAATACTTTTCTTCGTCTTCAGCTAATTGAGCCGTTTCTTTTGCAAATTGCCATCTTAACGGTCTGCAGTATCGTGTAGACGAAGGTCGCGGATTCTTCCAAATTATTTTTTCATCTTTTGGATCATTTTCCATGGTTTTTAGTTGTAATGGCACATATGATGTCACAAAAAGACTGGAATCGCTCAAATCCTTATTGCAGACTTTCTGTTTGTATTCTGAATGTCCAGTGCTGCCGTCAAATCCCCATTTTCCAATCAAAATAAGGTTATCAGAGCAATCACTTCCAACGCTATCAAGAACATTATGATGAAATTTTACAATCCTCCTCGCAGTGTGGTCAACCTAGCTCTGTAACTCGACTTCAGCTTTTGATTCAGTTACACTTATTTTGTCTGGATAGGTTAATTTCTTAGCCTTTAACAGTTGACCTTGAGCTTGGAAAAAGGTCACAGGAGGTCTTTGAGTTCACATAGCTTCGAATAAGAAAATATTGATGCTTGCTCAAGTTTGCCTCCATGAGAAGCGATAGGACTTCATCGATGTTAGCTTTGCTACACATGGCATTTGATTGAGAGTTGCACGATCGTAAGTCACAAGCTGCAGATTCATTAGTTATTGAAAGCCCAGCAATTCTTCTTCTCTTAGTTCTTTTTGATGACTCACTAAAGTCTACTTTCGGACGTCCACGCTTAGAAGTTGTGGCCATTTTTTGAGGCTTACTCGGAGTGCGTTTCATTAAAATTGTTTCCTTTTCGTTAAGTTAATTAGATTGAAATTGAAGAACTGATGCCTATTTGCGTTTATATTGTGTCCAAAACGATGCAATTTTTTTTGCAAATGTATCCAATATATTTCGTTAACACGCTCATCTCGGACACGTAGCCAATGTTTTCAATATTGCTGTTCACATGTTCGATGCCCTTCCGTACCTTTTCTGCATTGGTGCCGATTGCTGTACACCAATAATTGAATATGTACAAGCGAGTAAATACACAATGAGAAGAGTTACCTACCAAAATTAAATTAATAAACAAATAACGCTATAAAAATTAAAATTTAAACCTAAAAATAACATAAAACACTAAAGACGAACACAAAGACACAGCACAACAACAATGCAAAACAACTGCTTTGACCTTGAAGAAAAAAAAAGAGACGATGTTAGTATATGGTTGATTATGCACACATCTGCCAATATCTGCAGCTAGCTTTAATTTTTTTATACCTTAAGATATTGACAAATACACTGAATAAAAAGTAGGGAAAGCTACAGTCGGACGCAAAGCTACAGTCGGACGCAACCGACAGTAGGAGACCCTGTACTTTGGTTTGCCCTGGGCGTCGATAACAGCAGTAGCATATGGGCATATCCGGCAAATGGTCAACCAGGCCCGAAAATGAAAATCTTCATAATTATCGTATTTTTGTGTGAAGAAAGAAAAATAAAATATCAAATATCATAAAGAAATGGCAAAATTTTCATAATACAATGAATCCATACCATATCTATTAGGAATTTGGCCTAAAAACTAAAAAAACTGTAATTTCTTCACTTTTAGCTACTTTTAAAGGCATTTTTACATTTAATTATTTCGCAATGAAAACATATGATATGTTTGCACTTTTTTTACCAAATCTCTTTACCGTAATCTAATATAAAGGAAATATGAAGTTATTCATAAAAAAAGTAGATGTAAACCCAAAAAAATATCACCTAAAGTAGCATGGAAAAATCGTACGTTCGCGACCCGTACGTTCGCGACCGGTACTTAATTCAATTAAAAAAAAACAAATGGAGATATTTTCTTGGGAATAGGCGCAATAGAAAGCTACATTAATTCATTTTCATAGTAAAGTTATTGCTTTAGAATATTCCATCTCAATTCGCTGATTTTTGCATTTTACTAGATTAAGCCAAAACCGACTTCTATTTTGCGTACGTTCGCGACCGCATGTTTTTTGCAAATATTAAAAAAATGAAAACTCGATAAACCCCATCATTTACACTAAACAAAGAGCTACCAAAATGCTATAAAAAAGCATAAGAACATTTTTTAGAAAACGCTTGTTTTCTATTTCATTTTTGCATTAAAAGCGTACGAACGTACGTTCGCGACCCCTGGAAATGCCCATATATGAACATACTCACATACACATACACATGCATATATACATACACACATACGCACATACACACATACACTTATACATACAAATATACGCGCAAATACAAACAATATCCAATACTCATACAGACATTCATACTCACAATCAAAAATCACGCATACGCCCTAGTGGCCGCGTACACTGTGGCTTCCCCCTTCCACCGACCAACTGCCTAGTATAGAAAATTGTTTGTCCAATATCTCCTGTGTTTATTATCCGATTGGGCTGCAAATCGCACCAAACATGCAAAGCATCTAAAGCTTTAATCCTGCGAAAAATGAATCCAGTGACTCTAAAACTGTATATACTAAGAACATTTTTGTAAATTTGAGGGGGAGGGGGATGACTTTTCAAACATTTGAAACAAACTTGACCTGCCTATGTAATACACAAAGCTAACAAAAAAAAAAGTAAGTCTCTAGCTCTTATAGTTTCCGAGATCTAGGTGTTCATACAGACAGACAGACAGACGGACAGACAGACGGACAGACAGACGGACAGACAGACGGACAGACAGACAGGGCTATATCGACTCAGCTCGTCGTCCTGATCAAGAATATATATACTTTATGGGGTCTGCCACGCCTCCTTCTGCCTGTTACACACAAATGTCATTTGCACAAACCTAATAGACCCTTTGTACTTTTTTAAAGTACAGGGTCTAAAAAATAAATCGGGGCATCTTGGGGGATCACAGTTAAAACTTTTAGTGAACATAAAAAGACGAATACAAAAGATACTAAAAATAGAATTAAATAAAGAATTAATTTCATAATAACGACAACACAAGTTAGCTTTTATTAATATTTAAACTTAAACAGGGTCTAAAACTTCCTTCAACTTAAAAATCCATTTTAAATAATTTAAATTGGGCAGCGTAATTAGTTGACTGAACACTTTAAAAGTCGCTATTGTTATGAAAAATTCGCGATGCGTGCAGCTGCGCTTTGCAGATGAACGCGTGTTCACAGCTTCAATGCTATTTTTAGAAAGTCCCGTTAGATATCTAGAAAAAAACCGGTTTGCTATGAAGAAGTTTGGTCATTTTAGAGGCGGTTTGGTTACTTTTCGCAAATTTTTGTTGTTATGATTTTTTGAATTTTGTCCTATGGGCGCAACCACTGGCAACGGTGTGTGAGAACGGGAAAACGTTTGACAAATGCGCGCGAAAGAAAAGGCGTGATGAGGAAAGGGGGAATTTTGTGCAACTCAGAAATGTATGTAACAGGCAAATGGAGATGTGGCAGACCCCACAAAGTATATATATTCTTGATCAGGACGACGAACTGATGGCGTACTTGTAATGGTCGCCTAGCTCATTAAACATTTTATTGTGGGTGTAAAAACAGCTTGAAAAACTCGGAAAGCTACAGTCGGACGCAACCGACAGTAGGTGACCCTGTACTTTGATTTGCCCTGGGCGTCGATAATAGCAGCTGCATATATGTATGTATATACTCACATACACATACACATACATATAAACATATGTGTGTATACATACACACATACACTTATACACGCAAATACAAACAATAACCAATACTCATACAGAAATTCATGCTCACAATCAAAAATCACGCATACGCCCTAGTGGCCGCATACGCTGCGGCTTCCCCCTTCCCCAGCCAACTGCCTAGTACTGAACATTTTTTTTTTGACAAATTTTTTTTGTCCAATATCTCCGGTGCTTATTATCCGATTGGGCTGCAACTCGCACCAAACATGCAAAGCACATAAAGCTTTAATCCTGCAAAAAATGAATCCAGTGACTTTAAAACTGTATATACTAAGGACATTTTTGCAAATTTGAGGGGGAGGGGGATGAGATATCAAATTAAAAACATAAACTTGGCCTGCCTATGTAATACACGAACCAAAAAAAAAAAAAAGTAAGGAAAGCTACAGTCGGACGCAAAGCTACAGTCGGACGCAACCGACAGTAGGAGACCCTGTACTTTGGTGTGCCCTGGACGTCGATAACAGCAGCAGTATATATGAACATACTCACATACACATACACATGCACTTATACATACACACATACACTTATAAATACAAATATACGCGCAAATACAAACAATACCCAAAACTCATACAGGCATTCATACTCACAATCAAAAATCACGCATACGCCCTAGTGGCCGCGTACTCTGTGGCTTCCCCCTCCCCCACCCAAATGCTCAGTACAGAAAATTGTTTGTCCAATATCTCTGGTGTTTATTATCCGATTGGGCTGCAAATCGCACCAAATATTCAGAGCACCTAAAGCTTTATTCATGCAAAAAAGGAAAACAGTGACTCTAAAACTGTACATGCTGGGAATATTTTTGCGAATTTGAGGGGGAGGGGGATGACTTTTCAAACATTTGAAATAAACTTGACCTGCCTATGTAATACACGAACCTAACAAAAAAAGAATTAAGTCTCTAGCTCTTTTAGTTTCCGAGATCTAGGTGTTCATACAGACAGACAGACGGACAGACAGACGGACAGACAGACGGACAGACAGACGGACAGACGGACAGACAGACAGGGCTATATCGACTCAGCTCGTCGTCCTGATCAAGAATATATATACTTTGTGGGGTCTGCCATGCCTCCTTCTGCCTGTTACACACAAATGTCATTTGCACAAACTTAATAGACCCTTTTGTACTTTTTTAAAGTACAGGTCTCCAAAAAATTAATCTCAGCTCTCATAGTTGCCGAGATCTCGGTGTTCATACAGACAGACGGACAGACAGACAGACGGACATGGCTCGTCGTCGATCGACTCAGCTCGTCGTCCTGATCAAGAATATATACTTTATGGGGTCTGCCACGCCTCCTTCTGCCTGTTACACACAAATGTCATTTGCACAATCTTAATAGACCCTTTTGTACTTTTTTAAAGTAAAGGGTCTAAAAAAAAAATATATAATTTAGTACGATCGTCCGACCGCGGTATCGAACCTGCAACCATTCGACCATTCGAACATAACAAAATGTATGTAACAGGCAGAAGGAGGCGTTGCACACCCCACAAAGTATATATATTCTTGATCAGGACGACGAGCTGAGTCGATCTAGTCATGTCCGTCTGTCTGTCTGTCCGTCTGTCTGTCTGTATGAACACCTAGATCTCGCAAACTATAAGAGCTAGAGACTTAATTCTTTTTAGACCCTGTACTTTAAAAAAGTACAAAAGGGTCTATTAAGATTGTGCAAGCCCGAAATGTATGTAACAGGCAGAAGGAGGCATGGCAGAGCCCACAAAGTATATATATTCTTGATCAGTACGACGAGCTGAGTCGATCTAGCCATGTCCGTCTGTCTGTCTGTCTGTCCGTCTGTCCGTCTGTATGAACACCTAGATCTCGTAAACTGTAAAAGCTAGAGACATCATATTTGGCAGTTAGATGCCCCTATAGTGCAAGCAGATCAAGTTTGTTTTAAATTTTTGATACCTCCTCCCGCTCCCCCAAAAACCGTAAAAAACTGCCACGCCCACAATTTTAAAGATACAAACTTTATCTGTGCTGTGAATTGTGGCCCAATCGGATAATAAACACCGGAGATATTCAAGATTCAATTCCCTGTACTAGGTAACGGGGAAGCAGCGCGAGCGTACGTGTGTTTGCGTGCGACGTTACGATATGTGTGCAAGTGTGCGTGTTTGTTAGCGTGTGTGTGTGCGAAGGAAAGTACAGGGTCTCCTACTGTCGGTTGAATCCGACTGTAGCTTTCCGAGTTTTTTAGACCCTGTACTTTAAAAAAGTACAAAAGGGTCTATTAAGTTTGTGCAAATGACATTTGTGTGTAACAGGCAGAAGGAGGCGTGGCAGACCCCACAAAGTATATATATTCTGGATCAGGACGACGAGCTGAGTCGATATAGCCCTGTCTGTCTGTCCGTCTGTCCGTCTGTCTGTCCGTCTGTCTGTCCGTCTGTCTGTCTGTCTGTATGAACACCTAGATCTCTGAAACTATAAGAGCTAGAGACTTAATTCTTTTTTTGTTAGGTTCGTGTATTACATAGGCAGGTCAAGTTTATTTCAAATGTTTGAAAAGTCATCCCCCTTCCCCTCAAATTCGCAAAAATATTCCCAGCATGTACAGTTTTAGAGTCACTGTTTTCCTTTTGCATGAATAAAGCTTTAGGTGCTCTGAATATTTGGTGCGATTTGCAGCCCAATCGGATAATAAACACCAGAGATATTGGACAAACAAATTTCTGTACTGAGCATTTGGGTGGGGGAGGGGGAAGCCACAGAGTACGCGGCCACTAGGGCGTATGCGTGATTTTTGATTGTGAGTATGAATGCCTGTATGAGTTTTGGGTATTGTTTGTATTTGCGCGTATATTTGTATTTATAAGTGTATGTGTATGTATAAGTGCATGTGTATGTGTATGTGAGTATGTTCATATATACTGCTGCTGTTATCGACGTCCAGGGCAAACCAAAGTACAGGGTCTCCTACTGTCGGGTGCGTCCGACTGTAGCTTTGCGTCCGACTGTAGCTTTCCCTACTTTTTTTTGTTAGGTTCGTGTATTGCATAGGCAGGTGAAGTTTGTGTCTTTTTTTTTTTTTTTTTTCTCTCCTCAGTCATATATTTATTTAAAATCTGTCCTGAATTGGACAATAATTAAATTTTATCATTACATTGACAATTGATTCTTTCGTTGTTCTCTGTTGGTTTGGGGGGTATAAAGGTGGGAAATTGGGTGGTGGTGGGGGGTATTGGAGTCTTATTCGCCTTCCAGTGGGAGATCCAGGGGGTGAGCTCTCTTTAGCCTTCTTGTGGCCATGCTGTTATCCAAC
>JAWNNL010001343.1:0-46039 GCA_035045005.1 Liodrosophila aerea
TAGTATATAGTTATATATTTGGTAAATTGGGACGACACAAGGAATGCACCAAGTGTGTATGTGTGATGTGTGTTGTGTGTAGAGTGATGTGTGTGTATGTGCCAACTGCTTGGAATCGCAGCGCCTGTACTCAATTATTTGGACCTGGTTGAGCACAGACGCTGCAAGACGGCAGTTGGACATAGGGTATAAATGGATAATTATGGCTGGACATTCCTTATATATAGTATTATATATATAGTAAGTTAGGTAATATATAAATTCATTTACTAAATGTGCTAACTAGTGTCATGGTTTGGTGCAAGAGAGATTTGTGGAGAGATAGAGCACAAAATGAGTATTGTTATGTTCTAATTGTAATGTGCGCGGAATGCAATTTAGTTAGCGACACTAACTAAGCCGACTAATTAAAGAGTCGCTTCAGTATGCTCTGTATTGTGGCCAGTGACTTTTCTTCCAGCAGGAAACTGCGATGATTACCCTCCACGGTGTGTACTTCCACAGGTTTTGTGCAGACCTAGCATGGAATACATATAGATTAGTTAGTATATATATTAAGTGTAATTAAGTGTGTCCAACTCACCTCCTTCAGGCGATAATCCTCATCCATTTTGGCCGAGTTATCTGTGGGCTTTACCAGCGTCACCTTGGACTTTAGCTTCAGCTTGGGCTTAAAGCTGTCGGCCAGCTCCAGTTTCTTATAGAACAGTTTGGCGGCTGTTTTGATCTGATAGGGGAGGAAGAGGGAGGAAGTGGAATTAGTGATTGCTTTGGGCATTACCTAGCATATAGACTCACCGTTTCTGCGGGCTGATTGATCTCCACGCTCATCATCTCGGCAAACTTCTCTAGCTTCTCCTCCCAGGTGGGTATGACCAGCAGCAGACGCACGATCTGTAATCAGATGAGAGTGTTATTCATACTATTCATATATTATTCAGAGATTCAACCCACCGATTTGTAGTCAATGTTGGCCAGCACAATGCCAAAGTAGGCCAGGCCATAGCTCTGGTTGCTGTTGTTGTCGTCCACCGTGCCGTAGCGCTGCTTGAAGCTGCTCGTGTACCAGTTGACATAGGTGGGTGCGCCGTCCAGCATGACCACGCTGGCGATCTCATTGGTCTCCTCGAGTATGCCGGCCATCACGTAGGTGAGGTTAATCCGTGGTGTAGGGCAACTGAAATGGCAGCCTGTCCAACTCCACCAGAGCCAGCGTGGATGAGTATGCGTTCGCCACGCTTCATCTGGCCACGCACGAGTAGAGCATAGTAGACCGTGGCATAGACACAGGGCACTGTGGAGGCCTCCTCCATGGTCCACTTGTCGGGTATCTGCCACATCATACGCTTGCTGGCCAGTGACTTGGCCGGCACCATGGCCATGACACGACGTCCGGTAGAGTCACGTCCCGCAAACTCTAGTCCCAGCACACAATCCTGCAGGGCCAGATCTCCGGGCAACGCATCGGCAGCCAGTTTGCCCGAGGAGAGCATTACGTCACGGAAATTAACCGGAGCATAGTAGACCGTGCAGGTCTCCAGCTCCTTCTTGGCAGTGACACTGGTATCCGTCTTGGCCGCTTCGATCCACTTGAGAGAAGCCAGATCTCCCTTGGTCAGGGCGTTGACATATGCATGCTCCACCTGCAGCATGGCCTGTTGTGTCTCCAGTTTCAGGTGACGACAGCTGCCCCAGTTGCCATGCTTCAGCACATTCGAGACGAGATCCTTCTGCAGCTGCTGCCCATAGAGTGGCCCAGTCAAAGAGAACTTCTCGGAGACGCGATCCTGGACAAAGACCAAGCGCGCCAGCTTGCCACCATTCTCGTTCTTGATGCAGGTCATCAGACCGACGGCGCCAAAGAGCTCCTCATTCTGGCACACCACATAGACATACTGCTCCTCCGTGGCGGCAGTGGCCAAAGCTGTCTTCAGCTCATCCACCCAGTTGAAATTCTTCTCGGTTACCTGTACTACGATGGATTTCCGTGTTGTCAGATCCAGACGTCGGCGTGCCAGCACCAGGATGCATGTGCCGCCCAGCGTCTGCTCCTGCACGGGCATAAAGCCGAACTTCTCGAGCAGCGCACGTCCAGACTTGGTGTAGCTAGTGATGCTCTCCTCGAGGATCAGGAACCCAGTGTCGCGTATACTGGCAATGCTGTGCTCCAGCGTCTTGGTGTCCAGGCGAGAGAGCACATCCAGGCCAAAGACAAAGTGACAGTTCTGCTCCACCGGCTCCAGCAACACATCCTTGCTGATCACACGCACTCCAGAGTCACCCAAGCCGCTGGCAATCAGCTCCTCATTCTTGTTGGAGGTGACCACAGCCAAGTCTCCCGTGAGCACGGGTTCCCCCTCGATGATCTGCAGCAGATTATTGGCCATTAACACATCCGGATTGCGTCCATTGGCCAGTTCCACACCCTTCAGCTTGATCGCTCCACTGGAGTTCTCGATGATGAGCTGTATGGCCACATCCAGTGCGTGCAGACGCGCCTTCTCCGTGTTCTCATTGAGCTCGTTCGTATTGTTGTTGGCCACAAAGCAGTAACGCTCCAGCGTAGGTGGATTCTGTGTGCCAGGACGACGCTGGGCCAGGGACGCCTTCAGTCCGCGCAGCTCCACGCCGCCGCTCTTGATGACATTGATGTCGTCGTACCAGTAGACGGGGACACCCACCTCTGCCTTGATGTCCTTGACCAGCTCCAATTGCTTGAGCGGATTGATGACCGCCTTCTCAATGCGTGTGGGCAGATAGAGCTCGCGCAGATTCTTGCTGAGAATGCTGAACTGCAACATGGTGTCCATGAAGCTCACCCAGTTCTCCACCCACTGCAAGTGTCCGGCGGCAGCAAATGTGTCCGAGTTGATGATGCCACGGAAGATGCCCGAGTAGTCGTAGCCACGCAGACGCAGCTCCTTGTACACATCATTGGTGGCCAACTGTTTGGCCACAGTGCTGGCTGCTTGTGGTTCCAGTGGTAGCTCCTCGTTGTCAATGTTCTCGGGTATGGAGATGCGGCCCGAGACGGCCAGACTGCCGCTCTCACAGATCTCAAAGTTGCCTGTGCCGTCAAAGAAATTGATGCCGAACTTGACGACGGCGCTCTTGTTGAGAATGGTGGCACGATGGAACACCAGTTGCTCCATGACGACGGGCTTCTTGTGGAACTCACCGCCACGCATCTTGGCAAAGGTCATCCAGGCCAGAGTCATGTAGCCTGTGGCGGGGAACAGTATGCGTCCGTCGATGGTGTGGCCAGCGAGGAATGCATCATCCTCCTTGGACAGATCCACCTCTACGATGGTCTCACCCGACGACGTCTCCTTGCCGAACTTGGCCACTGGCCACTAGCCACTTCTGTGTGTGATCCCAGCCAACCTTGGAGTTCAGCATGGGTGTGCCGCGACCTACTGGATAGCTGATCGGACGCACCAGATTCAAGACCTGCGGCTGAGCTCCAGCGGCATAGAGTTTGCCCACATTCATGAGGAAGAACTCCACATTGTTCTCGTGTCCACTCTTCACCAGACTCAAGTTGCTGGCCTCCGGACCCAGAGCACGCTTGAGTATAGCCTGGAGCAGACCATGTGGTGCGATCTCAATGCAAATGGCATTCTTGGGCACATGCTGCAGTGCCTCATGGAAGAGCACCGGCGAGAGCAGATTGTTCACGTGATAGGCCGCCGATGACTGCATGGCTATGGTAGTGCCCCAGGCAGATTCCGGAATGCTAGTGCTGATCCAGCGAGCCGTACGATTCTTGGCATTGGGTATAATCTTCTCGAGACTCTTGCGCAGCTTCGGTCCGGCATCGGCAATGTATTTGCTGTGGAAGGCATAGCCACTGCTGTTGACGGCCCTGGCAAAGATATCCTGGCTATTCAGCTCGGCGACAAATGCCTCCGGGCCGGAGATGGTGCAGTTATCCTCGCTGTTGTGGCAGACGGGATAGCAATCGCTAGGCACACGCTTGTGCGCCTCCTCCCAGCTCAGGCCGATGGCGGCCATCTTGCCCTTGGGCAACTGAGTGTCCAGTATGCTCTTGCCACGCCAATAGGCGGCGAGCACCGTCTGCTCCGGGGTGAAGCAGCCATCGGCATAGGCACAGCCCAGTTCGCCCACCGAGTGACCCACAATGCCATCGGGATGTATGTTTAGAGAGCTTAGCAGATCCGTCAGAGCCACCTGCATGGCGGCAATGGAGATGAACGAGTTGAGGATGTTCTCGAAGCTCTTGTCCATGGAACGAGTGAGAACCTCGATGAGATCCACCCCCTCTGGCTTGAGCACATCCGCGCAGCGTTGAATGCTCTTGGCAAACACATCGACCTGCATGAGATCCTTGGCCCACTGGCTGCCCCTTGGCTGGATCCGCGTTGAGCATGCGACCATACTCTTCGCAGTGTTCCTTATCCTCTGCCCAGACGTAGCCCTCACGCAGCGACCAGTCCATGCCCATTTCGAGTGCCTCCTCCAAATCACGTGCATTCATAGGGATAATGCCTTTGGAGCCCACACCTACGGGTATGTGGACAGTGGATCATCCATGTCAGAAGCTGCCATGTTTCCAATAGCAAAGCTGTAGCCCGAGTATATGTCGGGCAATCCAATGGAGCGTCCCACAATGCCTGGCAAAGCAGCCACATTTGCAATCTGCTTGACACCTGGTAGAAAGCCTCCAACGGCACGTCTGATTGGACCAATAGCCAGTTATCAAATGCATCCACACTGAGTCGCCGAACCAAATCGCCAAATCTCGATGATTCTGCAAATTCCAACTTTTGATTTTACACCAAAATCAACCAGAACGTCATTACATGCGTGCTTAAACCAGTTGAGAATTGCAAGTGCAAGTGGGACTGGCCACTCGTATGGCTCCACAACGTCTGTAACGTCCTTGTAGGCTTCGGAAGCCTCTTCCATGACTAGTTTGGGACTGGCCACTCGTATGGCAATGCCCAGTTGGTCCAGCTTGTCTAGAACTTCTTTGTAGTCCAAGTTACGTCGTGATTTGGCACGCAATAAAGCTCGACCCTGTTGATAAAATATCAGTAAAATGAGTCATAGGGATTGTTGAAATAGGTAGATAAAGAGCTTACCGCGCCATGACAAGTGCTACCAAAGGTTTCCTGCATGCCTTGTTCAGTGCCGGTCAAGACGTAGCGCCTACGAGCACAGGTTGTCCGGTCAGCTGGTAGTTCACTGATATCAATGGATGGTGTGGAGGGAAGGCGCGTGTGGAACCCTTGCGATGTACCAGTAGCTTGCGCTCCTTACCATCTACAATGTGATTCTCTACCTTGGCAATGTTGTGGGAGACATCGTAGATGACATGCATGTCCAGATCATCCGGGGTTGTGTTGAACATCTTGGCAAAGGCCTGTCGCGTGAGGAAAGTCATCGAACTGCGATTGACCCAAGCGAAATTTGCTGCCGCTGCCATAGCCTTGAGGTAATCCTGACCCTCGACGGAATTGATGCGGGCACAGGCCAATTGACGATCTTGTCACGTTTCATGGCCTTTTCCATTTGAACTAGAGCATCGGTGGCCACCTGATGGCCAAAGCCACGGCTGCCAGAGTGTATCATGATGACCACTTATCTCTCTGGCTATGGGTCGATTGTCTGGCACTTGATCCCAGCACTTTTCAATTATTTTTATCTAAATTTATCTCGATTTGGTAACTGTGTGTCAGGCCACACTGGACGCTCTCCTTGAGCAGTTTTTAACTTAATTGCTTCTCGATTTGGATTCTCCAAGTGATAGAAAGGATGCTTTCGCGTCAATACTTCAAACAACATGATACCAAAACTATAAATATCACACTTCTCAGAATATTTCTCTCCTTGCAAAACCTACAAATATTAAGATAAACTTGTATGATATACATATGTACTAGATATATATTACTAAATACCTCTGGCGCAATATAAGCGGGGGTACCACGGTCAGCTGTCATGCTGGTAGCTATTTCGGTAACGGTACCAAAATCCGCAATCTTTAGAGCCAATCCCGATGTAATTAGCAAGTTGTGGGGCTTTAGATCACGATGTATCATTGGTTTTGGCTTCATGGCATGCAAAAAGCAAATACCCTGAATTCAGAGGGGAAATATGAATAGTTGTAAATAGTAAATGTAAAATAAACAAACCTCAAGACATTGCTTCATCCATTCGATGGCTGTGATCAGTGGAACCCATTTCTTTGGGGCATCATATAAATAGTCATGGAGAGATCCCTGTTCAGCATATTCCATGAGCAAATAAGCCGCATCATTGTTATAGGTAGTACCATAGAGTCTGATAATACTGCTATGACTAGCCCGAGACAGTAGATTTACTTTTCTATCAAACTCTTCCTTTCTTTTCTCATCCCGATCAAAAATATCTCGAAATTTCTTGACAGCGATAATTTGATTTCGACTTGTCCACAACGCCGCCTTGACCAATAATCTATAAAGGCAGAATTATATGAAAATTGTATTTGAACATGTTAATTTTGTAATACCTTATCCACAACTAAATCCTGAAAGGGCACAATGGTGTGTTTGTATGGTACTGGATTTAAAAACGCTTCCGACCAGTCTCTGAGGAGTAGAAGAAAACAGAATATTCAGTTCAATATAGTTAACGAAAAATGTAATTAAGTAGCAAGCAAAGGATTCATATTTGAAGGGTTTACAGGCCAAACCTACCCATTATTTTCCAAAAGTCGTGAGAATATTTTGTATTCGCTTATGTGGGGTCGTCTAGCTGAATCTGAGTTCCAAGCCATTTCAATATAATCTTTTGGAGTATTCAAGTGCCACATGATTACGTCATTTAAAAGCGGTCGTTGTCCTGTAAGAAGAAAATTTGATATATTCACATACATTATTTGTATCTATTTAGAAATACCTTCAAGTATTTCCTTGATTATCATCTTTGGAGAATGATCAATCAAATGATAGAAAGGTTTCTTCCGGGACAAAACCTCCCAAAGTATTATACCATAGGTATACACATCACTATCTTTAGTAAATGTTCCTCCTTCAATACCTAAATAGAAGAAATATTATGATAAATGTTAGGAAATGTCAACATAGAAATATTCAAATTAGTTTCTACTAACCTCAGGTGCTATGTAGACCTTATCCGGATTGTGTTTCAACAGCGTTGCATCACTTATTGGAGAGTAAAAGTCAGAGATTTTATTGTCATTGTGCGTGGGTATGTACATACATACATAGCTATACACATCACTATCTTTAGTAAATGGTCCTCCTTTCAATACCTTTTGTATTATCTGATTTTGAAAAGCAACAATTGAACCGCAGCACAAACACGGCACGTCTGATTGGACCAATAGCCAGTTATCAAATGCATCCACACTAAGTCGCTGAACCACCTTCTCCTCGACGACAGGTCCATAAACCAGACGATGAGAGACTCGGTGGTGAGAATGAAGGAGATACACATGCTCCTTGCTGAGAACGCGCGGGTTGCTGTGAGCACCACCGAGAAGGAAGTGCAAACCTTGTCCCCGCCGGAGCAAACCCATGCCACGCATGCTCTCCCTCCAGAGAACGTGCGAGGGGCGGTGTCCACTACGGAAAAGGAGGTGCAAACCTCGTTTCCGCCGGAGTTTACCCAGGCCACGCATCCCAGAAATGCAGTGGTAGAGCTGGCAACGGACAGGCCTATAGTAGAGCCGGTTAGGCCCACGAGTGCGGCCCCCCAAAAGCTAGCGCCCATAGCCAAGCAAGGAAGGCAAAAACGCCCAGGATACGAGTGCCAATAAGAGCCCGGGGCCTCTCGCGCAAGCAACGGGCAAGGATGGAGGGGAGTGGCAAAAAGTCATGCGGAAGCCCAGACCGAAGCCTCGAAAGGAAGCAGAAGGGAGCAGAAGTAAGCGGCCAGATGCACTCATCATCAGCGTCGGCGAGGGTAGGTCGTATAAGGACGTACTCTCGATGGTCACGAAGAGGGAAGATGACCCCATCAAGGTCAAGGGTGTTAGGAGGACGGTCAAGGGCGATCTCCTGCTGGAACTCGCAAACAGCACACCAGAGTCAACCCTCAAGTTGAAAAGCGACGTGGAGCTCGTTCTAGGGCAAGAAGTTCGAGCCATGACACAGGTGTCCAGGCTGGTCCTGAGAAACCTGGATGAGCTCGTCGTGGAGAACGACATCCTGGAATCCAGGCTACGAAGAGTCAGTGTACAGTTAGGAGCTTACGTCCGTCCAACTGCCGTGTGAAGGAGGCCGAGACGAGGTGTTACCGATGCGGCGGTGCGGGCCACATGGCAAACAGGTGTAAAGAGTCGCTGGACTTCAGCAACTGCTGCTTTAAATGTGGCGAGGCAGGGCACAAAGCAGTGTCATGCAGAGGCAGCCCGAGGTGCTTGAAGTGTGTCAAGGCCGGGAAGTCCGAGGTTAAGCACGGAACAGGCAGCCGCCAATGTCCATTTGCAGCGAGAGGTGTTGTTAGAAACCCACAATGACCCAGTTCCCACAACTAAACCTCAATCACTACATTGCAGCGCAGGACCTACTGGCACAAACAGTAAGAGAGGCCAGGGTAGATGTGGCGATCCTCAGCGAACCCTATAGGGTAGGCTCAGGAAACGCGTGGGCAACGGATACGAGCGGCAAGGCGGCGCTATGGAGCTGTGGCAGTTTGCAGAGACCGCTGCAGCAAGTGAAGTCGGAGCGCGGATTCGTGAGGGCTTGGGTTGGATGCTGTTGGGTCTACAGCTGCTACCTGGCTCCCAGTCTTCCGATACAGGACTACGACTCCATCCTGGATGCATTGTGTGTCGACGCCAGGGGTCGCACTAGCGTCATCATCGCGGGCGATTTCAATGCCTGGGCGGAGGAATGGGGCTGCACCTCCACGAATCGTAGGGGTCGCAACCTTCTCGAAGCCTTTGCATCGCTCAAGCTGATATTATGCAACAGCGGAGACCAGTTCACCTTTTCCAGGGCCGGAATGGGCTCTATCGTCGACCTGACGTTCGGTAATAGCACCCTGAACTCCCAGGATTCCTGGAAAGTTAGCCGTATTTACACTGCGAGCGACCACCAGGCCATTACGTTCTCGGTTGGTGTCAGGTCCACCTCCAGGCCGAATGCCGACAGACAGCGTCAAGTGGAGGGCGAGGTGGCCAGCGAGGAGCAGACAGCACAGGTGAATGGATCTGGCGCACTCAGTACCAGCTCATCGATGACATCAACTGGGTCGTCAGCGTCATCAGTCGCCACGCCCATAACAACACCAATTTTGGTATCAGCAACGTCATCACTAGATTCGGTCAAAAGTGTCATCGAAGTCATCAATGCCAATGGCCAGGCGAGTGCCGCTGACAGCTCCGACTGCATGCCTTGTTCAATGCCGGTCAAGACATAGCTGCAAGTGCTCATTGTGCCGCCTACGAGCACAGGTTGTCCGGTCAGCTGGTAGTCCACTGGTATCAATGGATGGTGTGGAGAGAAGGCGCGTGTGGAACCCTTGCGATGTACCAGTAGCTTGCGCTCCTTACCATCTACAATGTGATTCTCTACCTTGGCAATGTTGTGGGAGACATCGTAGATGACATGCATGTCCAGATCATCCGGGGTTGTGTTGAACATCTTGGCAAAGGCCTGTCGCGTGAGGAAAGTCATCGAACTGCGATTGATGGCCTTTTCCATTTGAACTAGAGCATCGGTGGCCACCTGATGGCCAAAGCCACGGCTGCCAGAGTGTATCATGATGCCCATCTTGGAAGCGCTCCATTTATCATAAATCTCATCGAGAACCTGAATCTCTGCATAATGATTGCCAGCTCCCAGCGTGCTCAGTTGTGGCAGTCCACGTTTCTTGGCACGCATGCTCACCTTGGCTGGATCCGCGTTGAGCATGCGACCATACTCTTCGCAGTGTTGCTTATCCTCTGCCCAGACGTAGCCCTCACGCAGCGACCAGTCCATGCCCATTTCGAGTGCCTCCTCCAGATCACGTCCATTCATAGGGATAATGCCTTTGGAGCCCACACAAACAGGGACTGCGTCAACTGCTCTTTCACGGGCTGAACGTCCTTTTCGTAGTAATCCCACGCCACCAGAACTAACCACAGATAGTGGATCGTCTATGTCAAAAGCTGCCATGTTTCCAATAGCAAAGCTGTAGCCCGAGTGTATGTCGGGCAATCCAATGAAGCATCCCACAATGCCTGGCAAAGCAGCCACATTTCCAATCTGCTTGACACCTGGTAGAAAGCCTCCAACGGCTCCAGGACGGCAAGCCGTTCCAGACGACTGATTACATAGAAGACACCCTCTACATCCATATTGGGTACTTCAGTTCGTCATTAGATTGGCGCCAATGTATGTTTGATCTAAATAGAGGAATTTCAAATCTCGAGATTTTGCAAATTCAAACTCTTGATTTTGCACCAAAATCAACATGAACGTCATTGCATGCGTGCTAAAACCAGTTGAGAATTGCAAGTGCACGAAAACTATAAATCCCCAGAAAAGTATGCAATGATTTAATATCGCATGGCACGGTTGCCGCACTTGGCGTTATTGCGCCAAAATTTGCGCTTTTTTGGATTGGCGCCATTGCATGGTATATATATAGAATATATGTGTTAGTACAGGTTCTACACTTAATAAATAGGACACTGTGCAAAAGAACATCGTCCTAGCTCCTTAAATGGCCAGGATACGGCGGTTTTTGTGTTTTTGGGGTCCAATTTGCGACCAACAACAACTACATTGCTCCCGGACTTGTTCGCGTGCGCACAGGAACGCACGGATTCATTCGTTTGAGTCCGTTATTAATATTTATTACACTTAATTTTAATTCAATAAATAATTATTCTAGAGACGGTTATATGAGGAGAAAAAGTGTGATCAAGTAGAATATCTTATTATTAAATTTTATTTCAACATTAATTTAGCTACGTACATATAATAAATATTCAATATATCTGTTTTCTGTTCTGTAAATTAAATAAATATATTCATTTATTTACAAATATATATGTGACTTACAAGTATGTAAATGAAATTAGAGCTTTTATTTCGTGTTTCTTCTTTTGCAACTATGAAATATAATAATGTACATTATTCGATATGGCTGAATTATGATCCATAAAGCTCTGCCTTTCACATCGCCTTTATTTCGTTAATATTGTTTATTTTTTTGTAATGTGCCTTCATCGATTTGTAGCGAACATGATTCAAATAAATTCCAAAGTAAAGCCTTAAAGACGTTTTCATTTAAATAGGAATGAAGAGTCAAGAAAGTGTAGGTTATACATAGTTGGGGGTTAATATCTACTAACTACAGGTGACATAAGACCCGTCAAAGATTAAGCTGCTAAAACAAAGACTTAACTGTTTGCTAGATTTACAAATGCTGCTGCTGATTTCCGTTTTCTTTTGTTTATACAACACTTTTTACATTTACAATTAGTTAAGTTTTTGATCAATCAAAGTTTTTGCAAAAGGGGTGTACCAACATTATTGTGGTTGCACTTACTTTAGGAGATAGTAACACTAAGTATATATAACTAGTAATAATACATGTATGTATATTATACTTTACGATATAAAAATATACACGTACTGTACTTTATTATATTGTTTATAACTTAAATATGAGTTAAGCTACTACAAAAGGGTACTTAGCCTTAGACTTAATTATTAAATTTAGTGAAAGTTCCTTCTATTGCTATTTATTATACACTACTAGTTTATAAAATAAATAATACATACATACATGTAGCACTACTTAAGATCATTAAACCTAGGCTTCATATTATTTATAGATAAAAAGATTTCTTTCTCTCTGTGTGCCTTGCTACAAAAATTGAACGGTTTGCAACCAACATAAAACTAATAGAGTTTTTCTCACGCATAATCTTCTTCGCCACTGAACTCATCATCTTCATCGGATGAGACAATCTTGCGTCGCTTTTTTTTGCTACGCTGTTGGTTTGACTTACGTGTGACCAATTTCGCCGGTGATTGTGCAGATTTTACGGCACGTGGTGTTGTGGGTGCGCCGGTACCGAACGTTTCCTTTAAATTACATTGTAAATCCTTTATCACTATGAAAGAAACTTATCAGATACTTACAGCTGGTAGAGGAGTCATGTGGCTGTTCGGCGTTGTAACTGGATTGGGCTTATCATTAGGCATATGATTGCTTCTAGTGGAATTCAAAGGTAACGATTCATCCAACAGTCCCGAACTGTTCAATTTGGACTTATCACGAGATTCATCTGCATCAGAATCTGCATCTTCCGGATCCAGTTTGAGCATCAGCTGCTTAAACTGCAATTACGCATAAGATATTAAATAATATATAATAACGATTAACAATGATTACTTACATCCAAATATTTAACGACTAGGTCCAGTTTCTCTTCATCTGTTAGCGGTCGGAGGAAGAAGTCGGGCTCTGTGCTAGCATAGTTCAGCGCTTGTTGCTTCTTTATGACATCTATTGTGGTACGCGGATTAAAATCGGCCACGCTCCTGCGTGTCACGGCCTTTTCATATAGCTTCTGCTCGGAGGGCGAATATCGCGAGATTTTGCCATCAGTTAGGCCATACATTTCCTTTAGGTGCTCTTTTAGTACTAGTAAAAGCATACACGCCTGTGCGGATGTAATGCACTTTTTGATCTCGGTCATATCTTCAGGTAAACGATTGAACAGCACATGAGGGTCCTCCTCGTCGTCATCGTCTTCTAGCACATCGCCACCCTTATCGCTGGGCCGCAAATGCTCCTTGAAAGTGGTCAGTAAATGTGTGCCAGCCATCGATATAAGTAAATCAATTTGATGTATTAGATATAGAGGCTCATCCTGCACAGCATAGGGAAAGTATGCCAGATTATCGGCAATATATAGCATCTGCTGCAAGGATGTCTTCTGATCGTCAAATTGCTTTGTCACAGTCTGCACTAGGGCGCGTCTTTGAGGTTTTGTGGTGCGCAACAACGAATACAAGAAATCATTTAATGCTGTCGTCACTTGATCTGGTCCGCGCTTACTGCAAGCATAAAATACAATAAAATATTTATGGAATATCAAACATTTCAATTGACTTACGCAAAGCCACGTATTATGTCATTCTTTGACTTGTTGTTCGTCTGCAAGACCTCCTGCAGCTTGAAGCACAGCTGCAAACCGAACTGAACCTTCATATTGACAAAGCCCGAATAGGTTTTATCAATATCCTTGAGCAGGGCATCTGCTCTATGCGCAGACTGTGAAGCAAATGATCGAGTATTAGTAAAAGCACAATATAACTCTATGGATTTCTCGCTCACCTCAACTTTTGCATCAGTGCTCAGACAAATTAAATACGGCACCATTCGAACCGGATGTACTAGGCCCTGGCGCAGCACAATTTGCACAACTTTAACTGCCCAGAGGCGTACGGTGTCATCACGATTCAGAAAGCAGTCTAGAATTTCTTCCAAGTACAGTTGAATAATACGACTCGCCATGCCAGATGAAACGTCATTCATTTCCTTGAGATCCTCGTGTTTCGATTGCTTTTCCCCTAATGAAAATAAAAAAAAATCCATTAGTAATTAGCAGTTGATCTGGTTAACTATTTTACTCACATTCTTTCTCCTTGTTGTGCATAAACATTTCGGATTCAGTCAAGTAAACCCAAATATTGCGCATACAGATTATTTTAATGCCACCATCATTTGCGGTTGAGCTTAGTAGATCACAGTAGTATTGCTTCAGCTCTGAGCGTGTCAGATAGTCATCGTTCATCACACAGAAAGAGCCAAGTGAGATGAGTGCTTGTTTGCGTATCTCGTGATTTGAGCAGCCGCAGAAGAACATCAAGCACTCAAACACATTATCGCATATTGCTGCTGGCAATGCATTATTTCCCTCACCTGCAAATAGTAAAATACAATATCAATATTATTAAGAATAACATATAATATTTGAAAGGAATTACCTAAAGCAATGGGAGACTTGAAATCAAAGTAACGCATTAGTATGCCGATCGTAAAGAGACTTCGGCGAAAACTAGGCGTATAGATATTATCGATATTAAACCCATTCTGCACCACTTGATTACGCGATATATCGAGAACGCGGTAGAACCTGCAAGTAAACAGAAGACTTTAGTAAGAACCACTTATTGAATGACATAAAAGTTGTACATACTTTTGAAAACAATCCCGTATTAACTTATAGTTCTTAGTTATCTTATTAACAAGTGCGCCGAGGCAGGACACACAGCTGGTGACTTCAGCCTGATTTCGCGATACGACGAGCAGCATTAGGTGCTCCTCCAGCGATGCTAAAAACGATTCACTCGCATTGTTCACAAGTGGCACAACCTTTTCGAGTATATCGGCGACAGCGCAAATGAATTTAGCTGCGGACGATGAATGGCATTTGATATTCAAATACGGTTCAATTGTCATGGCATGACGTATCAGCAATTGTGGTCGCACTTTGGCCAGCAAATGTAGCGTTGTTATGCAGCCAAGCATTCGCGCATTATCCGTATCCTCCAATTCAATCAGACGATCCACCAGGCCATCACCCAATTGCTGGCAAGCCAAAACAATCTCTGCGGGCGGTTCTGTATTCTTTTTAACGGGCTCCTGAGCACTGCCATCCAATTTAAGCATGTTCTCCTTGGGTTTGAATATCTAAACACAGATTGAATGAGATTAATACAATATAAATATCTAGTAAGCGCTGCAGCTACTCACGCTCATCAACAGTCCCTCCAGCCAGGTGGTGCCCGTATCGTGAGCTGTATTTACCACATCAATGATTTGATTAATCTTGCGCTGTATGCCATGCTGCAGATAAGGATAAAGAGTCTAGTATCATATTGAAACAATAGAGAAAGCGAGTTTTGTTAATATCGTACCTTATCGTTCTTGATGCACGGCGTAAACCACATCTTCATAAAGACCTCTGTAACCAGCTTTTGTATGCCTTCTTCGTCGTTGACGCGCCGTATCATTTTCACACAGATTTCAGGTATCTTTTCGAAATCCGGATATTCAATGCAAATGTCACGTAAAATTTTTATAACTCGCTTTCGCACTGAAACGCCAGTATCCTACAGGGAAAATTGAACATTATTACGATATTATATTATAAAAAGTGGATTATTTTATGCTTACCAATATGCGCGTGGAGAGCATGTCGTAATATTGATCTATCAACTCTTGGTTGCTGAGCACAAATTTGCCAACTAAATCAACAGCTGCTTCACGCACTGATATGGCGGTATCCAGAAACTTTTGATTAACGCCCATCTGCATATCCTTACGCTTTAGCACCAGCGGATCAACTTCAACAATATTGGCCAGACATTTCATTGCACGCGTTCTCACAGCAATCGATGGTTCACTTTAAGTAGAGAGATTATAGTCGGTAAAGTTGTACTGAATTCGAGATAGTATTGCTACTTACTTTACAACAAGTATGATTTTCTTTAGACAACCATCGAAGGATTGACTAAATGGCCTCTTGGTGGCCAAGTATTGTGCTATTAATTGTGCATTATTATAATCTATATAAGTCTTGATGTGCTGCAGTGATGTATGATTGTGTTCGCCCGGTGCTGAATAGGGTTTTATTTTGCTTATCAAATATCTTTTGCGTTCCTCCAACACATTGAAGATCTCCAGATTGAGTTCGTAGTCCACAACATCAACCGAACGATTGCCGTTTTTATTCGAATCTTCTGGATCGTTCTCATCGCAAGAACCTGAGTCTGAACTTTCTGAATAGTCAACTGAAATTAAAGTTTCAGTTTTTAGTAAATATAACATTCTGCTAATGCACCATTTGCTTACCGGATCTGTGTTTGAGGCGTGACTTTGGTTTCTTGGAAGCGAAACCCTTTTCGCCTTCCTTGATGCGTCGTCGCTGATAGATAACATCTCTGTACCATTGGGCTAAGTAAAAATGTCGCGCATAATCCCATATTAAATTCTCCTCTTGCGCATTGACAGCTAGAAAATCTAGTAAGATTTTTTGTAGAAATTCCGTGCGTTGTTCTTCCGGATGTAGCTCGATTTTGGTCTGTGGATACAATTTAATTCTGTATTATTTAATTTAAAGATGACTCTGATTATACATACGTCTGTTATGGGCAGATCGCCCTCCTTCTCCTGCTCGGCTTTAATGGATTGAATCATAGAATCTATGATATTCACTTTGCATCGAGACTCAACCGTATCCTTTCGCAGTTTTGCCGCCACTATTCCCAAGTAATCCAAGGAGACCAGGCGAATGCTCTGTTCTATGGACTTATCCGAAACGTAACGGACCAACATGGTGCCCAACAGTGAGAGTAATAGTTCTGATGCTGGCCATTCGGGTTTATTGACCGTTGCCAACAGATCGTGTATAAAGTTCTCGAAGAGCGGACGGAAGTCAGTTTCATTGGTGCGCGATTTGCATTTGTTGAGAAACGTTGTTAGAAAGTTACCACCAATGCTAACAGCAACATCGTACTTTTTTAGCACAAGCAAATCTTGATTTGGTTTAACAATTTGCGAAGCACCGCTGGGTGTATCATCATCGAAATCTTGTACTGTTTGCACTTTGGTATTGCTTTTACCGAGCTCGCTGAGTGAATCCGTTAAAATAGTGGCGCATTGGATTAGCTGCAGCACAAGCGCCGTAACCATTTGTATATTGCCACCGTTATTAGTCAGCTTGTATGGCCGCAGATTCTTTTTGGAAGATGGAAGTCGGTCGATTGAGGAGAGTATATCACCCAAAATACTATTACGTATTTTATCATATCGTTCTTTGCGAAATATCTGAAAGAAGAAATGGGTTCAATTAAGTTGCATATGTTATCATAAGCAGCACTTACAGTGGTCACCAGCTCCAGGCAAACAAATTGCAGCGTTTCAATGTTATCCACAAAGAATGGCTCTATGGCCAGCGTGGATAGCGGCAAGACTATGGTATCCACAAAAATGCACTTGTCAAAGAGAGCCACAAACACCTTGAGAAGTTCAACCATCTTTGAGTAGAAGAGCTGCAGATTGCGATGATGACTTTGATGGGATTTGGTCTTTTTGCTTTGCTTTGATTTCTTGACGCTCTTCACAGTGTAAACTGGATCGTGGAGTGGAAATATTGTCTCACGCAATTGAAACTGAGCAAATTTGATGATATGCGAAATGTTGTCCTCTTGCAGGAATTTCAAATCGCTGACTGTGGAGTAAATGTTGCATATAAGCAAGCAAGCATCCATGGCGTTTAAGATTTTGTCAATAATATCATCATCCACGATGTCCTCGTCGTCTTCCTACAACACAAAAATTGTAATCAAAACAGGTGTTCATACTATAATATATTTCAAGAACAACTTACGGGCCCTGCTGAATAATTTCTGGCCAAATAGACATTACGCATGGCATAGTTAATGAGCAGCGTTAATTTATTTTTCGGTATAGAGTCCAGAGCTTGCTTCGCTTTCAATTTGGCCACATCATCGCTCATTGTATTCAGCAGTTTCGGCGAAATACATTCAATGTTTTCATCAACATCCTCTGCAAAATGATAGAATGTTGCTTATTGAACTATAACAAATTCTATTTGCGTTTATTACCTGATTCAAAGTTAGGCGATTCCGTATCGTCAAGCATTTCTATAATTTGCTCCATGTTTCGCATGAACTGTTGGTAGGTCTGCGAACGCGTCACCTCTTCTTTTGTACTCTTTTGTGTTGTCACAGACATAATGCGTTCCACGCGTCGTAATTTCGGCTTGGTGACTGCAAGATGGAACAATTGTTTAGCTGAAGTTGTCAATTTACTCTGATATACTCACATATTTGCTCTGGTGGTATATCGCCCAGGGATACGGCCAGTTTACGTTTGGATCCCGAACGTTTTTCATCAGCTTTAATAGCCGTAAACATATCTACTGCCGTCGAAGTTTGTGCATGGGGTGGAGCATTGGCATCAACAATTGCTCCGACTACAGCGGGAACTTCGGCATTGTAATCAACAGGCGGCAATGGCAGATACTTTTGACTGTCATTGTGCTGCTGCTGCTGCTGCTGTAGTAAACCCATATTTCTAGCCAATTCTGGTGACTTTTGTACAAACTTTTTAATACTTTGCTGCATAAGGCGAGCATCTTCAACGTTAAGACGATTTATACATACCCGAACCTGGGATTTGCCGCTCGAAGATGTTGACGTTGATGTAGCAGCTGATGTAACATTCGTACATTGATTATATTCGTTGGTATACGCAACATTGCCACTACTACTTTGGCTATTCGCTGTGGCTACAAATGTTTGCTGTGCCGGCGAGAGAGGTTTTACGTATTGCTGCTGTTGCTGCTGCTGCAGCAGCTGCTGTTGTTGTTGCTGCTGCTGCTGCTGTTGCAGTTGCAATTGGTGTTGTTGCTGCTGTTGCTGCTGCTGTATAGCGACTGCATCAGCCATTTGCTGTCTTTGCAGGTTTAATACATTCTGAAAATTGCCTTGTATTGTTGATGTTGTTGTCGTCGGCGCTTGCGACTGAAATGCATTCTGTTGCAATGGTTCTGCGTCTAACTGAGGCATTTGATGCAGTTGCTGTGGCTGCTGTTCGTTAGACTGATATTGATAATATGATTGCGTTTGTTGTCCCTGTTGATTAACTGTTTGAATCACAGACGATTGTTGTTCATCACGTAATGCCAAATTTGGCCGTACAGCATCTAGTCCCAGCAGATGAGATTGGTTCTGTATAACAGTATCGTTTTGGGTCCTAATATCCCGCTGTTGCTGCTGCTGCTCGGGTAACATGTGCGCAACATTGTGACTAAAAGCAGACACATCATCAGTATATGTTCTTAGCATGAATAGCAACCGGATACTCACCTGATCACCTGATGAGCAAGCGGCTGATGCTGCTCAACATTTAGATTGTAGGCTGTTTGACATATATCATTAGCGAGTCCAAGGGGCTGGCACTGCACGTTGCGGTCGACTACGGCGTTATCCGGCAGGTATTGCTGAGTCGTGTTATCGTTTATGACTAGAAAAGAGTAACTTGTTATAGTGTGTTCCATGACCATCTTTAAGTAATACTCACCAGTGCGCCTGGGTGTGTTGAATACAGTGGGGCGAAAGTTATAGATACCCTGTAGGAGCTCAGGATATGTGCTTATGTTAGTGCAATGCTGCTGCACATTGTATTGTGGCTTGAGTTCTCTGCAAATTAAAGATTATTATTATATATCAAAAGTGCATAACAATGCCAATACATACATATTATCTGAGTTGGTCTGCTCAATGGCATTAACCAGTTGCCTGACTAGGTTTTCATCACGCACAGACAATAAGTTATTGGATTCATTGGCCACCAGCGAATGGAACAGCAGCGATTTATTCAAGGATGCTGCACTCTGCAGTGAGTCGGACACTGGCAATTCGCTAAGCACTGCAAATTGATATAAAGAATATTAAAAATAGTTATCGCAATCATATCACTTGCAATACTTACAATCTGAGGTGCTGGTTAGCCCAGCTAAGGTTGTGACGGGTACACTCGGGATGTCACGGTCCCCCATTATACATAGGTGGTAGGAGATGCGCTTTATCAAGGCATATATTCAGGGAACTTGCTGTATTTGTATGCTCGATTCAAATTCTGCAACTATAGATTTAATTCATTGCATATAATAAATGTTCACAAAACGTTTTCCGCTTCGCCAAGGGGTGAACACACACACACACGCACGCAAACACACAGACACATCGTGTAGAGCAATATCAAATGTAATTATTTATATGCTTGCATTTATGTACACAACATTAATTTTACAACTTGCATATGTGCAAAACGTTGTACAAGCATAGCTACATATATAACTTTACATATATGTATGTACGTTAGTTAGTGTAGGCAGGAATCTTCAGTACATATTTAGCCAGAAGTTTGCATATATGCATACATACCAAATTTAAAATAATATACACTAGTTTAAACTATCACTACTTTAGGTTTAGCATAGGCATAACACACACAACAGTTCATTAATATCGGGTAAATATTCAGTTTATTGCACATTGTTTGTGAATTGCATTAATGTCGTCCACAGAATAGTTGTGCTCCAAAAACAATAAGGAAAACATATATTTATGCACGTGCAGGGCGCTGCTTTTTGCTATTATTACCTTTGTGTTCTTAGACATTCCACATTTTGCACAACTTGTAAACTTATTTGTTCGCTATAAATCACTTAATAATTTTTACTTTATTTATTAATTTGCTGCAAATGGCGAGTGTTAAGCCAACATGGCCGACACACACGTACAAAGGCTGGCGGGCATGCAAGCTGGAATTGTGTATCAAGCAGCTTTTGCTCACTGGCAGCGAGTCATCATATGCACATTAAAGGTATTCCTACAATGTCTGTCAAGATAGCGTCGCATTGGATTAAATTTTAAGTAATAATAAATTCGCAGCTCATACGGAATACAACTATTTAGGAACAATTCTTTAATTTAGTTTATCAATATCTATAGGTAAGTTTCTCCATAAATTTCATATAATATATAATTAAAAAACTAGCATTAACCCAATACTTCAGATTTGATAAAACAATAAAATCTCTCTATACATTTTTAAAAAGTAAATATAAAAGATTTTCTTCATTTTTATTTCATCTGATTTCAGATAAAATAAGTTTTTATTATTTTCGGAGAAAATTGATATGGTAATAAATAAATAAAATTGATATGGTAATAAATAAATTTATTTTCTCTTATTGTGTTGGTAAGCGTTGTTTGTTATTTAAAATCACACAAATCAATAAATTGTCATAAAATTTAAAATTTTTGGTCATATTCTAAAATTACTGACACTAATTTACTAAAAATTCATTTAATTAGCATCAGTCTCGGTTGTCGTGCTCCAAATTGATCCTTAAAGAATGGCATCGCAATCGCACACATAGCTCCCCATTTATTTACTTATTTGTCACTATATTCTGTTGCACCATTTGATGACTCGTACTCCTCCTCGGTTGACATTCCAGATTTCTCCCCATCATCTGTTGAATCGCTCGGGTCAAGGCACTTTGTGCAAATTTTTTCCTCTTGTGAATTACAGTCTATTACAGCATATACTTTTCCACAACGTATACATTCTTCTTGGGGATTACCTAACATTTCAAATATGAAAAACAAGGCAAATCATAAATTCATTAGTCTTCTTTTCGATATTTTATATATATATACCTTCGTGAGTCTTCATATGCGCTCTCAAATTGCAAGCCAAGGCGAATCTTTTTTTGCACAATTCGCAACCATGTGGCTTATCGCCTGGAAGTAGAAAAAAGAAAGCTAATTAGTAAAAGAATAAATTTAAAACGAAGTGAATAATAAAAACCTACCACTGTGCAAAAACAAGTGATTCTTGAGATTTGTTTGCTTTGAGAAACCGCGGAAACAAATTGAACACTTGAAAGGCCATGAACCACTGTGCACGTATTTGTGTGATTTCAAATCTCCAGGCGTTGGAAACGATTTTGCACATAAATTGCATTTGTGTGGTTTTTCCTAGATATTCAATTAATAAATAAAATACTCAATAAATTATTAAATATATTGAAAATACAATGCTTACCTTTATGTGTGTCATTCTATGGTAATACAGATTACTGCTCGCTGTAAACCTTTTGCCACATACTTGACATTCGTGTGGCTTTTCCCCGGAATGTATTCTCCTGGAAATATAAAATAGTAGGTTTAAAATATTAATAAAAGTCAGCATTAAATGGCTTACCTATGCGTATTCAATGAGCTGGAAGTGCTGAAGCCTTTTCCGCAAACTAAGCATATGTGTGGCTTTTCCCCTAAAAATAAAGAATTATTTATAACCAAGACAATAAAAATGTATAGTAAATATAATCTTACCCGTATGCGTTCTCATATGCCGTTTGAGCAGGCTTGGCCTATCGAAAGCTTTTCTGCAGACTTCACAAGGCAACAACGATCTTTCGCTACGTCCAATGCGCTTTTTCGTCGCTTGAAATTGGTAATCTTTGATGCTTGTGTTACTCTTAGTTGAAACAGTGACTTCATGGAAATTCGACTTCTTCAGTTCATCCAACGACGTGGATGACGATGCTGTGGAGTTATCATGTGTACTTTCATTAAGCGAGAGCAGAGATCCAGACGAATCGCTCAGTGACAGTGACTTCTGTTCGTCCTCGCTAGTGGGAGGCGAGAGTGGTAGATTTGGTATTTTATACATCAAGGTTAACGATAAATCGAGCGGGGTATCTGTGGAAATAGTCAGAAGAATAATGTTTAATTCTGACCTAAAACAATTTTCTATATAGTATGTCCATTATACCTTGAAGAATGGAATCCATAGCGTGTCTATACAGCGTTGATCGTAGGGTCATGAAAATGTTTTCTTCGGGACGTTCTGGGAGATAGTACGCAACCAATTCTTGATAGGTCTTTATGGGTTTAATCACTTCGTAAAGTGGATCTCCCTTGACCATTGTACAGATGAGATTCACTTTGGCGCAGAAAGAACTTGCTATCTTCAGGAACCTAATCCAGTTACAGTGGTGCACACAACTGCCATAATTGTTGGATATTTCGTGGTACAATCCATATCGATATCTGACCTGCAAGGAGTTAATGAATTAATTAATATTAATGCAAATCATATCAATACATATATATATTTCTTAGAGCTGATGGAATATTAGATAGTTTTAATAAGAATAACTATTATCCTTGAGCGATTGCATTGTTACGTTCAAGTTGCTCTTTTATTATATGGTACAAGCATAATAGACACGAGCAGCGCGCAGACAATCGAAAATGACTCGAGGCAAATTCTTTATGCAGCTACTGGTTTTGTACCTGTACCTGGCCGTGTACCTGTACCTACTGCCTCTACCTGCATCTTCAAAGGCATAATTATTGGCAGGTGTGGTGGCAGGGGCAAGGGGAAGCTGCGCTTCCGCTGCCGAGTGCTTTCAGAGTGCTCTACGTGTGTTTACATGTAGAGGGTATAATCCATTTATCGATATACATCCGTAACATGTAGATAAGTAATGCGACTGAATGTGTGGAGCTTGTTGTGTGGATAATACAAATAAATAAATAATAAAATATCTGATATCATATCTGATTGATAAAATTGTTTATTTATCGCTCTGGATGAGTAAGAAACAGTTCGATAACTGTGAACTAGTGAAAACAATTATTATTAATCGATAAATTTAACAGCTTTCATGGAAAGACGTTACTTTATTTGAAACTGTAGCATAGAACTCACCGAGGTATCTGTTCTTCTACTCTGGCCAAACTGGCTAGAAAAGGTATTTGCGTATCTATTGAAATAATTGTCGTATAGCATGTGCCGTTAGAATGAATGGATAAAGTAAGAAGTCACAACATGCATGTTAAAATAATAAAAAAGGAAACCCTTAAATATATGCAGGCTTCATCGAGTCTCGTTATATTTCGTTGTTCTTATACGAAATGTGGCTGAAAGAGTCGCAACTCGTAAAACCGGCACATCCAGTTCTGCAAGCTGAGCATAATGAATGGCAAATTGCATCTGCTTTTAGCATACATGCATCAGTAGGAGGGTTTAAAAGAAATAGTTAATTGAGATCCAATTATTTTAACTTCTCCGCTTGCGCTGACTTATGCTAATACACAATGACAAAAATAATAAATAACAAAAATGTGAAATATGAAAATGTATAGTAGTTGAATCTTTATAAATCATTATACAAATCAAATGAAATTTCTAATATTAAACTGTATTAGTAATAGCCTGAAATTCACAATAATTATGGCAATAGATTACCATCAAGCAGGCTGAAAACCTAGTGTAGATCATAGAGTTCTTTACCCACTATTAGCTGCTCTATTTCACTCTAAATTAAGTTAAAAATATGTGCATAAAATCGACCATTGATGGAGACAACATGACTCTCTCATTTCGACCGTCTCGCCCATTTATATGATGGTTTTAGGCCCTCAACTAGGCTATAACAATTAAGCATTGTCACTCGGCGTTGATTCGTACAAAATGATGCTAAAATTATAATAAGGGGCGTTAAAGTTTTTCAACACACTTAAGTTAATATGCTCTGCTTACGCTCATACATATACATACAGATATATACATATATGTATGTCTAGGAATGTGTTATGAAATGACTTTTATAAGACTATGGGGGTGATCACTCTCCCATGACGTTGGGAACCTCTTCCAAGACGTACGGAAGACGTCTTCAAAGAAGTTCTCACAGTTTTCTTTAATGCTTCAGCAATTATTCAAGGCAAGGCTGGGAAAACCCCCGCCTAGGTGCGGAACCTGCCTTATATAGTAAGCATGTTTGTCCAAAATAATTCTGCACCAACGATGCATGAAAAACGCACATACTTACAATGTGAAGCAGAGTAAAGTTATGGTTAGGGAAGAATACCCATAAGATACACCCCAGTAAGACCCACACTTACTGTAGATACTACCAGTTGATTATGGGAAAATTCTCACGGTTTCTAGCAAGAAAATAAAATCAGCGTATCATTACGTCAATTGAACCATAAGTTTTAAGGAACTAAAGCTTTATAAAGTTGATTCATACTTATGAAGTGGGCAGTGGGATATACATTTAAGATTGAAATAGTTTAAATCAAATATTTTAAAATCTATTATTTTATTATCCTACAAATTATGCTATACCTAATATTATATAAAACCTGAAGGAGTGGCTAGGTTTACATACTTTAGTAACTTCTTTTAAATGTTCTATCAGCATTTGTCGCTTTGGTATAAATCTGATAAACAATATAGATTTCTGCTATAAATTCTGATTAGAGGAATTTGGGTTTAAGTAATAAAACTACAACGTTTTTACTATTTTTAAATCATATAAGTAGTACCGAACTATGCTCAGCGCTACACAGAAAAGCCGACGGGTTAACAGATTAGTGCAATAGATATACTAAGTGCATTAACTGTGATTAAAATAGTTTTAGTTGAATCAAATAAATTTGTAATTTAGATTATGATAAAACATTAATATTTTCCATAAGTAATCGTTAAGCGATTACATTCATATTTCCAATTAAATAGTATACTTTAACTAGAAAATTGAAATCCGTCTCTCATCAGAATTCATGGAAATTTTTGTAGCTCTTCACATAGGGCCTTAATATACAGCAAAGGATATAATAAGTAATCCTGTGAAAGAGCACATTTCGACCCTATAACAGCTGAGTGGATGATTGTGTCCACCTGTCTGGCGCGTTTTCTGTTTCTATTTTGCGGTAATTTGACGCAGATGCTACCCCTGGGACACATGCAACATATGTATGCGGGATTGTTGCAAGCGAAGGGAAAATGAAAGATAAAGTCCGTTACGTGCGTTTGGTATTTCAAATTTAAACGGGCCGTTTTCAGAGTGCAAGAATTTGAATTGAAATTTAATTTAATCAATAGTAACGCCTATGCCCAATGGGTCTCTTCTGGAGAATGCTAAATCTTGTTCAAATTAAGCTCTTATTCAAGGTATTCTAATAAGATTACTAAACTTATGTTATAGCCGTAACAGAGTAACTAAAATAAATAATTTAAAAATGTTATAATTTATATTATAATTGATATAATAGTCGTGATTGATTAGGGTATTTGATTCGTATAAGAAACCTATTGGAGTTTTATAGTTCAAAGGATAAACAATCGTACTTACATCGTTCTCTTTAGGATAATTGAGATTTTCAATTTTATCGGTGCGTATAGTGCCCTGAAACGGATAAAATAACGATCCTTTCTTGATGTTTGTCGTGGCGCACACAGTTAATTGGCAATCGGTGTTGCAATTACTCCCCGCTGATGGTGATGATGATGATGTGGTTGTTGTTGCTAATGATGAAGATTTTGCTAAACCGAACTCTTTGGGTATTAAGACGCATGAATCCATTTTCGTATAGATTTAATATTAACAATTATACACGATTAATTAGAGCAATTGCATCAGTGTTGCAAGCGGCAAGTTCAATTGTTGGGGAAATTAAGTTTTTATATTGTGATTATTGTGATTATTTATTTATTTGACGAGTTGACTTAGCGCACCCATTTCATTCAATGCTCGACAAATACTGCGTGATCAGGATCGCTTGAATCGGCCATGACCTTCTGAGAGGAAAAACTGCAAAACACTTGAAATACCAATACCATTCAGACTCAGCTCGAGCTGAGCTCAGTTTGGCTCACACACACACACTCATACACCAAAAGTCGTCTTGCGACCAAGACCAGCAGGCAGCAGGCAGCAGCGAAATTAAGAGCCGGGCCTCATTTAACTCAATGCTCCACTACGTTACCAAAACAAGATCAACATTACACAACGCTACGGCTATCAATTGATCTCAAACAAACTCGTCTTGAACGCTCTGGCACGAGCAGCAGCACCTGTGCACGTTTGGCCACTCTGTCCGCCACACGCACACACACACACACACAATCGAGTGTAAATGTGTGTGTGTGTGTGTGTGCTCACTACTCACTGACTGCTGCTGCTGCTGTAGGCATCGTTTGATGTGTGTGCGTGTGTGTGTGTGTGTGTCTGTTTGTATGTATTTACAGGTAGCAACTTGACTTTTCTCCAAGACACTGAGCGCGCTTGCCGCGTCCATCACCTGTTGCATTGTTAGGTGAGCGGCTGGGCTTGTTATCGTTACTTCAGTTTCAGTTTGCCGCAGCTTCAGCTTCCTTACTTTTTGCTGCCGTTCGCCTCGTACGTGTGATACCCTTTAAAGCTGCCGCAAAACAGGGTATGCTTCGTATATGCAAATGTGACGGATTAAAGAACTTGAATAGGATTCTACGATTAAAGTATTATTTGTACTCCAGACAAAGGTGGTTTCTCATTTCCAACGATTTATCAGTTAAGCCAAGTATAAAATACTTATCTCACAATTAATTTAATTCTGAAATTCATTCAAACTTATTTTTAGTTTAACTTTTCTTGCTCTCTGTATCATTTCTAGCAGAGCTTGCAAATAACAGTTGACCGATTTTCGCGTTGCGGTCTGCTTCGTAACACAACCGAAAAATACGATGCTCGTGTGCTCTCGCTCTGAACAGAACTTTTCGTTGCTCTTTGTTTTGGTTTTCGGTTAACCGCTCTCAGTTTCGGGGTTCTTGTTATGCTCACTCAACAAGAACTGAGAGAGAGCGATTCAAAAGAACGCTCGCTCATTGAGAGTCAGCAGATGAGCGAAAAAACGAAATGCTCATCGTAAATGGTCTTTTGTCTTCAGTACTTATTTAATAGCGTTTAATAACAACTTTACCATATTTATTAGATGTTAACATTATGTATTATATTATTACTTAACATTAAATTATAAATAAATATAAATAATAATAATAATAATAATTTAACAATTAATTAATATAATAATAAATATTAATATAAATAATAATAATAATAATATAAATAATTTAATAATTAATAATAATAATAATTATTAATAATAATTAATATAATTAAATTATTATATTATTACATTATACATTATGTTAACATTTTTTGTTGTAATCGCGACCCATCTTGACACAAGAATTAGAACAATCCAAACGCACCGAATACACAAAAGCACGTGTGGTTTACAAGCAGACTGTTCATTCGCATATACACCCATACCAACGCAAAAGACTTTTATTTTCGTCGCTCGTTGCAAAGTGGTCAGCGAATGAGCAGAGCAAAAAGGAAGCACGAAATTGGTTTTCGGTTGAGCACAGACCGTTCGTTCAAGAGACACTCGTGAACGGTTCGTGTCTGACTTTTTCCACAAGTGATGCGCAAAGAACTGTTATTTGGTGACTGCAAGAAACGATCAACTGTTATTTGCGAGCTCTGATTTCTAGGAATAAACAATCCTTAACTTTATCAATCTGTGCAGCCGTGCTCATTCCGATTACTTTTCAGCAATATAATCGAATGCTGGGTATCGACTAGTCGATTGCACTCATCATCATTGCTTCGCTCTTCTTGAGTCAGTTAACATGGCCATTATGTGTTTACCTGCGTTATATTTTGAATGAAATTTTGCGCATTGAGCTCGTTTTACTCAGGATCATTGACAGTGGGGCTCACTTGAATTATTTTACTCGCTCTCTCTCTCTCTGTTCAACGCCACTCACTCTCTCTTTCCCTCTGTCGCACGCCTGTTGCCGTCTCTTTTGGCTCTGACAAGCTGTCGACATTGGATAGCCCATAGGTATTTCTTCTGAGTTACACTCAACGTGAGCACTTCCACCTCTTCTTCTTCTGCTGCTGCTTCTTGTACAACTCTTGGGAACAGGTGCAGGCACTTGGCCTACAACTACAACTACAACCACTACTTCCATTCATAACTACCGTCTCAACGTCTCAGTCTTTTGACTCAAGAGTCTAGCCAAGATCCGGTTTCTTCGACTTGAGTGAAACTTTAGTAAGAATTTGTGCTTGACTGCTCTGCTATTGGCATCTCTTGCTACTCATTTTATGTCTTGGACACGCCTCTTCCTATACCCTGTAAGATTGTAGCTGAGAACTTGTGAGAAACTTGACAAGCGACTGACTGCAAGAAGAATGTATTTTATGTTTGAATTTCGACTGTTTACTTGTTGCGATTATTCAATGTTTCGATAACTTACATATATATTTATTCATATTATGTATATACGAATATACTCTATTCTTTTATTCTTAATAAATCTTATATTTAATTGTTAAATAAAGAGTTGAAAATGAATACCTTCTGTTTGTAATTATATAACGAATTATTGCAATAAACTTTCCGTCTTGCGCTCCAGATGCTTTGATGCTGCAGCTGTGCCCAATTTTTTGGCCAGCACTGTGTGCATATGTATGCGAGCGCATAAATCCTCGCACACACACACACACACGTACAACCATGCTTGCAGCAACGGAAGCTGCTCAATTATTATTTCTTCAGTAACTTCTGTTTTGTTTATACCCTGCACACACTTCAGTCCGGTAAAGGATATCAATTTGTGTGAGTGTATGTAACAGGTTGTAGAAAGAATGCACTCAGGCACACACACACTGATTACCATTATCGCACAGATATCCCCATGCACAGATATGATAATATTGCAACAGGTGTTCAAATTGGCTGTGAGGTGTATATTCATCGAAATTGGTTTGCAGGATATCTGTTAGCCAGTACTCTGTGTTCATATTTTAAAAAAGAATTTGCTGCAACCGCTGTTTGTTTCCAGTATAAATTCTCAATTAATTTTAGTAAAGAACCAAAGGGTTTTATGATTTATATGGAATAATAATACACTAAAAATTCCAATCAGAGCCAGGTTTGTTGTTAAATAATGAGCTTTATGTACGTCTAAAATATTAAATGCTTAAAACTTTCTTAACATAGGTGATGACACAAGAAATATTGCACTTTAATGCTGTGATAAATATGCGTTTTGACAAGAGTTTATGCCTGCCGATAACTCAAAGGGAGTATCCTTTTTGATCGATCGATAGTATGCTAAAATAATGGGAAATTTGATTACAATAAAAGAGGATTAATAGAAATTGATCAGATATACCTTCTGCCTCCCATGAGGCTATGGTTTGACTGTCAAATATTTTAGAGCAATCGATGGGTAGGTTGTCATGTACCAGATCTAAGAAATTTATTAATAATATTTCTATAAACAAAAGTTTATTTATTTGATTATTTTCATACCTAAATTCAATTTGTTGCCATAATTGTTGGTGGTTGCCAAATTTGCTTGTGGCGCATACATCTGAAAGAAGGTAAGGGTATAAAATAGAGGACTATAAGATCTTGTATATGTTCAGAAGCAAACCATGCAATTTTTGGAGTAATTCATTCGTGTAGTGCATGCATTGATATGAGTTGGTTGAGTGCCCATCCATTGGGAGCTGCAAAGCATTTAATTCAAAAGAAAATAATTATAAAAATGTATATTGTTCTGTTGTTTTGTTTTTACCTGGAACTATATGGGTAAATACTTTGGCCTGGTATTTGAGTGATTGCGGATTTGGGCTTGAATGTTTCGTTCAACGGATGCAGAGCAGTGAATTGATTGATATTCCGATAAGGTCGCTTCATGCGACGTCTTCGACGGTAGTTTCCATTCTCGAACATATCTTCGTAATGCGCATCGAGAGTCCAATAATTGCCCTTCTTATCACCCGCTCCTTCTCGGGGTACCTTGATGAAGCATTCGTTTAAGCTCAGATTATGACGAATTGAATTTTGCCATCCTTTTTTATTGTGCTCAAAGTAGGGAAATTTAACCGTTATGAAATTATAGATTTCATTTAATGTTGCCCGATTCATCGTTGTGTTCTGTAAAAACCGATTGATTTAAAATTAATTCAATTAGTGATTATACGATTTATATATTTACCTGTATAGCCATGGCAATTAAAGCTACATAGCTGTACGGAGGCTTAGATTTTGGCATAGTTGAAACATCTTCGATAACTCTGAAATGATAGCAACATTTTTAAACATAAATATTGTATACACATTTAAATCCTGAGTATTTGTCGCATTTACTTCTCTTTATCAACATATAACTTCTCCTCCAGGCAGATATCAGTCGCCATTGTTTTCGTTGTTAAAGTTGAGTGCATTTTGTGGCCTAGAAAAAAGTACGGCATACATTTCGAATTCAACATAACCTCAATTAATGAAAACTTTAAAAAATATCCAAATAACTTTGTGTAAAAATATATATATATATAGCTAAGTACATAAGATGTTTCATTGGCTTAGTGACGTGCATTTCGTATACATACATACTTATGCACATGCAAACTATTGTGACTGTGATACCATATAGTATGTATTTACATCTGTTATACTCATACATATGTATATATTATAATTGGTTGTGTATGTTTATATAAAAGACTTACTAGCTTTATAGAATTAAAAGTTTGTGTTCACGTAATACAGGCAATAAATTTGTAATACAGACATACATACATACATACGCACTTTACATATAGAAAGACACACTTGGTTGCAGAATTCCAAAATAAAAATGAATAAATTTGAAAAAAAAAAATATAATAATGATAATGATCTTAAATCACCAACGGGACGCCCTGAATAGCTAATCGCAAATGAAATATGCAATCGCTACAAGTGAATATGCCAACATTATAATCTGCAAAAATGCATTTACATACGTATGAATGCTTATACATACATGTGCATACGTATGTATGGTATGTATGTATTGACATATAGGGTATCATATGCACTTTAAACGAACTTCCAATTGGAAATACAAACATACCAACACGCACACAGGCAAACACCACTAACACTGTATGTGTTAGTATTGCTTTACATATGTGTGCATGGAACATGTAGGTGTATGTAAATACAGTGGTAACTCTATTGGCGATCAAGTTTTGAAATACATTATAAAAAATTAAAAAAACACCGAGTATCGGTCGCTTTTGCTAGTGTTTACTGTATATGAAATACCATACACATGTGTATGTATGTGTGAATGTATGTCTGTAGTTCGAGAACGTGTGAGATTAGCAATCAGAACTCAGCATTTTTGGATTTGACTGCACTCATTTAAATGTCTGTATGTAATTGAAAATTAACGTATGTACATATGTAACTATAGTAGTATCAAAGCCACAGTCAGGCCGGCAAGCGACTATACAATATTCGTATTCTTAGTTAAACTTATATTTCTAAAATAAAAATAATTCATATTTTAAATCAGTTGTTTAATTAATTATTTCATGCATTTCAATTACCCATTTCAAAAGCCGCATAGACCCTTTGTTTTGTATTGGCATAGGGCTAAAACTGCGACGCTGTGTTTTATATACGCTTATATAGAAGTGTGTAAACGTGTATGTACATATACATACATATATGTAGAACTTATAGTTATATACATACACACATGCACACAGACTAGCGCTTAGGTATTACAAGGCAAAATTGTTAAAACGTTTCTAAAATAATATTCTTTTAATCCGAAGTGACATTATGTGCCTGTGACAATATGGAATTTGAATTAATTTAATATTTAGAATACATTTTTATATTAATTCGACATACATTTTACATATAACAATCTGTGCTAACAAAATAAAATACATGGTATAAATATTAACATAAACACTTCATAAAACTGATCTCATAACCTACTGTAGAGGTCAATGCAACTCGGTTGCTTTTTCCTTGGCTTTTTTGTCCTGCTGCTCTTCATGTCATCCGAACAAAACTTCCAAATGGAGAACGACTCATCCAGGCCGCCTGTGACGAGCTTGGTGCCATCTGAACTCCACATCATGAAGAGCACATATCGCTCCTGGCATGTCAATATGTCGACAACCCGATTCAACGAGGATAGCACAAAAATCTGAGTGCTCAAACCTCCCTCATTATCTGAATCTAAAAAAAAATACAATGAGAACAATTTTAAATGTGTAATAGAATAATAGAGTACTTAGTGTGCAAGTGTTGACCACCAGCTCCGCTGTGATTTTGTTGAAAGTCATCGTATTAATATGTATCTTATCATTGCCGGTTCGATAGAAGGCGGAAGTTTCACGCCGGGTCACATTGAACATATGAATCAAGGCACCAGCCTTTTCAGCTGAAAGAGAAATCATTTATAAATATATAGCCATATTTCTGCATCGTATTGCTTACCGATCGCCAGATCTACACCCGTCCAGGGGTGCCAGTCGATAAGCACATTTCCTTTGGCGCATATGCGCATAAACTCATTGTATTGATTTGTCTTATGTATATAGATAAAACCGCCAACATCGGCTGTGGCTATATAGTTGCCATTGGGAGAGAATCGTATGCTGGTAATCTTCTGGTGATGCTTTCGTATCTGGAATTTAGTGTTCATTGTGGCGACTTGTATCACATAAACACGGCCACAGGCTGTGCCACAGACCACGTCCTTGCTATCATGGCTCCATTCTATGGCAGTGACTGCCTCAATCGATTTATTAAAATATTTACCATCATCCACTAGAAATTCATTGCCTGGTCTGAACACCCAGAATTCGATCACTATAAAAACGATAATGTAACAAACTGATCATGCTTGAGTCCAATGTATACCAGGTCGATTCGTACCGGGATATTCAGCTTCTATAGAGCCAATGGCTAGGTATTTGCCATCGGGCGAGTATTTGAGCGAACTCGGTTGACTCACGCAGAAGACCAGTGTAGAATCAGTAATACCACGCCAGATAATCACTTCATTACCAATGGCAAAAGCCATATGATTCGTTACGGACCAGTCCATTAAGTTCGTGTCTAAAATGCCGAGAAGTATAAACATTAATATGAATATCAATAATACAATCGCTTACGCATGTTGTAACAAAGTCCGGGCAACTCGTGCGTAGCTATGGGATAGCTCATGGGGCGAATACGGGGCTTACAGGGCCAATCATTGTCCTTATGATTCGGCGTGTATGACGGACTCTCAATGTTACTGAACTGGAACAGCGAAGTATCCCGGATGCCAAACATACTCTTCATGTTGCTGAAAAATGCATTTTGACACCAATAACTGTGTTGAGCTGGACTCTAAATTGCATAATACACTTGTTTAGAATTAAAATTAACCAATTTTTAAGTATGATTACCGTTTGGAATACGTCCTTTTCTCTGTTTATACTCAAATACTTCATATTGAGATCCATTTGCTCAGGCTTATATCGCTTTGGTATAAACCGATCCCCGTAGCAAAATTTGTAGGCATTGCAGTTGTTGAACTAGAATTGGTTTATTTTGATTAGTTGTTGTCAATAACTTAATTCAATTTATAATTGTACATTCACTTCATTACTCCAATAATCGCAGCGCTCTTTTATTAAGCACTTCTCAATCTTTTTGTTCATTGGGGAAATGTTACATGTGGTTTCGCACGGATCCATAATGGAGACAACACATTTAACTAAAATTTACATTTACCTTTTGTCTTCTTTTATCTGTTCTTCCGTATGCGAGTAGTAAAAACTAACTGTAAATACCAACTGTAACTGTAAATGTGGCCTGTATCCAAAATATCACCGACCTACATATACGTAATGGAAATGAAATATTATGAACTTGTATGTATTTATTGACACGAACGCCTGCTCAATTTAAGCAAAGCAGTTAATTTAAAATTAGTTCACTGTTTAAATATATATTTAAAATTTAAATTTAAAGTTTGAAGTAAAGCTCCCCTATGGATAAGCATTGACTTCGCGTTGCTATGCTGTTGGTCAATTGAACCAGTTCACGGTTGCATAGACGAATTTATCGAACTATGCAAAATGAGCGGCAATATATGTTTTTGGCGCCATTCTTGTGAAATTAGCGAGTTGATCGTGCTTGGTAAAAAGTTCGCTAAAGTAACGCTAAAATAAACATGATGAAGTCAAAGTCATTGAAATCTACAAAATTATATGTTATAAAAAGAGGTAAGCAAATTGCTACAAGCTTGTGAATACTTTAATAATGCAATTTTCAACTTGTAGATGGGAGAAAAGAGGAAGTTCACTTTGACAAAATTACATCTAGAATACAAAAATTATGTTACAACTTAAATATGGATTTTGTGGATCCCGTAAGTAGTAGTTGTGGTTGCAAGTTGCAACTATGTATGTTTAATTTTTAGAAATGCTTATTGGTTTAAGTAAATGCAGTAACAAAGCGAAGATGTATATATGTGAGATAGCGACTTGCGTGCACATACATACATACATATGTATGCATGTACAGTGAGCGACAGCTTATTAATTGCAGCTGGAAGGGTTAAATGTGTGTATGCATGTGTATGTGTTTGTGTGTAAGAGCACCCTTTTCGAATGTCAGCCATGTTTAATTGGGCTCGTTGATTTCTCTTCCGCATTTAGGTATCCATCACGCTGAAAGTGATCAATGGACTGTATTGTGGTGTCACGACTCAGGAGCTTGACAATTTGGCCGCTGAAATTGCAGCTAGCTTGACCACGCAACATGCCGACTATGCGCTCCTGGCTGCCCGCATTGCAGTCTCCAATCTGCACAAGGAAACTAAAAAAGTTTTCTCTGGTAAGCGCAGAATTTCCATGCATTTCAATGCAATATTATATAACAATGTTATTTCAGATGTGTTTGAGGATCTGCATAAGCATATCAATAGGGAAACGAATGAGCCGGCTGCCATGGTCTCGGATTTCCATTATAATATTGTGAAAAAGAACTCGGATCGTTTGAATTCGGCCATTATTTATGATCGTGATTTTGGCTATAATTATTTCGGCTTTAAGACTCTGGAACGTTCATATTTGCTGAAGATCAATGGGAAAGTGGCTGAACGTCCGCAGCATATGCTGATGAGGGTGGCCATTGGCATACATGGAGAAGATGTTGACTCAGCGGTAGAGACATACAATTTGCTATCGGAACGCTATTTCACGCATGCATCGCCAACGCTATTTGCCGCTGCCACTAATCGACCGCAACTGTCGTCGTGCTTTCTCTTAACCATGGTCGCCGATTCCATTGAGGGCATCTTTAAATCCGTGGAACAATGCGCCATGATCTCTAAATCGGCTGGAGGCATTGGCATCAATGTTCACTGTATACGTGCCAAAGGCACATCCATCTGTGGCACAAATGGCACATCGAACGGCTTGGTGCCCATGTTGCGTGTATTTAACAATGTGGCACGTTATGTAGATCAGGGCGGTGGCAAGCGACCAGGTGCATTTGCCATCTATCTGGAGCCTTGGCATTCGGATGTCTTTGAATTTTTGGATCTGAAAAAGAACACCGGCAAAGAGGAGCATCGTGCACGCGATCTATTCTATGCTCTTTGGATACCCGACCTCTTTATGAAGCGCGTGGAAGCCGATGAGGATTGGTCTTTGATGTGTCCTCATAAATGTCCCGGCTTAGAGAATGTTTGGGGTGATGAATTTGAAAAACTGTATGAAAAATACGAGCAGGAAGGGCGAGCAAATCGCGTTGTGAAGGCTCAATCCCTTTGGTATGCCATCATTGAATCCCAGGTAGAGACTGGAACTCCTTATATGCTCTTCAAGGACTCGTGCAATCGGAAGAGCAATCAGCAGAATGTTGGCACTATCAAATGCAGCAATCTCTGCACCGAAATCGTTGAATATTCCGCTCCAGATGAGATCGCCGTGTGTAATTTGGCTTCAATTGCCCTGAATATGTTTGTCACCCCGGAAAAAACATATGACTTTAAGAAGCTCAAAGAAGTGACCAAGACAGTCACAAAGAACCTGAACAAAATCATTGACATCAACTTCTATCCTCTGCCAGAGGCCAAGAAGTCGAATCTACGACATCGTCCCATTGGTATTGGCATCCAGGGCTTTGCAGATGCATTGATCCTCATGCGTTTCCCGTACGAGAGCGAAGAGGCATGTCTATTGAATCAACAAATATTCGAGACAATTTACTACGGCGCATTGGAAGCTAGCTGTGAGTTGGCTCAGAAGTACGGCCCATATGAGACCTATGAAGGCTGCCCAGTGAGTCAAGGCATTTTGCAGTACGATATGTGGAATAAGACGCCAACCGATCTCTGGAATTGGGAGGAACTCAAGCAGACCATCAAGCAGCATGGTGTGAGAAATTCTCTGTTGATTGCGCCTATGCCCACTGCATCGACAGCACAAATTATGGGCAATAATGAGTCATTCGAACCGTACACCTCGAACATCTACACCCGGCGTGTGTTATCGGGTGAATTTCAAGTGGTTAATCATCATCTGTTGCGTGATCTAACCGAGCTGGACCTCTGGGATGACGATATGAAGAATCAGATCATCGCTAGTCGTGGCTCGATCCAAACCATCGAAAGTATACCACAACATGTGCGAGATCTCTACAAGACCGTATGGGAAATATCCGTAAAATCGACGATTAAAATGGCCGCAGACCGAGGCGCCTTCATTGATCAGAGCCAATCGTTCAACATACACGTGGCAGACCCCAATTATGGCAAACTCTCATCTATACATTTCTATTCGTGGAAAATTGGCCTTAAGACCGGCATGTACTACTTGCGCACCAAGCCAGCCGCAAACGCTATACAGTTCACAGTCGATAAGAATCGCTCCATTGCGGAAGTCAATGGCAAGAGCTCCAGTGAACATAATACCTCCATTGAGTCCAATGGTAATCATGCCTCAGAGACGGATATGGATCGGGAGCGTAAGATGGCCGATATGGTATGCTCGCTGGAGAACAAGGATGCCTGCCTGTCGTGCGGTTCGTAGAGAGCCTAGACACATATTCTATTTATACTAACACAAGAAATATCTTATAGATTCTAAGCAACATACATATTCAATATAAATAAAGTGAGAAAATATCGTAAACAATAACATCAATAGTAGCTTAATAGTAGATTCCCTTCGATTACAGTACAAATGAAGTTACAATCGTTTTTCGATTTAATATATTCGATTTTTCTATATGCATTGTGTGTTTGTATTGTAATAAGTTTTTAATAAGTAGTACAGGTAAACAAATCTATAATATTCAGACATTATGATTTTAAACAAATTGACGGTTTTTTAAGAACTCCAGCATACCCTGCACGTTGGCGTTGACCTGTGTTTGAGTTTGAGTTGACGACTGTCCGTTAAGCAAGTTGTTAGGCATATTCATGCCAGGAAGCATTTGTTGAGATTGATTGCCGAACCCTGCAGTTAAAATATGCATTACATTACAGTCAAATTATATGGTATGGTATCGAACTCACCTTGACCGTTTTGTTGCTGCTGATTTTGGGCTAAATGTTGCAAAAATAGATCTTGTTGCTGTTGATGTAGAGGCATTTGAGCTTGATGCGGAAATGATGAAAATTGCCGGAAAGACAGTATAGCCGGATCCATGGCCGTCCAATCACTGTTGCTGTAACCTATAGCGAAACGACAACCATAAAAATGTGAGCATATAGATTATACAAGTGGGACTTGCCTTTATTTTGATTGCCAGCAACAGCAGCAACCGCTGCAGCTGCGGCAGCCTGTGCAATCTGATGTTGCAAATGGGAATCATTCAGAGGCTGTCCTGGATGCTGCTGCTGCTGATGCAGTGTGGCTGCCAAATGTGGATTCCAATTGGCTGCCATTTGCATTTGATGCTGCTGCTGCGGATCGACCTGCGGCGTGCCATTGCCTGGCATGTTGATAAAGGGCAGAATTTTGCTTGAATGTACACGTGGAGCTCCATCAAAACCCAAGGCGTTCATGTGATTGAAACCAGGTGGTGGCATACGTGCGCGCTGCTGCATATTGTCCATCATTTGATGATGCGCAACTGGCGTTTGTTGTGGCTGTAATTTGGGCACAATATTTACATTCTGCTGCACCACCTCGTTCTCCATGAGTTCGGCCAAACCCTTTTGGGTTTCAGCAAACGGATCAAATCCTAATGAAATAAACGGAGTTAATATAGAGGCAACAGATAAAATCTAGCTATACTAACCCAAGTCATCGTCCACTAGCGAGCTCTGCGAGAAGCGACTTTGTGGCGCTTGTGTGTTCTGTTGCTGACTGGGAGACTGTTGGAAAAAAAGGTATTAATAAACAATATAATAGTATTATCTTTAACTGTGCTTACAATTTTATCAAAGGGTCCCATCAATCTCTGCTTCTGCACTTGCTGCTGCTGGTTCAAAATGCCTGCAAGCAAAACATAAATGGATTGCATTAAAGTGAAAGCACAACCTAAACTGGAATACAGTTCGTACCATTATCCATTAGCGCAGGATTAACACGGTTGCTATTCTCTAGAAACACTGCCAGACGATGCGAGTCGCCATTGTTGAGCAGATTGTGGCCATGCATGTACTGATGTTGCAGCTGCTGTTGACTCTTGTGGAAGTCGAAGAACTTTGACATATTGCCACCGAATAGATTGGTCACATTCAGTTGACTCTCATCGGGTTGAGGCTGCATAAGATGTGCCTGTTGTGCTTGATGTACGGGTCTATTGCCATCGACATTGTTGCCATGAAAATGATTGGGAAATTCTGAAAGCGATTTATGTACAGGTTTAATCATATTTACATTTGGTTAAATAGATTTGTTGCTATACCTGCATGTGGTCCATTGTTATGAGCAAGTGCAATGTTGTTCATCAAATTGTTACGCTTGTGCAGCTCATGCATGCGCAGGAACTCTTCCTGTTGTTGCAGCACTTGCTGGTGATGATGTTGCTGTTGCATTTGCAGATGTTGCTGCTGAAGCACTTGCTCCTCCACTTGCCGTGTATTGCGTAACATCACATTCTTAAAGGCTTCCTCCCATTCTGCAAAAATAAGGTAAGTAAGTACTTAAACCACTGAATCTATCTCATTGCTTACCATTTGTATTGGCGCTCTTCTGGTAGCCATCAATGCCTGGAATTGAGTGCAATAAATGTTAATAAATAACACATTAACTATTAGCAGTAAGCATACCATTTAGCAGGTCTGGCAAATGTGAACTGGTCACGTTATTCATTTGTGTGTGCCTTAAATCGCCGCCATCAACCTTATTTTTCAACATCAGCGACTGTTGGAATGCGGGTGACGATGAGAAGAAACTATTGCTATCATCGAATATATTCAGCTTGGAGAGAGCATCTGCAAGATGTAAAGAATATTGTCAAGATGTTTCAAATATGAATGTGACTCTTGTTACACACCTGTTGCATCCTTTTCACCTTCATTTTCTACAGGACTCGTCATGTCAATCGGCTCCTGTGCTGTTCGTTTAATATCATCTATAGTTTTACTATCGCTTTCGCTAGTGTTCTGCATATTGTCCGCATCTACATCACTGCCATTGATGCAGGAAACGTTCTCCATATCGAAATTATCCGAGGACTGCATTTCGCTATGGCCTTCATCACAGCGGCTGTCCTTGAATTCGCCAGGCGAACTTTTGCCACTCGCACTACTCTCCGATATCTGATCATCACTATTATCACTGCTGGAGCTGGGCGAACGATGGGCTGCTGTGCTTGCTGCTGAAAATACTTTCGTACTCTCACTACTGTCTTTGTCATCGGTGTCGACCTGCTCCAGTTGCTGTTGTTTATTGCCAGATTGAATAGTCTCTTTGCCATCCCGCTGCCCCTTGCCCCCAGCTAGCCGATTGAGCGGTCCTCTCTCCTTGTTACGCTCAGTCCTGGCCCGGTTGCTACTCCCGTTGGCTTCGGTCTTCGCTGCCGATGTCGTTCCTGCGGTCGGCGTTTCTGCCACATCAGTTGCCGCTGTGCTAGCATTACTTCGAGCATCCGGTAAGAAATTCTCTTTATTCGATGCGTTCGCACTGGCACTGGGGTATGCTGCTGTTGCTGATGCCGTCGCATTGCTTTTACTCTTCGACTTGTTCTTCTCATGGCGTGCTGTCTTCTCGTTGCGTGCCTTTTCCTTCTTACTTTTGCCACTTCCGTTCGCCAAGGTTTCTTTACTGTTCACAGGGGATACTGATAAGCTGGGCCACGCCTCCTTCTGCTGGTTGCTAGCTGTAGTTGTTGTATTTACAATGTTAACCGCGGCTGTTGACGATGTTGACGTTGTCATCGTTGCCGCAGCTGGAAAATAAAAACATTGGGAGTTACTGAAACATGATCGAATAATCCGGATTGATGCCGAATGCTTACTATTTGCCTTGGAAGTCGTCGGAGCAGCACTGGCGGCAGGCGTACCATTGGCAGGTGCTCCGATGCCCGAGACGCTATTCGCTCCTGAAGTCGCAATTAATACATCATGCAGTCGTTTCTCATACTCCTGATGCTTGCCTTGATGCATTTCCTATAAAGAACACAATCGCATATTATACTTAAGGCAATAGAGGGACAGAACATCAAGCGTCATTACCTCCTTGGTAAAACTAGCCTCGGAATCACCCAGTTCATGTAAGTACATGCAGTCGCCTTTTGGACACTGCTGGTTCTTCATGAAGTGACTGCAGTATTTCGTTGTGCCAAGGCTTGTTTTGATAAGTCGCCCATCGATCATAATATTGTTTACGCTCTGTATAGCCCGTAGAGCATCCGCATTACTAACATACGTGACGTATGCTGACGCCGACGGACCCTGCAATTAAATAATGTTCATCATTTTGCTGCAATTAGTATAAAGCCGATCACTAGTACTTACCTGCACTCCGGCATAAGTTGTACTAGGATTGATGACAACCTTATGTATCTTGCCGTACCTTCCAAAGTACTCGTGCTTCTTCAATACCTATCGAATGGGATATGGAGGCATAACTAAGTCCGTCGTATGATTGCATTACTTACATCAGCATCGGCCAGTCGTGGCGGTAACCCGACAACAAATACCAAATTCTTCTGGACCACACGCACATTGGCCAAATGTTTTCGATTTTCCGTAATTTTTTGCTTCCGTTGTTGGTCTCTTTGCCGTTTTTGCGACTTGAAAGCAATCATCTGAAATGCATGAAATCAAATTAAATAAAGAGATCATTTTGCAAGGTATACGGCTTACCTCCTCTTGCGATAAAGGCTTAAAGTCAGCTGGATTCTCCGGATACTCTTTCCGACATGCCGGGCACAGTTTATTTTCATCCGTGCGAATCCTGTGCCAGCAGAATCTACAAATCTATGAGTAATTGGTTAATCAATCCACCATCATAGTTAACACGCATTCACTTACTTGATACCCGCAGGTGCAAGGAAAGAATGTCAGATCATCCACCTCAAGCGGTTCCATGCACAAAGGACACTCAACAGAGTCATCACCATTGTTAGCCAGGCCGTTCATTATTAACTGCGTTACTTGATACTCGGTAATGCACTTTTTGCTTGTATGTGTGTGTTAGATAAGTTTGTGAAACTGTGTAGTACAATCGCTGTAATTAAATAAAAGAAAGTATATTAGTTTTTATTTGTGTTTATTGTATTTGCAACACTACACCTGAGTACCAATTAGAAATTCTGCAAACCCAATCGATTAATTATCGATAAACTATTATCACTTGAATTTGTTGTTATATCGAACAATTTGTTTAAATATGGCGACACGAGTGCAAGAGAATTCAATATTTGCTCCGCACAAACGTAGCATAACAGGGTGTCCCTACGCGAATATACTATAATTGTTTAATATTTGAGAATTCTACCTGCGCTTGCTTAACAATACAAATTATATGTATATAAACGTACACACACATATATAATTTCGCGTAGATGTGCACAACATATATGAACATATGTACATATGTACGTATGTACGCCTGTGTGTATTGTCGAAAAATTAATATACCGTAAAATGTAAACATACTGCATGTAATAGTGCGAACAACATAAATACTAATTTATTGAGGGGTGACCAGTTGAGTGTTGTTGTTTTTTGTTATAAAATAAAAATAGAATGCAGTTTACAAATACATACATACATATACGTGGATATCTATTAAAGTTTACACACACACACGCGTAATATATAAGTACATATGCTAATACAATGTGCAACTGCGGGACCACAAAAAAAAGCAGACTGTGCGTACATACATACTATGTACATAATTTAACATCAATGTAGCGATGTAATACGTAATACATAAGTATAATGTAAATATTTCTATTTACTTTCAGAAAATAAGCACTACATATCTTGGAAAGGTGGCAAGTTGGTTAGCTTTATCGAATAAAAATTGACAAGACACACGCAAAAAATAAAATTGGCGAAAAAACTGTTTATGACATGCACAGGTACACACATACATATGGATTTACCAATAGGCATACATATAGGCATATATGCATATGTATGTTTCAATGAATCAAAAGAGAAAAACGAAGTTAGTTTGGCACATATGCATATATGTAGAGAGATATATATATGTATATATTCATACATACAAATGTACATCTCAAAATGTACATACATACGCACACAAGTATATAGTACACGTATGTATGCGTGACTCGTAATCCTATTATGTCCACGAAAATACACTGAATGCATAATTATTATGATTTTTAGATAGTAAAAATGGTTTCGCATATAATCTTACACTGTAAATGTATTAGAAACTAATCCAAGTACCAAGTTTGCGACCAACAATTTATGCGAACGAAACGAATAACGAAGCAGACAGACTGATAATGAACAAAGAGGAAACGAGAAAATATGTAAATGATGAAAAATATCGAGTGTACCTATCGATAAGCATCATGTCTTCGTCAACTTTTCCTATTACTGTCAACGAATAGGGGTATTCCTAACGATTGTACACAAAATTACACTTTACGGATGTAAAAATAAATAAAACTTAAAAAAATGAATTGTTTAAGGCAAGTGTAATTTAAAGAAATGTTTTTTTAATATGTTGTTCAAATTATATATATATAATAATATATATATATATATTATAATAATTATTTATTTACAGGCATAGCAAAGTATGCTACTACTTTTTAATGTTTCGATATTGATTGCGGATATGGGGTTAAATAAAGCTTTAGCATACTTTTAAACGGCACTGTGCAACAATGTGAACAATTGGTACTCACTTTTTTTGGGTAATCTGATAAATAGGTACGATTAGGTTTCCTCCTTTTGAAGGTATATAAGTTGGTTCTAAGCCTTATCAGATTGCGAGCTGAAAGTAATTTTTTAAGCGTTCTGTTTGCTATATGGTTCCAAAACAAGATTTTTTTGATGAAAATTTAAATGATGTTCAATGTTACTTAGAGTGAACAAACTTTAAATGCTTATATACATTAACATAACGTTTGATTTCTATATAATTTCGACTTGATCCAGAACGATGTGCTTCATACAGTACATATAATTCATTATACAATATTGTAAACATTTATTTGCATTTGAACTAAGAAGTTATCAATATACAACACAGCCGAACTTGAAATATCACCTCGAAGCTGCAGACACCGCAACTGGTAATACTTTTTGCAGACCACTCGCTGCCGAAGTGGGAAGAGTTGCAATGAGGCTTTTCTCATTTTTCACATTTTCTTCATCTGCAGCATCGTTGAAGTACCAATGCTTTTTGTTAGCCAGAAATAGTAGCATTAGCGCAGGCAGGTGTATTAATGAGAACCGAAACAATTTACGAGAACTGCCGCTGTCCGATTTGGAATTGAATTTGTAAGCTGTAACGAATATGAATGTAAAAAGTACGAAAAATTATTCCGAATCGAATACACACCCAAATAACAAAAGTACGCGTTTAGAGGCAGTGTTTCCAGCACAAACCAATAGTTGGTAACATCAAGCAGAGGTGCAGCCATCGAAAGTCCAGCAATCGCAACGGAATACCGCAAAGCAGTACGACGACAAAGTCCTGGATTTGTTACAGCCATCATGCGATAACCAGCTCGAGAATAGTCCGGTCTTAGATTCCATGAGAGTGCATTGAAGTGCGGGAACTGCCAGGCATATAGTACGCCGGCTAAGATCATAGCTCCCATGTCCAGAGTGCCAGCACAACCAGCCCAACCCATCAGCGGAGGTATAGCACCAACTATAGAACCCACCCATGTGTTAAGTATGCTCATGCGTTTCATTGGCGTGTACACAGATGTGTAGAGGAACAAGTTTCCAGCACCCAGTGCTGCCGTCAATCCATTCACTCCGAAATACAACATGCATAGTCCCGTTGTAGCCGAGGCACAAGCGAAACCTACAGCCTTTAGTGGCGTTATTTGTCCAGTGACTAGCACGCGGTTTTTCGTTCTCGACATCTGCGAATCAAATGGAACCTCGTGATACTGATTAATGGCATTCGCCGCTGCTGACACCAAGCCCGTACCGATTGCGCACATGGCAAATGTGCTCAAATCGAATGCTGCCGGCGCCATCGCATAGCCTCCCATGGTTGTTATCACCACCAACGCTGTTGAACATGAATTAAATATTGTAACTAATTTAAAATATTATAATGCGATTAAACTCACAAGTCAATCGAAACTTTGAGAGCTTCTTGTATTGGCTCATTTCGCTTGTCGGCGTGTACGGGCTGGGCATCCATGGTAGGTACTCCACGGATGTTACGGGTGGATTGAATGTGGGTGCTGTCACTGGCACGGTTAGTGCTTCGATCGACGGTGCATTATGTATTCCATGTGCAGGTAGCTTAGCGGTTGGTCGTGCAGTAGCAGAATACTATTATTGGGATAGAAGTATTATTATTTGCGTTGCATATATTGCATAACACTTGTCGGTTTCTCACCCTAGTCAGATGAATTTGAACAGGTACTAATTGAGTTGTTAGGCCATCGATAGAACTAATTCTACACAAAGTGCGAAACATATTGTATTTGTTTAGTTCTATTTGGGAACTCTATTATCGTATCATTTTTGCAATGTATTTATTATTTAACTTCTACTTCTAGAGTTGTTTCACGACTGACACGCTTGGCGTTTTTGCGCCAAAATTGACGCTTTTTACGTGTCAGCACAATCTACACTTGGCGTTTTTGCGCCAAAATTGGCACTTTTTACGAATTAGCGCAAAGGCCTTTTTTTGCACTTCTTTTACGCGGTTGCCACACTTGGCGTTTTTGCACCAAAATTGGCACTTTTTACGCGAAAGGCGCGAGAAATTTTTTCTTCTTCTTTCTTATTTTAATAACAGCGCCAATGTCGAAATTTAAATTTATGTTTTGCTAGAATTAAGAACTATAATTTTATGTATGTATGCTGCAATGCCAATGTCGAAATTTAAATTTAAGTTTTGGCTAGAATTAAGAATTATAATTTTATGTATGTATGCTGCAAAATTTACATATGCACATATTGCAAATATAAGTCGGCATTTACACGGTGATGTATTTGCGTCACAAAGCATAGATTTTGTAGGCAAAGGGTGCAGAGGGGTAAGGCGTGAAGTATTACCTCCCTACATCTCTTGCCGACGAACCAATGCTTCACGAGGCAAATGCTGCATCGTGTAAATGCCGACATAGTCGTATGTGAATAGTTGTAGATATTATTTTTT